>CM058043.1:27610412-27737183 GCA_030169165.1 Centaurea solstitialis | reverse complement strand
TTTATTTAATATATGGTGATACCGTCATGTAGTTTTTAGGATTTTTTTTTTTTATTCGTTAATTATTGAAGTTTCATATTGATTCTCACACTTTCAATAATATACCTCCCATAAATAATCTCCATAAGTAAAAAATGTATTTTTCTTATGCTTATAACATTAAACATCATATTAATTAGAGCACAATTATTTCAATATATATATATATATATATATATATATAACATCATATAGTATATATCGTTATTTATCTTTTCACGACGATTGTTTTATGTTCACCCAAGTCGATTCTCATCTAATTCTATTTCGAACTTGACATAACTTTCTAAAATTAACCACTTGATGTATCTCAAATGCGGACTACCAGATAAATCAAACAAAAGAAACATAGTTTATATAAATCGAAAAGTAGGGTAAACCTGTATTTTACCTAGATGGAACGTAAAATCAAATGAGCACCAAACTGAGGTGGAATAGTGAACACGGGAAAAGGAGAATGTCTGTAAGACTCTGAAAGCCGGAAAGAAAAGTGTCCAAGAATTTTCGCTATGGCCGTTTTCGCTTCAACCATCGCAAAGTTTTGACCAATACAGACCCGAGGACCACTCGCAAACGGAAAAAATGAACACGATCCTCCGCCTTTGGTCGCACTTGCAACTCCTTCAGAAAACCTCTCCGGTTTAAACATTGTGGCATCTTCGCCCCATAATTCACGGTCATGGTGGACGTGGATTATCGGTATCATTATGTGCACTCCCGAAGGTATCATCATGTTCCCGAGCTTTGTCTCTTTCGAAGTCGCTCGTACAACCATGACCGCAGGCGGGTACAGCCTCAGAACCTCGTTCAGTATCATCGTCACAATCTTGAGATGCTTTAGGCCATCAAAATTTATTTCTCCGGTGCCAAAAACTTTTCGAACCTCTTCTCGAGCTTGGGTTTGCCATTCTTGATGCAAGCTTAAGCAAACCATGGTCCAAACGATCAAGTTCGAGGTCGTTTCCGATCCGGCGACGTAAAATAGTTTGCACTCTTCGATGACGTCTTCCATGCTCATTCCGATTCCGTCTTCTTCGATCTCTTTCGAATTCGATTCTAGCAAAATCCCGAGTAGGTCGATGTTGCCATTGCCACCTTCTTTTATCTCAATCGCTTTCTTTCGTTTATCGATTATGGTTCGTAGCATAGATGTAAGCTCTTTGTTGTTTTCTTTAAACTTCTTGTTCGCTCTCGTGGGTATAAATCTACATTCGGAATATAACTGAATCAATCTAATTTAATTACTATCCAAGTATTAAATATATGGAATTAGTTATATGTTACAATATGTTTTCAGTTGATATTTGTGTATGCTTTTTTAAAGAAATTGAAAAAAAAAATATGAATAACTGATAGAAATGGAAGATTAAGAGGTTAAAAATTGGATCAAAATAGTGAATGGATCTAATTTGATCCAATGGATAATCACTAGTAATATTCAATAGATTGAATCGATCTGATCTAATCATCCATTGAATTAAATTTGCTCAGAGCATCCAATGTTACTTGAATCGATCGGGTGGCAAAATCCTACATCTAATCGTGGTTACCTTCCTCCGGGAAGATAGATCATGGCCAATTGTTGGATCAAGAGATCCATTTGTTCCTTCTGGATTCGGAATATCTTTTGTCCTTCCTCGTAACAGCTCCCAAATGCCGTTCGTGAAATAATTTCTCCAGCCAAGTTATCTATAAACGGCCACACATCAACTTCCACGACACCATTCTCAGCAGTCAGGAGCTCCCATTTGCGGATCATTTCGCTACAACTCAAAGAGATCGCCGGGAACATATTCTATGTTCCCGTAAATAAAACAAATTTCGTTACTTTTTAAAGTTGAAAAGTGGATAGAAAGCAAAAAATGAACTAATCTCGTCTTTTTGATTAACGGGCAAAATGCATCAACAACAACAGCAAAGTTTCGTTTAGGTTCTATTTAGTGCAACAAAAGTTTCAATGTTTCATGTCTAGTACCTATTTGACTAGTAAACTATTGATCTTCTTGTAACATTTGATGACATGAATGCCATTTTAGATAAGGTCACACTAAAGTCGATGATAAATTTGACAATCATGTTATCAAATGTTACAAGATCAACACGTTACCAATCAAATTTGCAAGAGAATATGAAACTTGGTTACGTTGCGTGAGGAAAAACATTATGTTACATTAAATATGTTAAGGCAAACTTTATTGAATTTTGTCATTAATTATATTATCTAATGAAAGTCATTTTTTTACAAACCGACCTTGATATTCTGGAGATGAAAAGCCGGGTTGATTATTTGACGATGTTTGGTCCATTTGCCACCCTCGGCGGATAGAAGTCCACCGTGATGCCATCTCGGATTGGTTCAGGGTGCGGCTTATGGAACTCGTTGGGCCGCAACATTATCTCCTTGATCAGTTCCGGGTCCATGATGTTAATCCTTGGGGTCGGCCCGAACCACATAAACGACTTTTTTCCTGTGAAACAACGATTCTAGGAATTCACTTCTTGTGTCCTATCAGCTACATTCATCCAACTTTTTCGATAAAATTTGTTAGGTCATGTAACTAGTTTGTTTATTATAACTATCATTATATCAAACATATACAGTTTTTTGGTCCTAAAACCCTTAATTTATCATAGTGCCAAAACCAATTTAATTTTGACTCTTAAAACCGAACCAAATTCAAATAAACGAAGTTTTGAATTTGGTCAATCGATCGGAAAAACTTGAGCGCAACCGAACAACCCGAATTCAATTTTTATTAGAAATTAAATTAAAAGCAAATCAAAATCTAAAAAATCCACACCAGATAAAATAAATTCTTATTTTCAAACGATTGAACAACAAAAATAACTCAAACTACATAAAACATAAACGCATCCAATTTAGGAATTTTTGTTTCGAAGATTCTACTTATATGTTAAATAAATAATACCTTACTTTTATCCAAATAAACCGGATAATAAATTAATCAATTAAAAGAATACCATATTTGGAAATGATATGGTGATCAAAGGGAAGAACATATGAAGCTATATCATGAGTGATTGGCATGGCCTTTGATTTAGCTTCATTCATCATGGTTGCAAGCTCTTTCATGTCACCCATTGGAACCTTGTATGAATTACCTTTATACCCTTCATCCCTCAACCACTTCTCTAGCTTCTTTGGCTTCAACCATGCCCAATTTAGTACTTTCTTCACTATCACCACACCTATAACTATAACAATGGTGATTACCACTTTGCCCAACATTTTTTCCAACATAAACTTAGAGAGATTTACTCAAACAATTGACTTATATAACATAAGTGACGATGACACCGATAATGATATTATATAATATCTATATATAGAATATAGAAAGAGGACGGATTAAAAGGTTACGTTGGTAGTTATTTTGAAGATAAATTAGTTAATATAATTACTAGTCATGTTTTTTATAAACTAACTGATATACTAGTTACATTTAGTAAGGAGCTTGTTATAACAATTGTCTTGGAGTTTGTGACTCAAAACTTGTATTGCAACTTTATTCCTAACTATTTTACTTTTTGAACTAACATGAATGTGAGAATTTTCTTCCTTTTGTCAAGTTTGACTGGACCCAGAAAAAAATTAAGACTTTTATGTAATTCAGTTAAAAAGGTCGTGTGTTTCGTATTATAAAGGTAAAATGTAGCATAGTTTTTATTTGCTTGACAAGATTGAAACTTGAACAGTTAATTTCTTATGTGTTTGTTTAAATTTGATAAAAGATTCAAGATTCGTTTTTTAATTTGGATACTCTCTTGTTAGGCCGGCATTATTGTTTTTTGGTATTTGTATTTATGTCTATATTAGAATAAGGTGACACTCGTGGATGATACTAGGTAATGACATCGTCGTCATTCAATTGCTAAATGAATATTAAATTTCTTCGTTTACAGAGATACTTTAAATGTTTCCGTCCAAAAGTTTCAATCCAAAACCAATATAAAAATCATTTGTCTAAGTTGATCGTGAGTTGCATTGGATATTTAGATATTAAATAAAAATATATGGGTCGTATCATTCATTATAAGTTACTACTTATTTGTATCAAAATTGTCGTCAAAATTCTATATTCAGATAAATGCCTCATGATAATATAGACTTGGATCACTTGAGGGAAAAAAAGATTTTTTGTGTGTGTTACGTTTTATTCTGTGAAAATTTTGAAGTTGACCTGGGCTGAAGAGTTCATACAAGTATATAATGAATTGAATAACTATGAATCGTGTAAACACTAATTGAAGAAAGAAGGAATTTGTACCTTAGCTAATATCTAAACATTGCCAATGACAATTCCATTAGATCTCATCAAGAAGATTAAGGTTCTAACGTTATATATATATATATGCATTAATCATATCAGTGATAGCAAAATCCAATCTCGGAATAAACCCGGTCAATTGATTGATGATAACTTCAAAAATACTAATTTCTTGACGCATTGACAATCACATACACATCTAATATTATTACGATTTACGACATCTAAGTGTTAATTACTTAATTATTTGGGAATAGATTAACGAATGACGTTATTGTTTCTTTTTTAACATTTATTATTGTAATTTCTATTTCCCGAAACAAATTATGTACTTTCACAAAACGAAAAAGTCCAAAATATATTTTACGTGACAAATTTACAACTTCGCGAAATATAATTTTGTAAAATTTTCTAGCTTGATAGTGTCTAAAATGTCATGAAACATAATAATGGCCAAAAGTTTTCATTTCAAAAACTTTAAAGGTATTTTTGCAATTTTCTACAAGTTTAATTGCCGGTTGACTTTTATTACGATTTCGATCATGTTTCTTAAAAGAATAAATTTTAAGAGAAATTATATTTTTCCTACTCTTTTAGCCTATCCATTCTCATACCTAATTCATCATTTGACAAGTGTTAAAATTTAGGAATGACATGAAGGGGTTGTTTGGCAGTTACTGGATGATATAGTACTGAATGGTTCAACGGGTCGTATGGTTAAGAGACTCTGTATGATTCAATTGCCAAATACAAATCATTGTTTGACAACAGTTCTGAATCAACAATCTGAATAACATAAAATTACCATTTTACCCTTAATCCTGTATTAAATAACAACTATGGAATATAAGCCATTTAAATAAAAATATAAGCCATTCAAACAAACATTTTGCAAATGTTTTTTTGTTATTACTCTGAATGACAATCTAAATGCTATAATTTTACAATTTTACCCTTTATTTGTATAAATTAAAAAAATATAATAGTTTAATAATTTATTTTGAATTGAGATAAAATAAATCAACTTGCAAAATATTAAACTACATAATTTCTTTTTCTCAAACATAATTAAAAAAAAAAAAAAAAAACAAACTACTTTTGCATAAGGCAGGCTACGTGGCTTTTACTAGAAGACAAGGTTCCCATTTATCCCTCTTCCTTCTTTCCCTTTCCCCTTCGTTTTAGGGTTTTTTCTATTATCAGGTCCAATTTAATCCAACAGTTTCTTTCTTCACCTTCAATCCATCTACTTTTTTTTTATTTGTAATTTCTTTCACTATGAATTCTCTTCTCCAAATCAGGTGTGGTGGACCTAACCAGAAACATCATCGTCGTCGAAAAGCCATGGATGTCCAACAACCATCATAGTCAACAACGAGAATGGAGGTCGAGAATGAATGAATAAAAAACGAAGATGAAGAATCCTTATCTCCAGCTTTATATGTGTATTTGATTTTGTAGATGTTGGATATTGAGGGTAATAATGGAATTTATTGCCATCTGAATCGTATAGTCAGGTATTTGGGAATGAACGATTTAGAGGCAAAAGGAACGATTCAGATGTTTTAATATTTTTGCCAAACAGCCTTGAGGTCTGAGCGAATCAGATATTTGCCTCTGGATGGAACCATACAGAGGCAAACAAACAGCCCCGAAGAAAGAGAATGAGTGTATTACACTTGTCAAATGATAAAGTAGGTAGGAGAATGGGTAGGCTAAAAGAGTAGGAAGAAATATAATTTCTCAAATTTTAAACTTGATGATTATAATGCAAATTCATTTAGAAAGACATGTTGAAAATTTATTAATTCTAGAGTAAATTCCAATTTTGGTCCTTGCAGATTGGTGAAATATTTGAAAATGAGACATAAAGTTAGATAAATCTAGAAATGGTCGTTGTGATTTTATTTTTGCTTTAAAAGTGATCTCAACTAACTAACTTCGTTAGAGTGGGGGACCGTTTCGTAATTTTAACTATTTTTTCTTAAGTATTTGTAAAAAAATATATAATTTATATTATTAGTATTAGAGTTAATTACATTTTTGGTCCCTGTGATTTGGTGGTTTAACACTTTGGATCCATTTTAGAAATAATTATGGATTTGGTATATGTGGTTTACACTTTATAACACTCTGAGTCCATAACTTCTAACTCAGTTAACTAATTCTGTTAAGTGGGTTATGTGCAGGGGTATTTTAGTCTTCTAATAGTTTCTCAATTTGTTTATTAACTTTTTTCTTTTTGATTTGATTCTTCATCTTCTTCAACCCTAACACCACCACCCATCTCCACCAGCACCATCACTATCACCACCACCAGCTACCCCCAACACCATTACCACCACCACCCATCAGCTACAACCACCACCACCACCATCATTGTAACCACCACCAACCACTAGCTATCGTCGCCACCACCACCGTCACCACCAACCGCTGCCACCATAAAAATCAAAATCCTAAAAAACAAATCACAACCCTAAAAATTATAGTTTATGGTTCTGGAACAAATCACATATCAAAAGTAGGAACACTAACAAAATCACAGCCCTATATCTTCTCCTCACCTTCGTCCCCAATTCTACAATCCTACCTAATCTCGATGAACCTTAATTCCCTAATCTCGATGAAACCCTAATCCGGTGAACACGATGATGAAGACAATTGTGGAAGTGGGTGGCTAGTGGTGAAAACAATCGTAGAGGTAGGGATGGTGACGAAAAAGAAAGGGTTCCGGTGAAGGTAGCAACGATGGTCTCAGATCTACAGGTGGACGGCGGTGGTCTCGGATCTGAAGGTGGGTAGAAGGCAAGTGCGGAGCCACAAGGGGGGCAGAGTAGGCAGTTGCCCCCCTAACATTTTAGATTTTAAAAGAACAAATTTATATATTAGGGATATTTGGGTAATTGTGCCCCATAAAAATTTAAAATTACGATTATTTTGATATTTTGAAGGTTTTTTTGTGTATAAAAAACTACTTTTTTAGAATTAAGATTGTTGTTCAGAGTTTGCCCCCATATAAATTAGTTTCTGGCTCTACCCCAGGTAGAAGGTGGTCTTAGATCTGAAGGTGGTCTCAGATCTAGAGGTGGGAGGCGGTGGTGGTTATGAGAGGTAGTAGCTGGTTATAGAGGTGGGAGATGGTGAAGGTGGGTTAAGGTGGCTGGTGATGGAGGTGGGAGGTGCTGGAAGTGGGTTGTGGTGTCCTATGATGGAGGTAGGAGGCGGTGGAGGCGGGTTTGGGTGGTCGGTGATGGAGGTGGCCGGTGGGAGATGGCCGGTGGGTGGTGGTGGTGGTGTTAAAGAAGATGAAGTATTTAATATATATAGTGTAATTTACATTTTTAATCCATGTGATTTTAAATGAAAATATAAACATAAATGAAAGATCAAAATACCCCTGTAAAATACAGTAGTTAACAGAATTAGTTAACGGAGTTAGAAGTCATGGACCAGGGTGTTATAAAGTGTAAACCACATGTACCAAATCCATAATTATTTTTAAAATGGACCCTGAGTATTAAAACCACCAAACCACATGGGACCAAAAATGTAATTAACTATTAGCATTATATATGTATATTATATAAATATATTATGTATAATAGTATAAATAATAATATGAATTATTTACGTACAGTATTATATTATGTATATATAATATAAATTATATATTTTTAAATGAAATTAAAAAAATAGATAAAACAATTAAACCGTCCCTCACTCAAATGGAGATTTTTAACGAGGTTAGTGACTAGGGACCATTTTCAAAGAAAAGTAAGAACTACAAGGACCATTTCTAGATTTATCAAAGTTTAAGTACTATTTGCAAATATTTCACCGAACCACAGGAACCAAAATTTGAGTTTACTCTTAATTCTAATATAAAGAATATAATTGATAAAAAGTAATAAAAATGGAACTTGAAGAAAAGTTATTTAAAGTAGTTTTTCCGATAAACTTCTCATAGCTTATCGAACATGGGCTTTTCAGTGAGTTGAGAAAGTAAAACAGTTTATAATTGTCAATTTAGTCTTTACCGTCTTTTTTTATTACAAAAGTTCACCAACTTCTTTGAAGGGATTGGATTGATTTTGAAGGTAATTTACTTGTACTCAACAAATTTTAAACGAAAGATGAATATATGCACATGTGCTTGTATATGTATGTATATATATCAACCATTTTCTAAAGCCAACACAAACTAAATACAAAAATAGCTTTTAGAGTTTTTTCACAAGATACATAAATAAATGATAGTCGTCAAACATTACAAAAAATAATGAACAAAATAAAGATTAAACCCAAACAATTACATTTTGATACGAAACTTGTTAGAAACTCGTCTTCAAATACAATTCAATTGAATAGGAGATACAGATCTCATCGAAGATCTATCGGAAATTGAGAACTAAGACCCATCAATCCATAATGCAAAGCCACTGTAAGTAAGAACATGAATCAACCATTTTTAAAAAAAAAACATAAGATTATATGTTATAATTATATATAAAAATGTACTTATAACATAACTGAAACATTACTTAACGATTTTTTTAATATCTTTAACCTAACTAGTTTATTATAACTTATAAAATATCACTCCATATAAACCTTGCGAATTATATTAGCCCTATAAATGGTAAATATTTGAGGACAAAATAGTATTAAGTGATCGTGACAATATAACTATCAAATATTGGAATATTCCCCTGTTCTTGGAATATTATGTTTCTTCATTATCAACAACATAATAGATTGATTATACATTTATTTCTTTTGCCCCCTAGTTTTGGGAAGGAAAAATATATATTTCTGCTTTAAAAAATATTCATTTATTTATTAATAAAATATCACTTAATTACAAAAATATTTAGTATAATATAGAAATTATTGTGCCTTTCCATCGTCTGTCGACATGCCGTCTTATTTTCAGACAATTTTGGTAATATTAAACAAATTTTGCTTAATATATTTAATATATTATTTGAATAAATTGTCTCGTCTGTTTGTCAATCGAAGTACACCCAAAGACAATTTAATGTATTCTTTATATTTAAATCCAAAGAAATTAGGGAAATTGAATATTTTAATCACTTTATAATATGGTTTACTTCTTAATCATATTATCTCAAGTTATATAAAAATAGTATCAAATAGTTTTACAGGGCGATATATGTTTACAGGGTGACATATGTTTACAAAAAACTAGGTACGCAACTACAAAAACGTTTACAATTTCAAGCATTATCCGCTAAAACTTATGTTTGCAATAACGGACCTAGTTCCTAGAGCTTAAAAGATTACAGTTTCTACCTAGGTTCACAATTTTGAACCTGTCCTTTTACATATCTGGTGCTATTTCTATAAAACTTAAGAAAACGTAGCTAAGAGGTAAAACCATGTTTATAAAATAGCATAAATAATTAATTCCCTAAAGAATTATTAGAAATTGTAGGGTGATAATTTATACCAAATCAATTAATATGTGTATACACTACTTAGATTAAATTGATACTAATTTTAATTGTTTGTTGGTACCATACCAAATACGAAGACTTGGTTTGATGCATAATATTAGAAGTATCATGGCACAATAGTACCATGAGAGCAATTTGTTAAAATATTAACTTTTGTATTTTGTTGTATTAAATATTAGATGTCGTAATTGTATTAGTATTGTTTTGGGCATTTTAATATTTTGCAAGTTTTGTTTCTTGCAATTAGAATAGCCTTGAATATGATACATGTTACCTGCAAACTTAAAATGTCACTCAAAATTTAAACGAACTTGCAATGTTCCACAAAAAGGATAGACGTCACCCTCTGAGGCACCCGCACCACATGAGTCTCATGGTCATCATAAGGGAGGTGAATCAGTGCATGCGATCCATTGACAGATAAGCGGTGCTTGGAATCGATCTCAATAACTCATTCATATAGATTACAATCACATCTTTACCGTTGGGACATCAGAAAAATAGGGTACCGATTACGTATGGTTTGCTACTACATTCTACAAGATATTATGTATCAATTATAGTTAGTTGATGCACAATATTTAAGGAAAAATTGAGACCATAGCGGATTCATGTGAGAAGTAGGTGATCTGAGCAAGTATTATGTATCTATCATTTATATTTAATTATTTTATCGGCCTATCAAAAAAATATTTAATTATTTTATTAAGAGCCTATATTAATAACCAAATAATTAAACCTACTTATCATTAAAGTTGATACGTTATTTTTAATTGTGTAATTATAATCTTAAAAAGTCACAATAATTAATTATGATTTTGCTTTTTTATTTAAAATAATATCTAAAATATGTACATGTACACGTGTTAAAATATTGTGGAGTATGATAAATGAAGATTGTTTGTGATTGGTTGATAAAATGGTCGGTGTACCTAGCCATCCACGTCATCTTTTGACCATTTTACCCTTAATTGGACCCTTTACCAACACCCTTCATATGATCATATTTTATTAAAACGAATTATTATTTCACTATGATGGAATAATGTTTTTAATTGCAAAATTGTTATCATAGTTTGCGAAAGTTTTCAAATTGATTTTCATGTTATTACTTCAATTAAAAAAAACTTTACACAAATCATGTCTAGGTTAGTTGGTCTTTTTAAAAGCGATAACATCTTGGAGGGCAGTGGATGGAATCCCAGTATATCCAGGTTCGATCCCAAGATGAGTCAAATGAGGGCATAAAGGGTACCCAATCCTTGAGTTGGTCAAGTCATACAGCGGGCTGCCTATGGTGAATTTCAAACTATTATCAACACCAACCATCTTTTTGATCCCAAGAATCTAACGACACTCACCTCAAGATCAAACTCAATCCATAACTCACGATCAAAACAAATCCATGTTAAAATCAATTCAAGAAAATCTTAATTGAACAGCCAAAGTTTAAACCAAATAAAAACCCTACATATATGAAACAAACCTTAAATATTGTGTCTTAACAACAAGGGGTCAAATTTACATAGAGAGACGAATGAGACTATGGGAGGGGGTTGCAAGAGAGATTTTGGTTTATCATAGTTGTCTGAGAATCAAATGCGAATCGCCGAAACTTTTAGGTTCTTCTACAGGGAAAGATGCCAGACATAAACGCGAATGTTGTAGGGGATGAAATTTTCCAAAGGAAAAGGAGAAGTGTTAAGCGTAGGAGATCGGAAAAGGCATGACGCCCTCAATTTTTCAAATAGTTCAAAGAGGGTAAGAGAGACCGTGTTGATTATATATGCTTATATATGATTGTTGCATTGTTGTTACTGTAGCCGGCAAGGAAATAGGTTTACATTTTTTTTATGGGTGTTTACATCATACATATGATAGTGTGTGTATATATTTATATCAATATCAATATTATATTATTGATATTTTTTAAATACGAAGAAAATGACATAAGTCTAAAATATCTAAAAATTTAGTGGTGCTTTAAGGCTTATAAAAAAGAAACCAATTAGAACGTTCTTCTAATCCAAGATAATAATATTACATTTTCAAAAATGGTACTAACAAAAATTAACAACCGACAAACTACATAGAGCAAAATTGTAATTAGTTATACATTATTTTAATATTTTTAAAGCAATGAATTATTGATTTAATAATTGGCCACGTGGGAAATCCCAGCAATTTTCTCATTTTTTAAATAAATGCCAATGTGCCTGTTGTGATTTCTTTTTTGTCTTGGACGGCTAAGGTATATAATTTTATTTTTACACATTTATTGAATATAACTTGTTAGTTATGTCAAATAAATAATATTAAATTAACATTAAATAAAAATATTCGACTGTAAAAAACATGGCGGACCAAGTGGAGTCTTCTGTATCCACTTAACTAATTTCTAGATTTTCGAATAGCAGATAATTATACATACGTCTTGATACAAAGTCGACGAGGTATCTGGGATCCATAATTCTCGATGATCATGGACCAACCCGAAAGACTAATGGTTAGAGTATCGTCACATGCTCACCCCATGATCGAACTCGTGTAGATAAGAATGTCATCCACTGTCCTTTCCAAGGATGTTATCGACTACTAGGCTATTAATGCTTTAATAGTAGATTTTCTTTTTTATATAAAATTAGTATTAGTTAAAGTTTGAATATTCATTACATTGGAAAATACAAGAGGTATCAATAAAAGAACTCGAAAATCTCTCAAAACGATAAAATTTGGTTGAAAATACATCATCCGACTTTGTGTACGTTTGATCCACTCACTCAACAAAAATCTTGTGTTTGACGTTTGAGGAACCCAGATAAAAAAAATACAAGAAATACACAGTATAAATGAATTGGAAATTCAAGTTCCTAGTTTTCAAATACAACGTTTGATATTATTAAACACGCCTTTTAAATTAATTATTATAATGTTTCTCGAGAAAAAAATATACTTGATGGCTCTTTCTCACACATGATATATCATTTTCTTTACAAATATAATGATCCATATAAGCTTACAAACTACTTTTACACATGTGTGAAATTACAGTATTGCATCATATGTAAAATATTCATAACTTTTATTTTTACACACAAAATAGTACTAAACGATTTACATATAAACAATATTGTATATATATGTGCGTGTTGGTTTATATGTGAAATAAAACATAAAAATTCTTCTATAAATTTATATGATTTTTTAAGTTTGTAAGTAGTCATACATCCGTTCTTTAAATATGTGATATATGCGCGTAACACATGATTCATGTCTTATGTGGAATCGATCCCTTCTATTTCAGTTATTTATTCTATTAAACTCGTTAGTATTTATTATTTTGTTTGTATTCGGTTACTTTATTTCTCTAATATAATTATATATTGATAAAGTTTTCTAGCGTAATTGTATATTGATAAAGTTATTTTTGTTTGAATAGAATTAAATATTACAAGAATATCTGAAAACTTTTATTGAAATTGTATGGTTGGCAAGGGTTTGATTTATTTTTTTTTAAAGTTTTCTTAGGTTCCATCAATCACTATAATGCTTCCTTTTTAAGTATTGGATGGTGTTTTTTGAAGAGTAACATACACCTTTATATATAAGACAACATGTGGTCATAAATGTTGTGATTTGTAAAGATGCAAATATAATGCTTATTTGGTTAGATTTAGAATTCTTGTAAAATATGAATAAATCAAATAATGGATTCTAAAATAAATAAATTTTAAATATTGTTGAATAGGGTATATTCCTTCGAGTTAAGATAAAAATGCTAACACTCCACCAATTAAATTCTCTTTGTATAAAATAAAATTTAATTATTATGTTAAAGGGGTTTGTATTAAAATAGTATCAATTTTGGTTATTAGTATAAGAGAAACATGGTCAGAATAAGGAACGGAAAATGACCATATAGTTATGGGACATGATCAATGCATAAGCGAATAGGTGAGTTGGCTCCAAGTAGGACCAATGTTGTGTGTAATAACATGTGATTTTACACGTGAGTTCAATGTTAAAATACATGTGATGTTGGCTGTTATCTAATCGTTGTTCACGTTGAAACTCAACTATATGTATATATTATTTATGTACCATACAATGTAAGTGAAATGGGAATTTTATTGCAAATCGATAATGGAAAAATAATCCAATTTATAAGTAAGATAAAATTTTGTCATTTATGTAATATCAGTAAAACTCAACAATTTTTTTTCCTTTTATTTTTGAAGATGTTTATCAGTTGGTTTTATGAGCTTAGAAGCAAAGCTTTTTTATCCAATTTTGATGCCCAACTTAAGAAAGTATACCTATATAGTAAGAAAATTATCTATGATAAACTATTTGTTGGCAGATAATCTATTTGTTAGTTGAAAATGTGATTGTTATCTAATAAGTTAACAGTTTACCTTAAGATTTAAGGTTCCTATACGAATTGCCTTAAAGCACATCTTTATTCTTTCCTTCATATGCTTTGGTGCTTTTAACAGTCTTTGTGTTCCTTTTGAAAGTTCAATGGAACATATCCTCGTAGTAGGTTCTTCTAAGGTTACATCCTTGTTATTACATTAATAAGTTGGCAAATGTGGTTGTAATCTTTTTGATAAGTTTAGTCCCTAACAAATCTACTACATGGTCCTGTGGTTGCATTAAGAATCCAACACGTTATAAAAATGTAACCACATGGACATAAGGACGGTAACGGGACGAGGATGTCAATCTCCCGCCCTGACCCCAATTCATGTATTTCCTTCGGCCTCGTTCCCTATGGGTTCGGGGAATTGAACCCACTCCCTGTTTTTTTCTCGGGCCTATCCCCGACCTATCCATAACTAACCATTGGTCTAGTTATTTTTTAAGAATCAAATTAAGTTTTTTAAATAAATTCATGAATCATGACTACATTGATCTTAGCCGTATGGAGGGTTAGGATCACTTTTTTGCTTCTCATTTAACTTTTAGCTACACACACATATAGAGATAGGGATAATCACTTGTGAACCACAAAAGGGGTATAAACCATGTGAACCAATCCACACCACACGATTAAACAATCAACGGTTGAGATGAAGGCGATTATAGTTTATTTTTAATTTCAAATTTTTTAAAAAAATATAACCGTTCATATTTTGACTGGCAATTTTTTTTAATTAAGGACTGTTATGGATTCACACGGTTTATACCCTTTTTTGAGTTTACAAATGAACCCCCTCTATACACACACAAGTGAGAAAGGACGAGCTGAAGAATACATTACCGATCCCAACCCTAAACCCTTTAGACAATCAAAGGTCTAGGCTTTAAGCCTCTAACCCTAGTACCTGGTTTTACAGGACAAATACGGCCTCACCAAAAAAAGTGAACTGGATTTCTTGTACGAGTCGAGTACAATTACTATGTCCACGCAAGCATGACCCATGAAATTAGAAAAAAAATAACAAAAACCCTTTAAATTATATAACATCAATATAAATATAAATATATAGATATAGATATAGATATAGATATATACACACACACAAAGAAGTTGCATTTACCTCCGCCGAGTAAGAAACGGTGGAACAACAAAAAAGAAAGAAGTGGATAAAATAAAACCCAAACACAAACACAAACCCACCCACATTTTCATCTTCTCTATTTATATATTCATCATCTCTCTCACGTCACCCACCACCACCCACCACCCACCACCACCGCCAGATCTTCAAATCTCAAATTTTCCATCTCAATTTCCCAATCTTCATCCTCAGATTTCACTTCTCCTTTTCCTTCAATTCCGTCCACAAAACACTCTCTTCTAGCTAGGGTTAGGGTTTTACCGGAATTGGATGAGTAAGCTGCTGCTGCTGTTACTGGTTGTGGTGGTGGTTCCTTTTTCTTTTGATTGCAGTTTGGTGATTCGTTGTTGTGGTAGGTGGGATAAATGTGGCTGAATTGAATCAATTGATCGAATTCCACCGTTTGTTAGTCTCGATTTTGTTTTTTTTAGCTTCGATTCTGTTAGTTTTTGGGGATTCGGTTGGTTTGTTACTGGAAACTGGAATTGGAGGTTGTTGGATCGATCTCAATTGTGGCCGATAACGATGCAGCAAGATCCGAGAAGAAAGGTTTAGCTTTGTTTTTGAACTTGTTTTTGATTTGATTCATCTCTTCGTGTTGAATTTCGTTAATTTTGTACTTTGAAGGTTTAGTTTGCAGTTTTTTTAACTGAATTTGGAGATTTGGAAGGTTATACTTGCTTATTGAATTGGAATTTTGAGCTTTGTGAATGTAACTTAATTAGGTTTTTGAGATTTCTAGCTTCTAGGTATTTTATATGAGCTTTATGATTTGAAATCTGACATGGAGAGATGTGTTTGATGCCTCAATTGTGGTTCAAAATGCTGTTTTGATAAACTCTTTTAAGAACTAAATTGATGGTAAACTGAGTTTTATGATGAATTAGGGTTCTTTATAAATTTTGGTGAAAAGCATTTTGGAAATCTAGATGCTTCTTCTTGGTATTGGTTAAACTAATCTAGTTTATAAGGTTCATGTTATGCTTATTTCTATATGTAAATCATTGACCACCTTCGGAGAGTTAAGTATGTGCGATTTGATGTTGCAATATCTACTGTGTTACAGAATCCGAAAGAGGTCGAGTTCTTTACCGAGTATGGCGAGTCGAATCGGTACAAAATCTTGGAGATCATAGGGAAAGGAAGTTATGGAGTCGTTTGTTCGGCTGTTGATACGCACACCGGGGAGAAGGTCGCAATTAAGAAAATAACCGACATTTTTGAACATGCGTCGGATGCGATCCGTATCTTGCGTGAAATTAAATTACTAAGGCTTTTAAGGCATCCCGATATCGTTGAAATTAAGAGGATCATGTTGCCGCCATCAAGACGGGGGTTCAAAGATATTTTTGTAGTATTTGAACTCATGGAGTCCGATCTTCACCAAGTCATAAAGGCCAATGATGACTTGACACATGAGCACCACCGCTTTTTCCTCTATCAGATGCTACGAGCGTTAAAGTATATGCATACAGGTACTTTTCTTAGATTGCTTATAAACCTCTTAGGGTGCGTTTTGGTGTGACGTTTAGACTACGACATCACAACACCGAGTGAGATAGAAAAACCACCAAAATAGGTGGGCCAAAAATTATAAAGATGGGACGAATTTGGTAAATTACTAAACTACCCTTGCACAATTCATTCACCCATGTCCAATACAGTCCCGTTTGTGTACCAAATGCACCCTGATGGACAATGCCATGAAGGCATTAGATAGATCGACAATTTTGTCTTTTGAAACCAAAGCTGATAACAAATTTCTATGGATTCAGCGAATGTGTACCATCGGGATCTTAAACCGAAGAATATATTGGCAAATGCAAATTGTAAGCTCAAGATATGCGACTTTGGACTAGCAAGAGTGGCATTTAATGATGCCCCAACAGCAGTTCTTTGGACGGTAAGTAATTTTACATAGATTATTGTCATTTCATCAGCCAAGCTTTAAAAAATGTACATTTAAACGGCACGATTTGTTTAAATTCTTATACAGGATTATGTTGCAACAAGATGGTACCGGGCTCCTGAGCTATGCGGATCTTTTTCCTCAAAGGTATATCCCGTTAAGATGCATTTATCTGTCGTTTTTCTAGAATGTAAAGATAGCATGCCTGTATGGTAAATGAACCTAATAATAGGTCGGTTTTTTGTATGATGCTTCCTAGGACCGCTCATAGATGCTTATATCGAGCATATTTGTTTTTTTCAGAGATCTAATGCTGCTGCATGGCCAAAGAATGAATCTTGAGAATTGAGATATGTCAGTGCTATATGCCTAAGAGCAAGTATATGATTATTATGCATACAACCTTCTATGATCATATATTTTCAGTTCTTCGAGTCGATTTTCATCACTTTATTACTGTCCCACGAGTTAATTCTAGATTTCAAACAATCTTTAGTTGCTGAATATTATCTTGATGTTACCTCTTTAGATCATTCTGCTATTTTAAGTTATTTGTTATCGTACTTCCTTAACGAATTGTAACTTGTGAATTGCAGTATACTCCTGCTATTGATATATGGAGCATCGGCTGTATATTTGCTGAAGTATTGACCGGAAAACCACTTTTCCCGGGAAAAAGTGTCGTCCACCAGTTGGAACTTATCACCGATCTTCTCGGGACGCCATCGGCAGATACCATTTCTGGAGTATGCTTTTTGCACGTTCGTTTTTTTTCTATATATTTAAGATGATTGAAACTTTGTTTATTTGATTATGTGCTCGTCTTTTTACCTAATGTAGGTTCGTAATGATAAGGCAAGAAAATACTTGATGGATATGCGTAAAAAGCAACCTGTGCCATTTTCACATAAGTTTGTGAACGTAGACCCTTTTGCACTCAGACTATTGCAGAGGCTGTTAGCATTTGATCCAAAGGACCGGCCAACTGCCGAAGAGGTATTTCACGTGTTAAATTTATTTCTAGGTGCTTTGGTATGCGGGATTTGTTGAAACAAAAAATTTGTCCCACGCTTGGTACAATATTTAAACTGGGACAGCCTGAGCGGGACAAAAATGTTTTACAAGATTGGCAAATTACTAAACTACTCTTATGGCGTTCGCATGCCATTAGGGTGTGTTTGGTATCCAGACATAACAAAATAGGACTGAACAGTTCAACGTTTGGTAAGAGGAACTGGACATGACAAAACGGATAAAATGACCAATTTACCCATAATGAGTTTATATATTTCGATTAATTATGTAATTAACTTATACAATTATGTAAATGATTAACTTATAATAAAATAATTGTTTTCTAAAACAAAATAAAACGTTATAGTTTTTATTTTCTCAAAATGATTAAATGACACCAAAATAAAAAGTGTACGTAGTTTCTGATATTTTTTTCTATATATTCCTATTATTATTAACATTTAATAAATTAAATAAATTAATCAAAATAAATAAATAAATATATATATATATATATATATATATATATATATATATATTCCATAAAAATAATTCTTTTAGGACAACAAAGTGAAAATCTGAAGAGCATAAAATATAATAATTGAACTTTAAAAAATGAATAAAATGTAAAGAGAAAGGTGTATTTGATGTCTTAGAAGAGAATTGAGTTTTATTTTGAGGTTATATTTCTGTTTCACCTTGTTCCATGGGGTGGGGATGGAACACAATTGTTTCACTCTGCTCGTGTCTGTTCCACATAAAAGTCTTGTTAAACATGAAACAGCGATCCTTGTTCTGTTCTGTCCAATCCAATCCAGTGTACCAAACGCAGCCAAAAAGATCCCCCCAGCGGCCATCTTTACCTTTGGTTGCTTTTGTTTTTGTCAGGCTTTAGGCGATCCGTACTTTAAGGGGTTGGCTAAGCTGGAGAGGGAGCCTTCTTGTCAGTCGATCTCGAAGCTCGAGTTCGAGTTCGAGCGACGTAGGATAACTAAAGAGGACATTCGGGAACTAATATTTCGGGAGATTCTTGAATACCATCCTCAACTGCTGAAAGATTACATGGCCGGGAACGAAAACACAAACTTTCTCTATCCTAGGTACTTATCTGCACCTTTGCTCTTTATCTCGGGCGTTTTCTGGGGCTAACATTTGTAACGTTTACCTAACATTTGTTGCAACCGTGCAGCGCTATCGGTCAATTTCGTAGGCAGTTTGCATATCTAGAGGAAAATGGCGGGAAAAACGGGCCTGTTATACCTCCAGAACGGAAGCATGCTTCCCTCCCAAGGTAAGACCATCGTAGATTGCTAAAAAGAGAATGTTTGAAATGATGAATTCTGTTTCCGAGTTTGGTCGAGTATTAATTACGGTTTCTTGCACGCTTTTAGGTCTTCGGTCAATTCCTCTATGATTCCTTCTAGACCACAGCCGAATGTGGTTGCATTTGACAATAGACGAGTGACGGAAACTGCAATTAGTAGCGGTAGAGTGATAGATACATCTGTAAATGTTTACAAGGCGGCGGCTGCCGCTGCTCGTCCTCCCCCCAGGATGCCCACAGGTATGTGATCTTTCTTAATGGGTTGGCCTCTCAAATTGGCGCTTAGGGACCCGTATACTAAAAAAATTGCATAAGTGCTGATCGGCTAAGATGCTCTTGATAGTTTTTGTTTACTAATTGTTGACCTCCTCTTGCCGGGTAAGAGGCGCTTGCTTACCTGGTAAGAGGTGAGGTTGTTTACCATACACTCCGACTGACAAATGATGCTGACCGAGATGTTGACTTGGTAAGGAAGGAAAGGGTCTCTTTACTCAGTCAGCGCTTACTAGGACCGAACCTCTTACCCAATTAGTGTGTACCCAATTTGTACTCTTATCGGGTCAGCAGTTTGGTTTTTTGGCTTTTTGGTTTTCCATCAAGTCTTGTATAGATAACATTGTATGTGTGGATTAATCTGTCTGTATAAACTGGGAAGGTTTTTGTTAAGGAAAGCTTTTTCATAGATGGGAGAAACATGTTTTTTTTTTTTTTTTAATTGGGAATGACAAATTTGGAAAAACTTGGTTTTCTGCATAAAGCTTACCAAATAAGCCACTTCCTAAATCATTAAGTCACTACCAAAAAATCATGTATAATTAACCGAATAAGTTGCGAGTCTCATTAAGCTGCTAATAAACAGGTGATTAGTAATATACTGAATTTCTTTTTGTGGGTATGAAGCTAAGCAAGGAAGAGTTATAGGGCCGGTTCTCCCATACGAAGAAGTGTATGATCCAAGGGTGGTGGTGAAAAACACAGTTGCACCTCCGGTGGCTCTTCCTCCACAATACGTATATATGACAACCACCAATGGCGGAGATCAAGGCAAGATTCACACCCACACCACCGAAGCTGCTAGGGACTCACCCTCCTTGGTTCCACACCCACAAGCATACCCATATCAGCCACACCCACACCCACACCCACAGCCGCACCCGCAAGCGGGGGCAGCAAAATTAGGCGGGGGGATAGTGATTGACCTAAATAGTAACATGTATTACACCCCAACACATGCACATTCACATGTGAATCCACATGGTATGGCAAGCCAACAACCGTCTAGTGAGCGTATAGCAATCGCTCAAACTCCGTTGGGTCATACGGTGGTTCAGATTGGACTGTCTTAAAAAAAAGTAAAAAGGATGTTTAATTTGAAGTGGGGTTTAGTTGCTAGTTGATGTCTTGTAAATTGTGAACTACTTTTTAGGGTTGAAAAAAGAAGAAGAAAAAAGAGTGATGTTAATTTTAGCATTGTGGATGTATGTTTGTTTAAAGTGGTTTGTGATTCTTTTCTTGAAGAAAAGAGGACCAAAGATCATAGTCTTGTGGCCCCAAGAACACACTTTTTGACCCAAAAGTAACACAAACACATCATGCTTTCTCTCTTTTTAACATGCATGTTATTGTCTTTTATGGAAGTGATTTTTATGAAGAAATCTTTATTCTTTGCGCAATCTAATAGATGATAGGTCGTCTTGTGCGTCGTTGTGTGGGACCTGATAGAATAAAAACCTGTTGGTTTAATAATAGTGTGATATTTAGACCGGGAAATGATAAGATCGACGGGATGATGATGCATTTTTTTATTACCATAATAGCTTGAACAAAAATTAGAGATATGTTAAGACAATTGTATCTTACGAAAGTACTCATGTCGAATTAAGATAATCATGTACAGTTTTATTCCTTCTTTCATCTCACTTTTGTTTGATCAGTCTTGTGTTGTCTCATTCAGTTCTATTTGCGTATCAAACATACAACTTAGTTCTATTAGCGACTTAGCGTATCAAACAGAACTTCAATAAAAAACAAGTCAATGGGGTCGTTATATATTTTTTGATATGTTATACTGGTAACCTAATCCATTTTTAACGTGTAAAGTAACTAAAATTTGTCATGAACTCTTGTAGTTAAAAGAGGGGTATTTTAAATGTTATTTTCAAGTGTTCTGATTATAATTCAAATCTTATTTAATTATGAGGCATTTGTTTAAGGCTATTTTTGGTCCAATTTGGACAGTTTAACACTATAAACCAAACCATAATGGTGGTTATGGAAATTCTCCAAACGAATTGGTTTGACAACAAATAGTCAAAACCGTCATACCAAACAACACAAATGCGGTTTGGTCTAAACAGGTTTAGGTGGCTGGCGTCTCTTATAGGCTTTAAACTTAAAAACATAGCATCTATATTCAAACCAATATTACTAATTAAGCATTATTGAAAAAGCAATATATCGAATTATAGAAAAAAAAAATTCTTCCCTAATTTTAAAAAAGATTGAACAACTTGAAATATAATAATATAATGAACTCCACCAACAATATATAGTTGGGGTTTTGGACAAACTTTGAGCAAGTAAAAGAACTATTAGGAATTTTGGATTTTAGTTTTGAAGTATTTCAAAATTTTGCTAATTTACATAATGTAGTCAATTTAGAAGTGAAAACTAAAAATATGATATGCTAAAGTAATTATTTCTTGAACGTAGTCGGTTTGGTCCAGACCGCTCAAAGAAACATTTAAATTGTAAACCAAGCTGGACCGAACAGTTTGACTATTTTTCAAACCAGATTACATCGCTCAAATTGTAGAAAACACGATCTGATTTGATTTGGTTCGACTGGCTTAAGTGGTCGAATCGTGTTTTCTAAACACCCCTACATGCTACAAGCCTACAAAAGTATGTTCTTGTTTGTGCCATTTCTTTTACCAAGTTGTCCATGAATTGTGGTTTGGCAGGTAAGTCTCCATGGGCTAACTAACTATCTTGGACCTAAAAACATGGGCCTATGCTGATTTTATCTTCTAAAGTGTTTTGAATATTATTAATATTTACACCAAGATCCCTTTTGCCAAATGTATATCTAAAAACACCCTACCAATAATTTGTAAACCTAATTTATTGCCTTCAAGAACTCCTATCAGAGGTCATGTACAGAGGATGTAAGATTGCCATGTCTAGCTACAACTGCTTCGATCTGCCTCCTCTTTACCCATTCGACCAATAAACTATCCACCATCCTCACCGGTGTCAAACATGCTCAAACCACCACTATACACACATACACACACACATGTATGTGTGATGTTGATTTTATCGGTAAAATGGTTTATTTTTAGTGTGTTTGTATGAAATGTATTATTGGTTGTCGGAGAAGATGGCCGGAGATTCGTCGGAGATTCGCCGGAGAAGATGATCTTAAGGACTGAAAATGTAGTTTACTCTAATATTTATATATTAGAGTTAATTATCTATTTGGTCCCTGAAACAAATTCGGGCGAAAATACCCCTGGTACTAACGAAGGTTTTTAACGTCGTTAGTGGTCAGGGACCACTTTGAAAACAAAATCAAACCATAGGGACCACTTTTTTAATTATGAAACCTTAGGTACCACCGTACCACTTTCAAAAAGATCGATAAACCACAGGGACCAAAATTGTAGTTTACTCAAGTTCAAGTTCCATTTTTAAATATTTTACTAAACTACAAGAACCAAAATTAGAGTTTACTCAAAAGATATTTAATTAAAAAAGGGTGTAAAGTAGAAGAAAATTAATGATGTTAAAAAACGAAAAACCAAATCTATAAAATAAAATATAAGGTGGTTTCTTAACAATCCAACAGCCGACTTATATAGATATTATTTATATCCTCCTCTCTTTAATTAATTCCCAGGTTGGCTTCAAGTTTTGCAGATTGAAAAAGATGTTTAACTTCATCTACCCAAAGCTTATTAATTTCATCTACAGAAAACAGCTTAAGGTAATAATTATATATTTTAAGTAGTGTGATTTTAGTTACAAACAAGTATTATTATGCTTGTATTACAAGTTTGATCATACTCTGTTGATCCATTATATTTTTGTAGGTTGTTACTTAAAAACCAAATACATATATATTCCATAATTTAGACTTTTGTCAGAATGCTTTATAATATAGTATAGTATATACAACTATAGATTGCTTAATTTATACTAGTGTTATATGCATGCATGCAGCAGCAGAAACAGATTTGTTTGCAGAAACAGAAATCTGTAAACTACTACCCGTGGTTGGTTGCTCATGACGACGATAGCGGACACCAGATTTTCTACGACATCCATGACCCGCAGTCTTGTTATCGGTGTCGAATCCCTGAGTTGGTCGGGAAACGTATCCAAGCGTGTTTCCATGGATGGGTTATTCTGTCTGACCATCACCACACACACTGGTTTCTTTGGAACCCAAATTCAACCTTGATTCGCCTCCCGCGTTTGCTTATGGAATCTCGTCCCTGGTGCTGTTTGTCGTCCCCTCCTGATGTTCCTGGTTCTATTCTCCTGTTGGCAACAGAGGATACACCTAACTTTGTTTTCTGTAGGTTAGACCTCGAAAGAAAAGGCAGATTAAGATGGATCGAGATGTCATATGCTGAACAACTAAGTAGCATAACTGGTCGTCATGATAAGATTGAGATCCTAGAATTTTTAACCTGTTGCAATGGTGAACTGTATGCTGTTGCGCCCTATAGTGATCGTGTCGTAAAAATTCACCTTGTGGATAAGGAGAAGTCAGAGTCAGTTATGATAAGTCTGTTGCCATTTGTGAACTTACCCAAACCTCCTAGGCCCTTCGGTCGAGCTATCGGCGGATTTAGGTTCTTCACAGGATCTTCTTTAGAATTGTTCGTAATTTTTGTAGGTATCGCTGCTGAACAGAAGCGAAAACCTGTTGATGTATGTTTGTTTGAACTGGATATAAGTAGCATGACGTGGGTGGAAAAGGAGGACTTGAAAGACACTTCGTTATACGTGGACATGGGTGGTGATGACTTCAGCCATGCCGTTGTCTCAGAATTTGGGGGTTATGTACACATTCTTCACAAAGAGGGTAAAGTAGTATATTCATACAATGTCAAGGATAAAACCATCTCTATGTCTTTTTCAATGCATTATCTAGACTTGACACCAAACTATGTCGCGCCATGGCCAATGCCTGACCCTGAATTTAGGTATTATTGCCTTTCTCCCACATCATCATTTACATTATACATGTTTTAGTTGTTATATTTTCACACCAATCTTCAATTTTTCTGTTCTAATTTTTATGTAGATTACAAAGTGATGGAAAGTGCAAAGCTGTTTCAAAAGCAGATGAGCGCAAGGAAGATGAGATGGTGGTAAGATCAGCAGCTGCTGCTGCAAAGGAAGTAGTAGTGCAGCAGGAGGAGGAGATTGAAGCAGATCATTTGTTGAATATTCCGTTTCATGTTTTGGAGATGATATTGGAGTATTGTGTTGGTGTCGAGTACCTTAACTTTCGTGCTACATGCAAACTTTGTCATCTAGCAGCACCTTTGATTAACAGAAAAGTGCCGCAAAGGAGACTGAAGACATATTCATTAGTTTCTTCACCATGGCTGATGCGGTTTGACAAATGTGGAGGCGTCATCACTTTCACAGATCCCATTTTTGGTGACAACTACTTTATAAGAGCAGAAATCGTTTCTAATAGCAAAGTAGTGTGTTCCATGTTTGGTTGGTTGTTGCTGTTCATTGGGGACTCCCGTCTGGCCTTCTTTAACCCTTTCACAAGTGAAATCCTTGAGCTTCCTGCACGAAGGATATTTTCTGAAAGTTTTTGTTTCTCAGCACCACCAACTTCCCCCGATTGTATCGTGGTGGGGTTTTCACGTTTCGTTGTTTACTTCCACAGTGTAGCTGGGGAACCAATTTGGCATCGATTGGTTTTGGATATATCATTTTCCCTCGGGTTTCCAACTATTTGTGGTCGAGATGTTTATGCCTTGCGTAATCAGGGGAAAGTTGATGTTTTCAGAGAAGTAGGCCACAATTACATGCGGAAGGTCGTTGTAAACCGGCTCCCAACAAGTAGTTGCTCTGGGGTAGAGTATTTCCTAACAACTTGCAATCAACATCTTTTATTATTGATGATGGGAGATTTTGGAGAAACAGTTGAGGTATTTAAGTTGACTGAAGAACTAGAATGGGAGAAAATGGATGGTTTAGGAAGGCATGTAATTTATGTTTGTGAACCATTATCAACATGTCTCTGCATGGCCGCTAAAACCCCAGAAATGGAGAACAAGATATTTTTTTCAAGATTGCATTCCAAGAACGGGAAGGTTATGTTTTACTCTCTGGAAACACGCAAGTTTCACACGTTTGATGGCAGGAATATTGGCCAGGAAACTAGTCTCGAGGATTTCTATGAGCATACCTACAATCATGCCTGGATTGAACCAACTTGGTGCTAGCTTTTAGCTAACTTCACTTGGATTAATTAGTAGTAATTAGTATTAACTATTATTTGAGTGTCTATTAGTTACTTGTTTTGAACAACATTTTTTTTTTGGAAGAGGTATCCCAGACCACATTGGGCCCAGACTAATCCTCGACAATTTTTGGGCCGAAGCCCGACTGCTAAAGCATGCAGTCTGGGGTCGAAGCCCCCGTGCCTCCAGAATGCGTCCCCCAGGGCTCGAACTCGGGTTCACCACTATGTAGTGCCCAAGCCTTACCACTAGGCTATCACTCCTTTGGTTTTTGAACAACATTATTGTTTACTTCTTTTGAACAACATTATTCTAGAATTCAAATGCTTACATTTCGGGTTATTACGTTCTGCAGCATACTACCTGCTAATGCTATGGAACCATTGAAGTTCATTTTGGTTTACTATATTCTTCTTTCATCATTACGATTTGCAGCTATCCCTTCAATTCAACAAAACCGGATCCTGCTCACCTAAGTCGTTTGCTGTTTCTTGTGTCCTCCTTGCTAACCAATCCATTGATGAATCCTCAATCCTCTTGCGCCCTGATTCGTTTTTTGGTAATTAAGTATGTTCTTGAAAACAACTTTAACTCATGGTAAATGTTTCCATGACAGAGTACATTGCAAAGTTGCTGCTAACTAGAAACACAAAACTTAAAAGGAAACAGAAGTAGAAACATTTTCTCTAAAACTAGCTATTGGTACAAACATGTCCCATATATGGGGGGTGATTAGAGGTCCTTGCTACTGTTTCTAATGCTTTCCTCAAGTCTCTTTGTTTCTTTAGATCTCCTTGCTGAGACTTGCAACACCATCCTCTCTAGCAGAACACATTTAACAAAACATATTATTTCTGAATCATTCCCATGGAAGTTCTTGAAATCACCAAAGTCGCATGCAGCGGTTAAATCCCTGTACCATAGAGACAAACCAAACCAAACCAAACCAAACCAAACCGACTTTTTAGGCTTGGACACAAACTAAGCAAATCCATCACTACTCCGATTGTATGATTCTGAATCTCCATGGTTCAACACTAAATTTCGGAAACACTAGAAAATGGTCCAGCCACATATAAGAGACTAAACATGCTAAAGACAAAAGTCAGTCCGTATGGCAGGGTTTTTGGCCGCGCTGGGTATCCCTCTTTAGATTCAAATGAACCCCGTATGATCATATTCTGACGGTGGTTCCTTGTGTTTGAGTCTCCGATGATTTGGGTAACACCCGCTGATTCAAGCAACGCCTCCCTTGTGGTGTTTTTCTATTGAATCTCTGGTGCCGGTTTTTTTGTGGGTTTTCTTGATTTCTCCGTAGATGATGAACCTTGGTGATATCCAAAGCTCTGATCGATATATGAAATAGATAAGAAAACAACCAAAGTTCTGTATTATTTCAACATAGAAATTATTACATTTGATTACATATTTATAGATGATGAAAGGGTGCTTCCAAACCGATGCGACGTTACGCTTTCTTCTCGAGTTTTTTTAAAGGAGGGAAAGGAAAGGATTACCAAGGAGAGGGGGAATAACCACATGTCCCTTCATATTTTACTATTGATACACAAACTATTCTATATTTGCATTTTTGACACTAAACTTATTCTAACTACTATATTTTGTGGTATCAGGAAAACAAGTTGGTATCAGTTATACTTGGTGTTTATATATATGTATGAGGTTAATTATCTGAGAACTCTAAAACATGTGAAATTCGTGATAACATAGAGTTTTGTTTCACATGATTTTTTTTCTAAGTATATAATATTTAAGCATATTAGTTAATATATATTTGTTATAAATCGATATATGTCAAACAAATATAAGTTAATCGATACATGAAAATTGTAGTCATAGATGATAAAAATCCTATAAAATAACACATAATGCAATTACTTCTGAAAGTCTTATTGATCAGAGAGTTCATAAAAAAACCCTAAGAAAATAAAAAATTAAATAACTATTCATCTTGACTATATGCATATGTGCATAAAAACTGAAACAAACTGAAGCTATCTTTCGTTTTTTATGCACGTATGTATATTATGCACAAGTGCATACCGCAAAACTACTTCCAAGTTACTTGTATTCGCATGTGAATACCGCCCATGTATTTTTCATTTTCTTTACGGTTTTCACGTGAACCCGACTCTCTCATGTATACATACAAAAATATATACGTATTTACGAAATGGGTTTTTGATTATGGTGCAGTTTGGGGACGTCAGGTGGAGAACGAAAGCTGATGCCCACCATTGAAGCCGAGCTCGAAAGAAGGTCTTTACTATATACAGCCTCTTAATGCCCGTAATGAACCAATTTGTACCCGGTTTAGATAAAGGCAAAGGGATGTAATTCTTGTTCGTTAAATCCAAAGCCAAAACCCTGGGCGGGCTTTTGGCCCGACCCGTTTTTAAGAGCTACTACAAAAGCACCCATTTCAAAGAACGACCCTACGACCCGTATACCAACTACACCAGCCCGAACGAAACCATCCTCTGCCCGGATTCGTACCAAGCATGTACTCGCAAATGCTTTGAGGGTTGTGCTTGAACCAACATGTCATCCGGGTTCATCCAGGCGATCCGGTTCCTGGAGTGTTTGTTGCATATCCATCCAATGTGGGATCAGAGTCCTCAGCAAAGGTAGAAACAAGGTAAAAAAAAACTAGTGGAAGATATATTAATTCCCACATCAATGTGTTACGTATTAAAGATTTGAGGTAGGTTCATACAAGAACAACCCTATTTGCAAGAATAAATGAACCCATTTTGAGCCATACATTGATGTGGGCCCATGTGGGTCTCACATAATAAAAAATCATATATGATTTAGTGGTGGGACCCACCTGAATCATATATGAGATTTTATATTATGTAACACCTTAGGCATATTCCATATCGGTCGTGGACAAGAGTGATGCTGGGTGTTATAAGTAATATCTTGGCGTTCCTAACAACAATGCGTTTGGAACCTAATGCACGGAAGTTCTTGGAACATTGCAGTTAAGCGTGCTAGGGTGGGAGTAGTACCAGGATGGGTGACCTCCTGGGAAGTCCTCACCAGGTCACCAGAAACAAAGCCGTGAGCTAGTGGGGCAAAGAGGACAGTATTGTGTGTTGAGGAAGGCGGGATGTTACATATTATGTGGGACATACATGGGCCCACATCACATGTGATCCAAAATTGTCCATTTGTTCTTGCAAATTGAGTTTGTTCTTGTTTGAACATAATTCTTAAAGATATTGGGTATATATAAAGGTTGGTATGTTGTAAGATATATTCAGAGGATTGTTTTCGCTACTAAAAAATTCGATATTATCGACCGCCATTACCGACTGCTAATAGCAGTAGGAAATATCCGACCGTTTTTCGATGGTTTACCGACTGTTCTTTATTATTTTATTATATATTTATCTTTTAATAAGTCGTCGGAAAACCGTTGGAAAATCGTCGGTAACCCGCCGAAAAGCAGTCGGTAAATGAAACAGTCGGTAAAAGTCGTCGAACAGTTGGTATATGAAACAGTCGAAAAACAGTCGGTAAAAGTCGTCGGAAAAACCGTCGGTAATTTTACCGACTAGGTTTTTAGCGACGATTGGAAAACGGTCTTTCCGACTGTTTTTCGACTGTTTCGACCGTCGATAATACCCTTTTTTCCAATAGTGTTTGTTTTATCATTATATTGTCGTATATATTATGACTACAAATGTTTTATTTTATTATCAATAATTACAAATTTTCAATTCATAAGGTTTTTGTCAACTTTTCAACATATATCTATTGTAATTGGTAACTATTAAAAATTGATGTCAGTAAATTTAGTGAGAAGTAGTTATCAATGGTTAAATGAGGAAGAGAAATGGATGATCATTAGAAAGAGAGATGCATCAAAGATATCAAATTAAAGGGGGCTGCTATATCCATCAATTTGCAAAGCATATGAATGCATCGGGAATTGAAATGAATGCATCGGGAATTAAAAAAGTGGTCTTTAATGTTGACGCATGTGTTTATGACACAATTCACTTTTTGGGTATATATAACAAGTCAATGGGTGTATTTGGCTTCTCCCAAATTAAATCCTTTTAAGGTGTAATTTATGGAGTGTATTTAGTAAAAGTGATTAGTGGTTTATAGCACTATTTGGTTTATGAAAATATAGTTCTCTTTTAAATCGCAATTCATGAAGTGTGTTTTATTAAAAATGATCAGCGATTTATAGCAATATTTGGCTTCTGAAGTGTAAGGAGCTGACAAATAATATTCTCAATTTCATTTATGTGACTCTAAGTATGAACACCTCTGTAAAATAAAATAGTCTTGCTCTATTTGTATAAGGGAAGTTCATTTGAAAACCAAAACATTAGTAAAAACCGTAGAAACTCAAGGTTTTTTTAGCTTAAATAAATGAAAACTCTTCATGAAGTTGTTTCATATGATGCAAATGTTTCATATAATTCATTTTTTGATGAAATTGTTTCATATTTGGTCTTCTTTTATGTAAAATGAAAATGTTTCATACAATTTTTTTATTGTTATGAAACTGTTTCAAGTAAGAGTTATATGAAACATATTTACAAATAAGAACTCCAAAAAATCAATTATATGAAACATTACATCATATTAAACAACTCCACGAAGAGTTTTCGTCGATTTAAGCTATGAAACAATGAGTTTTTACGGTTTTTACTAATGTTTTGGTTTTTAAATGAACTTGACTCATGTATCTATATATATATATATATATATATATAAAGAAAAGTTCAAATGCAAACTCATTTTTCATTGCGAACGTGAAGACCAACAAAATCATCCCACGTGGCAGTCTAAATCAACACCTAAACTATATTCGGTATGAATATCATGCAGAGTGAATAAGCTTAGACTAAATAAGCTCTTATTCAGTCTGAATAAAGCATGGATATTTATACTGAATATTAGCACGTGGCGCAATACTTTTTGTGCACATAAAAAACACTTTATTACCACCAAAGCCACACCCAATACAAACAAGAAGCAGACCAACAATTACAAAAGCAATAGCAGCAAACAAAAACAGAAAACAGAAAAAACAAGAAACCAAATTCACAAGCTGTGAACCTCCACTGCCCCTACGACCCATGAAGGACCCAAACATGCCCCACTACCAGATATCTATTTAACTATTGCAATTAAAAAGTTACCACTCGGGTTATTGCAATAGTTAAATAGATATCCGGAAAATATTTAAAAAATAGTTGAAAAATACAAGTGATATAAACATACACACACTCACACACATATGTATGATCATTCAGTATTGCGACACGTGGTAATATTCAGTATGATAACTACTTTATCTAACTTGATTTTTTACAACTCTTGTTTTTTTCTTAATTTAAAGTTATCTTATCTAACTTTGAAAGTATATATTTATTTTAGAAAAATATAAATTAAATACCGATATTTATTTAGGAGGAGAGAACTAAAACAGATTTGTTTAAAAGTTAGAAGAAAGGTTTTTATAGGAAAAGAGAAACTAGTGGGTATCAAATACAAATACCAAGGTGAATTGAGATCTACAAAAGAATAGAAATGGTGACTTCCACTCCACTCCATGTGAATTAGGAACCCTAGAAAGGGGATATATTCACCTCTTTTATATGCTTTTGATGTTTGGTTTAGCACTTCCATGTTTTACAGAAAAATAATTAATTATTTAAGAAATCTTAAAAATATTATATGAATTTTAATAAATAATGCATTATATGTTATTTTATATAATTATTTTTATTTAAGATTAAAAATAAAGTATTGATTTATATATATATATATATACTAGTAGTATACCCGTGCAATGCACGGGAGCGAGCATAACCTGAAATTTTGTTTTGAATTGAAAAAAAAAAAGTCCACAAGTGTGTCTCCTTCACAAATAGGCAAAATAACTTAACTCAAATGTACAACATGTTTAAGTTCAAATTGTGTGGAAGATAGGTTTTGAATCCATTCTATAGCCTCAACCGCTAAGTCAACTTTGAAATATATCTAACCTGGTCCATAATCTACATAAATTTGATACACGTTCACTATGAATGGTTGAAACATGAAATTGTTAACATGCATGAGAGACATGTAAATGATCTTACTTAAAACGAAGTATTGATACATTAAGTCGGAATACATTCACATGGTCTTACTTATAAACATCTAAATATGAATAAGATTAGATTAGATATAAATACGGAACATGAAACTTAAAATATAAAAGACGGTAAATTCAAAATGCACATTATCAACTAAACCCGTTTACTAAAATGCTTACCTATTAAATGGAAAAAATAACATAACCATGTTATAAGAAATATATGATGCATTTTATTAGTAATTAGAGTATGAGAATGACTCATACAACTACATGTTGGTGGATGGGATGAAGAGCGAAATGAAGAAAGCTTATTATTCTTGTGAAATTCCACCCTTAATACTTCATTATTAGAAGGGACCAAGAGGTTGCATTTTACCAATTTCAACAAAACAAAATGCATGTATAATTGAACAACCCCTCATACACCTTTCATCGTTTTTAAAAAATGAAATACAAAGGGAATAGAGAGACATGGAACCTTGGAAATGTACACAAAGGGTGCAAAATAGATTGATAAATATTTTTCAAACAATGGCAATCTGAAAACCACACCAAGGAGATCGAGCATTGAGATTTAATCCGTAAATTAAGAAAATTCCATATCAACAACAAATATCATCTTTAGCAACAACTTCTAGAAGGGTAAAATAGCAACCTAAAGATGTGAACCAAAACTAATCAAAAAGGGAATTTCTTAACATATGTGTTCTGGTTCAAAATAGCCCAATGGCTGTAGTAGATAATAGAGAAACTCTATACCGAAAAATGAGATGCACTACGAATCAACCAATTTCATAAACCATATGGAAAAGCTTGAAACTCTGGAATATCACCCCTATCTGATGTGATCATCATAATCTAAATTCTTATTGAAATTAACATATTTATCAATAGCTTTAATAAATTTTCTTTTATACACTAATTATGTATAAAACTAAAAAAGTTGATGGGTAAACTCAAACAACATATATCCGCATTAACCTTTGAATCATCTATAAATTGTATGATTGTGGATTTGTTTTACCCTTTTAATTGGCATAACACACACCACACACAACCTTTGTAAAGTCTTAACACTTGCTAAAGATTAGATAAATAAATATTAGATCATAAATTGCCAAATATATTATTGATTTACACTTACCATTCATTTCACTTAATACTCTTGATTTAGAAACAGCAACCTACGCTTTAAAACAAATCAAAATCACCCATCCAAAATGAGTATTAAAGGAATTTTTTTTAAACAGCAAAATAAATAATTCATTGATAACCAAATCAAGAAACACCAAGATACAAAACATCGAACCCTCCCGAAAACCCCCAACTCATGGTTACCAAGATTGCCAATTGAGGGGTAAATTGCCACAAAAAAAAAGTAACTTTACGCTGCTGCCAATTAACAACCCTGAAAAAAGGGAAATAATCAAGGAGAAATTAGCTAATCAATGCCAATAAACAACACGCTGATCTGCAACCAAGACTTGTTACTGCTGACTGCCGTTACTTTTATCAAAAATCAAACTGGTTACCACAAAACAGCCGCCTTGGTTACCGCCAAACAACTTCCACTTATTCCATTATTGGTAGGCTACCTCCCAATCCCAAGCCAAACACTTGTAGAAACGAACACAAACCTGACACCGTCTTTTCTCTCAAACCTTCTGGATTATGATGCATTTTGTCCACTGTTACAGTTGACTGCACCCTTAGAAACTTCGACGTGATGCACCTTCCAGCGCCGCTACTTGACGTTACCATATCAACCACCATTTTACCCGCATACCAAAGATCAATGTAACAACCAAAGTAAGAGAAAACTGCAAGTATATGAACAGACACAAAAGCAAGACAAACCGATTTTCGGTTGTTGTTTCATGTCACCAAATGAATTACTATAATAGAAGTTGGTAATACTTTCTTCTTAAAAAGCACAAAACAACCCAATAAACACTATACATTTACATAATAACTTATCAGATAATGAAGAAACCCAAAATCAAACCAAAGATGATGATTTGTTAAGAACCTGAGTAAAAAAAATCAATCAGACAGTCAAAATTTTTTTTGAAATCCTTGATTTGGTTCAATCGAATGAAACCAAACTGATTTCAAATCCAGATCAATTTCAAAATTGAAATCTATTGTTCAAAATCAGTTTCATTCAAAACAGATTTCAAATAGATTTCTTAGAAGCTAAATCGATTTCAAAATCCAGTAGCCAAATCGAAAAATCAATTTCAAAATATAGCAATCGACTGCAAACCATACCTGATTTTAACCTGAATCGTGAGAGTGTGAACATGATTTGAAGGGAATTAAAAACCCTAGGTTAGGCAGAGTGGGAGGTCGACGAGGCGTCATCTTGGAAGGAATCGGCACCTAGGGAAAAGGAACAACCATATGAGAGGGAGAGGAAGAGGAACAGGCAGCAAGTTAAAGATGTTGAAATTTTAAGAAAGTATGCAAAAAAATGTGTACTTTGTGCACTAAAAATTGTTTTTAAGAGTTTAGGTACCAAATGCTTTATAAAATAGTATAGATATTTGTTTTTTAACATGAAATTTTTTATGTATTTGTTTGACACAACAAATATAAAAAAGTTTCGTATTAATTAATTATTTGGTGGAAGGCAGTTTGGTTTAAAGGGCATATCCCTAAGCACTCCTTCTGTCTGTGGACAGCCTGCCTTACTAGGCTCCCTACGTTGGATCGTATAGCTGTTTGGAAGGAGGAACCGCCAGACTTGTCTTGTAGGTTATGTGGACTTGCAAATGAGTCGCATAACCATCTGTTTTTTGAGTGTTCCTTTTCTAGACTGGTGTGGATCCAGGTTATGCATAGGGTCCAATGGGTGGATTTTCCTTGCTCGTGGACGCCTATTGTGGATGCGATATCGGACCCATCTTTACGGCCCAGAAGACTGGAACATCAATTGGTGTTGGCTGCCTCGGTTTATGTTGTTTGGTGTGAGAGAAACCAAAGGATTTTTCGGAATATCTCTAAGCCGGTGCCCCATTTGGTTCAGTTGATAATGTCAGCTGTGTTGGATCGTTTAGCTTGGAAGAGGAGGAAGAAGAGGATGGTGATTGATCGGCATGTGGACACGTCGTGAAAAAGGGTGTTTGTGGCTTCGTTGGATGCGTGGATGGATTGTCTTTTGGAGCTTTTGGATTTGCATTTTCTTTTGCGTTGTGTTTGAGTCTGTCTGCCTTTGTTTGTTCTGGCTCTTAGTCTGTTGGTATGGTGTGTTGTCGGAGTTTTTCTGTTTCCGACTTTGGTTGTTTGTTCCCTGACTTTGTTTCCTTTGTTGGTTTTTATAATTAATTATTTGTTTGATCCTCTATACATTAAATAACAATTTTAGATGGAAAACATCGTTAAGGTAAAAGTTGTTACATCTTATTACAATACGCGGAGTTCCTATTTGATTATGCTCGAACATACGAAAATTAAAAAACCGGTATTAATTCTATCGTATTTAATTGATAGCAATACATTGTTTACTAAACTATATTTTTTGAATGGCAACTTTAGTTAGTTGTTAGTATATATCTCAGTTAGATTAGAAACATCTATGCCTAGGTTTGAACATAAAACTTTTACTTCAAGAGGGTGACCCATCTACCAACCGGGCTAGCCCCACTTGGCTTTTACTAAACTATATGTCATATGTTTTATTATATTTGTTTTAACATAAATTCAGTAATTTTGAACTTGTGAGACATAACAACTATAATCTTTTTTTAAGATATTATAGCAACTAGAATGTTCAATCATAAACATTAACTTAATCAATGGCTTAAAATATCTAATTAACTACATAACGATACACTAAATGGGGCCCTTAAATATTGTAATAACGTAACGTCTTGATATTCCATTTTCTATATAGCCGTTATAACTTTCCTCACCATTCCTCTTTAAAACAACCCACAAATTAACACAAATCCAAATCATCACCTCATAATTAGTTAATATGGCTTCTAAATTATTTGCATATCTTTTCCTACTTTCATCATTTCTTTCAGGTAAACCTTCCTAACTAATTCCTTTATAAATATTGGCTTGAAAATGCATCATTAGATTGCATAAATGCATTTTCGAAGCCATTCAATCGCGTTTGACTGAATCTTGACACATTTTAATTGTTTCACATACAGTTGGGATGTTTAGGTCGGTTTATGGCGATCAGGTAAAGAACATCTATCTTTTTAACTTATAAAGATCGTGGGTTTGATAAAAAAGATGAAAAAACCCTAATTTTTTTGGTCTTTTTTGTTGTTGTAGAAAACATGGTGTGTGGCAAAGCCGTCATCGAGTCAAGCAATGTTGTTAGAAAATGTGAACTATGCGTGCTCGCAAGTCGATTGTGGGATCTTGGAGAAAGGTGGCCCGTGTTATTTGCCGGATAATCTCATCAACCATGCATCCATTGCCATGAATCTTTACTATCAATGTAAAGGAAGAAACTCGTGGAATTGTCATTTTGGTAACTCTGGTCTCATTACTATCACTGATCCAAGTAAGTGATTGAAGTCTTGAAACAACCCATTAAAGAATATTTGTTAAAAAAATCAATTTTTATATAAGAAAATAATCAACCTTTTGAATATTTGAAGCTAAAGTTTGATTTTTCATAGAAATTTAATCACCCATTAAAGATTAAATGTTAAAAATTCAGTTTTTATTGAAAGTTTAATTAACCCATAAGCTAAAGTGTTGGTTTTTTCCTTTGGAATTCAATCACCCATTAATCATTTGAAGTTAAATTTATTTTATTTTTCTTAAGAAATTTAATTACCCATTAAGGATTTGTATTTTGATTAGAAATTTAATCACCCATTGAAAGATTAAATTTAAAAAAAATCAAATTTTATTTAAAGTTTAATCAACCCATTAAAGATTTGAAGCTAAAGTTTGATTTTTCCTTTGAAATTTAATCACCTTAAAACATTGATTTTTCATTAAAATTTTAATCACCCATTAAAGATTAAATGTCAAAGGATCAGTTTTATATTGAAAATTCAATTAACCCATTTAAGATTTGAAGCCAAATTTTAGTTTTTTGTTTGAAGTTTAACCAACCCATGAAAGATTCTAAGTTAAAGTTCAGATATTTATTAAAAAATTTGCCATTAATTGCAGGTTATGGAGGATGCCAATATGTGTAAATGATTGGCATGAAGATGATTTTTTTTTTCTCTATTTGTACCCATATTTCTAGCGTTAATTTATAGTAGTTGTTTGTTATTTAGGTTGATTAAGAATGCAAGAAGTAAAACATACTTCACTAATTATATTTTTAGCATTGTTTTTGAAGGTTTTTTTTGCTTATTTTTAATTCGAAACTTAATCTTCTTAATTATTTATTGATTAAATGTCTAGAATAAAACATTTTCTTGATACATTAACGAAAGATTTGATATTCTCTTTGAATATGCCCTTAAAAAATTAAATGATATTAATTTTTAGATCGTGTTATAAGATACATCCATTTGTTCTTAAAAGAAGGTTTGGTAACTTAAAATTAACTTATTAAGAGTAGACCTACCTTAAAAAATTACATGGCACAAGCGTCACTTCGTGATTTTGTCGAGGAGGAAGGGAGGGAGAGATTGTTTTTTGAAGGGCATCTTCATATATTTTAAAACCGAAATGTTAGTACAAGACTCTAGTTGTGAAGATGATAAATGTTTCTAAATTTATACAAAAATGCTTGACTTTTGAGTCTTGGCTCTTTCATTGAAAAATTGGCCTTGGTGACGAAAGACAAACACTCAATTGACTTTCTAGTCGTTTTCTTTCTCATATTTGCAAAACAGCTATTACCTCCTTTAAAAAGGGTGTGATTCATTATAAAGAATAATGGAAATTGGTTCTTTTTTAGTGTACCTAAGTATATTTTTAACAACCTGACCATTTTTAGTGGATATGGGTTTATTTCTTTAGCTAACTTGACCATTTAACTTTTTTTTAATTTTTTTACCTAGGTCAGTTTTTTAAAGAACCCATTTTAAAAGAGGTGGTCAATATTTTGTAAATATGAAAAAGAAAATGAATCAAAGGGGTACAATTGAGAAATTTGTTCATATTTTTAGTTTATTTTTCTAAATATATCTCTCTTGTGCTTTTGAAAAATGCAGATATGATTACAGTCTCTTTTATATAGTTACATGAGATAAGACCAAACAAATCTATATTAATATTATGAAATTTTTATTTATATATTTTTTAATAATCATATTTTCTCTTGTTTAAAAAAAATGTATATGTTAACGATCAACCATTTTTTATAAGATAAAGTAATTAAATTATAAATATAAAAATATTGTCACAAAAATATAAAAAATATTTAATTTGACTTAGAGCGTCTCCAACCGTAGGCTATATCATCATGTTTACCGTTTTTGTGAATCCAACCATCCGCCTTTTGCCGGGCGACGATTTGGAACGGCATATATGCCGTGTGATTTGCATCCGGCAAAACATAAGGGCCCCACCACTTACTTCATTTACATTTGTTTTTTAATATAAATTTCACATAGTTGTCTGTATTATATAACACTGTAAATTATATATGTGTGTCTTTTAAAGTATTTTTTGTATTTATTATGTAAAATTAATATATATATATATATATATTTGTGTGTGTTTAGTTTGTAGTGATGTATTTTACTTGGTAATATAACAAAATTAAAATTATGTGGTTTTAATTTTTGTAAGTTTTCATTGGTAATTAATTTGAATTATAATGTGTATTTATAAAATTATAATTATTGTTATTAAAAATAGTTTAATAGTAAGTAAAATGTGTTATTATAATGTAGGATGTATAATTTGGTGTTTACTTGGTGCTGACCAGCTCTAGTCGGTCAGATACACTGACTCAGTCAGCAGTCAGTGTGTTTACCAAATCACTGATGCTGACCGAAAACTGACCCATTCACTGACCGAGTACTGACCCAACCAGCCTCAAAATGTCACTTACCGACAGTCAGATTTGAGTTTTCCGTCCTTTACCCTCCACTTCTCATGTATCCACCGACGTAAACACCACATCCCGCCGGCGTAAACACCACCATAGCCACCCACATCCTGCCGGCGTAAACACCACCACCGTAGTTTCTGACTTTTCTTTGCACATCTTCACGGGACGCCATTGGTTCACGAATCCTTTTGTGGGCGAGGCTTACCGTACGATTACGGCGGAGTAAACACCACCGTATCCTCAGGCACAGAGGATCTTGTAACCGCCGGCAATGGTGTTTCCGGTGGCTTTTATGAGAAATCCATTGGGAGATTACGAGTTTCCTGCCCTCTGATTTCCGTCGTTCGGCGGAGTTGATGGCGTTCGCTGGTGGTGGCGGGATGGTGGTGGCGGGATGGTGGTGGCGTTCAACGCGGGTGGTGGAGGGATGGTGGTGGCGTTCAATGCGGGTGGCGAGATGGTGGAGTTCGGTGTTGGTGGTGGAGGGAGGGAGGAGAATTGAGGGGTCTCTATGCGGCGGCTATTGTGGATTAGGGTTTTCTTGGATGCTCTGACTTTCTAAGGATATGTGTAAATTAATAGTTATTTAATTATTTAGGTATTAATTATTTAAAAAGTTAAAATATATATATATATATATATATATATATTAAGATGGGAAAATATTATTAAATGAAGATTTATTTTATTTTATAACATTTAATTATTTTAAAATTATTAAATTATTCTATCTTAAAACATCTAATTATAAAAAGGGTAAAATGGTCTTTCTTTTTGTCGGTAAGCACTTACCAAAAATACCCGGTAAACACTCTAACCTAAATAACACTTATCCAGATTAGCACTAATCCGGGTCAGCACTCTTACCCGAGCCAGCACTTACCCGGTTAGAGCAAGTAAACTTAGGGCGCGTTTGGTTCGCTGGAATCCTTGGGAATCTGAGGGAATTGGAATCCAATTCCCAGGGATTCCCATGTTTGGTTGGCTTTTGAGGATGGAATTGGAATCTGCAGGAGGGAATGAAATCCCTTAGATAAGGGATTTTAGAATCCTTCAGCATATGGAAGGATTTCAAATTCCATAGACTTGGGAATTTGACAGATTACCTTTTTACCCCTCAAATCATTAATACCTTATAAGCACATATAATATATAATATATATATATATATATATCACAGTATTTAATTTATATATTATATATTTATTTATTTATATATTATAATATATATATATATTATAATTTATATATATAACCTATATACAATATTTAATATATAATATGATATATATACGTATATATTAAATATTATTATAAATTATATATATAATATACATATATATTTAATATATATAATATATTACTTTATATATATTATATATATATATTATAATTTTTATATATAACTTATATACGATATTTAGTATATAATATTATATATACATATATAGTATACAATATATATTAAATATTATTATTTACATAATACAATAATATATATATAATACATACATATGTATATATATATAAATATTTAATTTATATATTATATTTATTTATTTATATATTATAATTTATATAAATATTTAATTTATATATTATATATTTATGTATTATATATATTATAATTTATATATATAACCTATATACAATATTTAATATTATATATACATATACATATATATTATATAAAATATATTAAATTTTATTATAAATTATATAAATAAAAATTTTATATATTATATATTTATTTATATATATTATAATTTATATATATAATCTATATACAATATACAATATTATATATACATACACATATATATTATATTAAATATTATTATATATTATATAATATATAATTTATATTAATATTCATAAATGTGTATATTAAATAGAATATATATATATATATAATATATTTTTACATATAACCTATAAAACAAACTAAAGTAAAACAAAAAAAACAAAAAGAGGGTAATTCTGTCATTTTACATATCTGAATTCCAATTTCATTAGACATTTCTACCAACCAAACAGATTATGGAATTGGATTCCAATTCCATTTCCTGCCAACCAAACAGAATATGGAATTGGATTCCAATTCCTTCAGGATTCCAATTCCTCCAGGATTCCAATTCCTTCAAAAACATTCCAGCAAACCAAACGCCACCTTAGAGTATGGTTGGAGTTGAAGTTCTTTTGATGCTGATGAGTCCACCATATTTGGTGTTTTTGATATTAAATTTGGTGTTGTGGTTAGAGTTGCTCTTAAGTGCTACTTAATTTCTTGTTTCAAATCAAAAGTATTTAAGTATTTTAGGGGAAAGGCATATAATATAATCTCCAAGTGGAATTAAAAAAATGATTATATCATTTTTTTTCAGAATAAATTATAAAGAGTAACGGCCACATGTAAAAAATAAAATCAATTTTTTTCGAAATTTTCCCAAAATTTTTAGAGACCATTTATAAACACATTTGAATGATTAAAATGGTCAATTGAAATAGTTAAAATAATTAAGTATTTCTTACTGAACAAAGTTAAACTTTTTGTAATCTAACTAGATACGTACCCGCACGCGTTGCAGCGCAAAGTACGTATCAATTGTATACCTGATCATAATAAATTGTATATAAATTATTGAGTATCATGGGTAAAAATTCATGGTCAATTGTTCAAAAAAGTTGAAAATATTCGTTCGATAGTGGAGATTCACACTCATAACACTTGAGCTCATTTTGACGGTCTTTATTTGACAAATATAGTGATATAATTTGTTAAAAAATATTTCAAGAATCGTTGATATATTTGCTAAAAATATTTGATGATTAAAAATAAGACTTTCAAAATTTCAAGAATTCTTGAAATTAAATGTAAAGTCTTTTTATATAATAACATATATCATTAAATAACCAAATAAGTTTTTTTGTTAGATGGTATAGATCAATAAAAATCGAATATTTTTTTTTTTATAAGATAGTATAACTATAGGTATAACTATAAATATAACTATAAATTATAGATAAAAGTGTAAAATGGAAAATGATAATGTACAAAAATATAAAATAAACTAATTTGTATGATTTAATAATACGATTAAGTCCAAAAATATTCAATACTAAACTCATTTTGAAGGTATTGTTGAAACGATTATAATAGTGTAATTTGTTGAAAAGAAAAACGAAAATTTTAGTACATTTTAGTTCATATACATTATTTATGTCATTATGATAAAGGTACAAAGTGAAAATTTTAAAAGTAAGTGATTGAAATTAATTTAATTAAGTAATTATAAGGGTGTAAAATGTAAGTTATAAATTGAAATTATGACTTGTAAGGTAAGTAATAGAAAGAGGTATTTAATAAAGGGGTATTTTTAAAAATTGAATATTGAATTGTTGAAAAAAATATATGAAGTATTCTTTTTATATAATAAAATAGATAATATGATTACATCAGAAAATATTCAATATTAGACTCATTTCGAAGGTATTGACGAAACGATTATGATGGTATAATCTATAAAAAAAGAAACACAATTTAACGCATTTTAATTCATAATACACGATTATTTGTGTTATATGATAATGATATAAAATGAAAAATGAAAAAAATAGAGAACTAAAAGTAAACTTAATAACAAACTACATGGGTATTAAGTGTAACATATTCAATGTAAAAAGAAATTTCATACGAAAATTAAGGAAATAGTTTGAAGAGTGCTTTGCAATGATTGTACAACATGCATTAAAATTTGTACAAAATTGTCAAGATGTACCGACAATAACCGTTTAAGCGCTTTTATAATATAGTATAGATAGATAAAACTACGGCATAATAGTTACTAAAAAATTTGTATATATATAAAAAACCTAAAAGTAATAGGGTTACACCATGAAAATTGAGTTTTAAGGTATTGATGAATTGTTGTTGAATTTTGGATATCTCACATTGAGTATTAAGAAAGAATGAGAGGATGCTATTGTCTCAACTCATGAGGGTTGAGGTTATCTTATATAGATGATCTTATATTATTTTAATAAAACAAATCTTATTTGATTGAAAATAAAAATAAAAGTGAACTGTGGTTGAGTTTTAAAAATCCCACATTTTTTTAGAACAAATATTAATATATTTGATGTGTTTGCTTTATATCATATTATCTGACTCGTAAAATTATTCTTTCGACCACCTCATCTTGTCAAATAAATTATGTTGGACCCCCCTTTGTTTAAATCCTAGATTCGCCACTGCTAGACTTAACATCTCTCTAAATCACGGATGGGTCTTTTACATCCATGATGCAAATACTTCAATCCTCTTGCTGCTCCAATGGCTATTTTGTATCTCGTGTTCCAATCGAGCCTACAAACTCTCGACGAATGTAACCGATCCCACAAACTCCCGTTTGGCAAATACTCGTAAACCAACAAGTTCAAGTCTTCGCTTGTGATACTACAGTAATGAACGGGTAAAGATGATGGTAGAAGATGATGGGTGGGTTTATTTATATAGGAGGTGTGTTATTTGTTTTAATATTTGTTTTCAGTAAATTACGTTTTTAATCCCTGTAGTTTGTTAAAGGTGATGCTTTTTGGTCCATATGCTTTTAGATTGCGGTTTTCGTTTCTATATATATATATATATATATAATGTATACTGAGGTGTTGTTTGTTATTTAAAGAAGTTTGAAGTCTAAATTCTCGTTTAAAAAATAAGAGCTAGATGGTAGATCTTTTCAAATTTCAGAGGATAGTAGGAGGTTTTCAAATCTTTTCTTAAAAGTAAAACAAACGGTCTTAAGTCTGCAAACCTCTTAATTTTTTGACTTAAGAGGTTTTAAGAGATAACTTTAAAAAACAAACGGCCCCATACATGTTTACTGGGTAGGCACTTATTGGCAAGGACATTACCTACACTTACCTTATTAAGCATAACACTCTCAGCTATCAAAATTGATTGTTGGTAAGCGTTTACTGGGTAGTAATCATTTTCATCACTTATTTGATAAGACTCTCCATTCTTGTTATGGCTCTTTCAGGGTAAGATTTATCGTGGTTTCGATGTTCAATTGGCAAGGATCGTAAGGTAAGTCAAACTAGTAAGCGGTTATCTGAGTAAGTGTTTAGTAACGACTCATAAATACTACTGTACTATAAACTAGAGGGACTAAAACTAGACATAGTGTTCGTCCCAAGACATAGGCTTAGATATATATATATATATATAGAGTTAGGTTCAAACAAGAACATTTGCAATTTGTAGGAATAAAGGAACAAATACTAGCCACATATCTTTATTTAGTAACCCAAAAATAAATCAATATTAATTTAATTACTTGAAGGGTATTTTAGTAAAGTATTAGTTTTGACAATACACTATTCATACACTATTCATGGAATGATTATTTATCCTATCAAATTTGATTTTCCCTCTTTTTTTTTTCAAACATTTATATAGAACTACATCATTTCACCTAATTCATATTATGTAAAATCATATGTGATTTTGTAAAATGTAATTGTAAAATCATATATAATTTTATACAATGAATATTCACACATTTTAAATATTAAAAGTATTTAATAAATATAAGATTAAGATCTTACAAATATTTTTACAAAATTCAAACTTCCATTAATTTTCATAAATTAAAATAAAGTTCAATTGTTTAAACTATTTAAATAAATATAAGATCAAGATAAATTACAATGTATGTTAACAAAATCACATATGATTTCAGTATCATATATGATATTGTACAAATGTTAATGTAAAATCATATATGATTTTGTACAAATGTAAACGTAAAATCATGTATGATTTTGTACAAATGTAAACGTAAAATCATGTATGATTTTATATAGATGATAATCATACATGATTAATATGTTAAATATGTAAACAAAATCACATATGATTTCAGTGTTTTATTCAAATGTTAATGTAAATCGTATGTGATTTTATACAAAGATAAATGTATAATCATATATGATATAATTATAACATAATATAACATTCTAATATATTATCAATTGAGGTGACAGCTGGTAAAGGTGGTATGGGTGGTACGGGTAAGGATGTCCTAAGGCCATCCACAGTCGTACAGGTCATACAGGTGGTACAGGCTGCCACCTCAGCGCCATATCAGCTTTACCACTACCTTACCACTACCATACCATTTCATCCACAGTCGTACAGGTCATACCACCTATTTTATTTTTTAAAATTAAAACTAAAATTCAAATTAACTAATGGAGGGTGGGACCCTCATTTTTTTAAGCTGCATCGGCGTACCGCTCGGGGGCTCTCTACTGGTACCCTACCAGCACACCTCGACGGTGTTACCGCCGATAGGGACACTGTACCGCCCTCGGTACCGCCCGGCTGCGGAAGGCCTAATAAACAATGTGGAAAATTTCCTACTTTTTTCCATTTTTAGAAGAAAAAAAACCCTTTAGATTTTGACAAAGTTTTATTTTTGGTCCCCTTTCAACTTGCTCATGGTCTGATATTTTGAAACACATAATAAAATATAAACAAAGACCGGTTAATTAATATATAATTTGATTAATTAATTATTTTTTGGATGAAGAAAATTAATAGATCCGCGTGTGTACACACTTTACATGTCATTCAATATCCACCAATTATAGTAAGGCACGTCATTCAAGACACGTAGGTGTCAACCAATGGAGTCATGCCACGTGCCATTGACACTAAACCCCCTCTCTCTGCTATGTATATAATTTCCATTTGATTTTCGATACCATTCATTCCCGCTCTTTTTCTTCTTCACAAATCACACTGAGTATGCGCAGGTGTCCGTACTGTCCTTATTACTTTCTTCCCTAAGAAATGTCTGCTCACATGCGTGCATGCATTTTTCATGAGCATGTGACTCCGGCGGCGGCGAAGGAGTTTTTACAGCATGAAACTCCGGCGGCGGCGAAGGATGCTGATCATGTGACTCCAGCGACGACGAAGGCTGCTCCTGTGATTCCGACGGCGACGGAGGATGCTGATCCTGTGATTCCGGCGACGCCGAAGGCTGCTGCTCCTGTGATTTCGGCGAGACCGAAGGTTGATCCTGTGATTCCGGCGACGAAGAAGGACGCTACTCCGGCGAAGAAGGACGCTACTCCGGCGAAGAAGGACACTGTTGTTTCTACTTTTGAGGCGACGATGGGATCACCGACTATTGTTTCTGCTCCCGTGATTACTACATCGACTTCTGCACCACGTAATCCTAATCTGTGGTGGATGCTATGTTATTTTGCAATAGCCTCGGCGAGGACAACAATGCCTAAGCAATCGATGAAAGAAAACCGTGAGGAGATCAAACCCTAAGCAATCGATGATGGAGGTAATTATTAATATAAGCTATTTTAGTATATAATTGCATTACATATCTTTTAAGTTTTAATTGAAATATATTTGTAGGTAAATAATGATGAAGAAGGCAAGGATTTCGTTAACTTTCTAGAGTTGAGGTTTGAATTTTTGTAGCTGTTAATGATTTTTGAAGTTTTTGATCGTGTACTTATTTTGATGTTTTTGTGAATTGTGAAGAGATAGAATGAATAATTGTTTGATTGTATTTCAACATTTTGTGTAGAGTTTTGTGAAATCAGGATTAAATCGGTTGAGATCTGTATCGTGAAATGTATTTTCAGAACAGTATTGATTGATTTTTCGAAAAATGGGAACGTAGGAGAAAAAATTGCACTTTTGGTGTAATTTTCACAAAAATTTTCAGAAGTGGGTGGTTTTTTTTTGGATTTTCAGAAATGGTATTTTCGGACTCTGAGAGTCTGATACTTCCTTGCCACGTATGCCACCAGGACGCTGCTTGGCCACCTATCATTCTTTCCTGTATAAACTTCATTTTCGGACTCTGGGAGTCTGAAACTCTTCCAAAAATCATGTCACAATCACTCTTTCCGAACTTATGCAAAAGAACACCGAAAAAAGAAGACTTTGACCCTTTAAATCCATTTTCGGACTATGGGAGTCCGAAACTCCATCTCTGAAAAAGTAGACCTAGACCTCTTAGTAGACCTTTGAAAAAGTGGCAAAGCAATGTTCGAATATGGAAGTCTGAGTTAAAGATCATTCACGGACCATTGCATGCATATACAAAATGACAAATGGGAATGCATGACAATTACATAAATGGGAAGAGCAAGGTTTGAAGGAGTCTTCAATTGCGGATTCAAGCCCCTTGATCATTCTCTAATAACCGCACTCGTTGAAAGGTGGCGGCCCGAAACCCACACGTTTCACCTACCAATTGGGGAGGTAACCGTTACCACACGTTTCACCTTATGTGGGATTTACGAATTGATGGGGAGGTGGTTACGGGACGTCAGCGGAAGTGGAGCGTTGCCGAGAAAATTGAGACGTGTTATTGGTTGCTTGGAATTGAAACAGAGCCAGGGAATTTCAGAGGTTCACAACTGAAAATGCCATTTCTACATAACGAGCAATGTATGCAGAGAGCCCGAGCATACATTTTACTTTTGCTTGGTGGTTCAATTTTTTCAGGCGCTGCAGATAATTCGGTACATATGAATTTGCTAGTGTTGTTAGAGGATTTTGATAGGTGCGGTGGCCTTAGTTGGGGGAGTGCGGCCTTAGCCTGTTTGTATAGAAACTTGCAAAACAGCAATCAACGAAAAAATAATTGTTGGTTCGTTTTGGAAGAGGTATCCCAGACCACATTGGGCCTAGACTAATCCTCGGCAATTTTGGGCCGAAGCCCGACTGCTAAAGCATGCAGCCCGGGGTCGAAGCCCCCGTACCTCCAGAATGCGTCCCCCAGGGCTCGAACTCGGGTTCACCACTATGTAGTGCCCAAGCCTTACCACTAGGCTAACACTCCTTTGGTTGTTGGTCCGTTGATGTTGTTGCAATTATGGGCTTGGTCCAGGATTCGTGCCAATGGCCCAAAATATGATGGTGATGCTCTTCAAAGACCTTTTGGTGTTGGGTACATAATATATTTTTTATAAAAATTTAGTATGTGTCTTTATGGTCAAAGTCTGGAAGTTAAATTTTCTTGTGTGTATGTAGGTGGAACAGTGCGCTTCATTTCAAAAGTGTATCGACACACTTTGTATCAAGGTATCAGACGATCTTGTGTGCAATGATCGATGGCGAGGTATCATAAGTCTATCTATATAATACAACAATTTATTTTTTATATCTGAATGCTAAAATATGAAGATTATCTTTTGCAGTTTGAGTGGACTCCCTACGACTGATACGACCATCAAGTGTCAACAGATTGGTTGTGTAATACATATATATTTTTTTGGGAAATTGTAGAGGAGTGTTTACTCATTAGAGTAATGAGGCAATTTCACTTAACGCAAACTATTACTACATTCCGACTCTCAAACCAACAAGAACATGAGAGGCTACACAAATTGACACGTCGAGGGACCACTTCAAAAAATTGGAGTGTAGAGCTGGGACCACAAATAAACTATTGGATGGATTGCATGAGCCATTACGTCATCGGGCAGTTCACCATGCATCCGACAACAGAGATTGGATATATGAATTGGTACCTACAACGTACTTTAATTCATATAGTCAGACCAATGGCAGCTGAGGTGACAGCTGGTAAAGGTGGTATGGGTGGTACGGGTAACGATGTCCTAAGGCCATCCACAGTCGTACAGGTCATACAGGTGGTACAGGCTGCCACATCAGCGCCACATCAGCTTTACCACTACCTTACCACTACCATACCATTTCATCCACAGTCGTACAGGTCATACCACCTATTTTATTTTTTAAAATTAAAACTAAAATTCAAATTAACTAATGGAGGGTGGGACCCTCATTTTTTTGAGCTGCATCGGCGTACCGCTCGGGGGCTCTCTACTGGTACCCTACCAGCACACCTCGACGGTGTTACCGCCGATAGGGACACTGTACCGCCCTCGGTACCGCCCGGCTGCGGAAGGCCTAATAAACAATGTGGAAAATTTTCTACTTTTTTCCATTTTTAGAAGAAAAAAAACCCTTTAGATTTTGACAAAGTTTTATTTTTGGTCCCCTTTCAACTTGCTCATGGTCTGATATTTTGAAACACATAATAAAATATAAACAAAGACCGGTTAATTAATATATAATTTGATTAATTAATTATTTTTTGGATGAAGAAAATTAATAGATCCGCGTGTGTACACACTTTACATGTCATTCAATATCCACCAATTATAGTAAGGCACGTCATTCAAGACACGTAGGTGTCAACCAATGGAGTCATGCCACGTGCCATTGACACTAAACCCCCTCTCTCTGCTATGTATATAATTTCCATTTGATTTTCGATACCATTCATTCCCGCTCTTTTTCTTCTTCACAAATCACACTGAGTATGCGCAGGTGTCCGTACTGTCCTTATTACTTTCTTCCCTAAGAAATGTCTGCTCACATGCGTGCATGCATTTTTCATGAGCATGTGACTCCGGCGGCGGCGAAGGAGTTTTTACAGCATGAAACTCCGGCGGCGGCGAAGGATGCTGATCATGTGACTCCAGCGACGACGAAGGCTGCTCCTGTGATTCCGACGGCGACGGAGGATGCTGATCCTGTGATTCCGGCGACGCCGAAGGCTGCTGCTCCTGTGATTTCGGCGAGACCGAAGGTTGATCCTGTGATTCCGGCGACGAAGAAGGACGCTACTCCGGCGAAGAAGGACGCTACTCCGGCGAAGAAGGACACTGTTGTTTCTACTTTTGAGGCGACGATGGGATCACCGACTATTGTTTCTGCTCCCGTGATTACTACATCGACTTCTGCACCACGTAATCCTAATCTGTGGTGGATGCTATGTTATTTTGCAATAGCCTCGGCGAGGACAACAATGCCTAAGCAATCGATGAAAGAAAACCGTGAGGAGATCAAACCCTAAGCAATCGATGATGGAGGTAATTATTAATATAAGCTATTTTAGTATATAATTGCATTACATATCTTTTAAGTTTTAATTGAAATATATTTGTAGGTAAATAATGATGAAGAAGGCAAGAATTTCGTTAACTTTCTAGAGTTGAGGTTTGAATTTTTGTAGCTGTTAATGATTTTTGAAGTTTTTGATCGTGTACTTATTTTGATGTTTTTGTGAATTGTGAAGAGATAGAATGAATAATTGTTTGATTGTATTTCAACATTTTGTGTAGAGTTTTGTGAAATCAGGATTAAATCGGTTGAGATCTGTATCGTGAAATGTATTTTCAGAACAATATTGATTGATTTTTCGAAAAATGGGAACGTAGGAGAAAAAATTGCACTTTTGGTGTAATTTTCACAAAAATTTTCAGAAGTGGGTGGTTTTTTTTGGATTTTCAGAAATGGTATTTTCGGACTCTGAGAGTCTGATACTTCCTTGCCACGTATGCCACCAGGACGCTGCTTGGCCACCTATCATTCTTTCCTGTATAAACTTCATTTTCGGACTCTGGGAGTCTGAAACTCTTCCAAAAATCATGTCACAATCACTCTTTCCGAACTTATGCAAAAGAACACCGAAAAAAGAAGACTTTGACCCTTTAAATCCATTTTCGGACTATGGGAGTCCGAAACTCCATCTCTGAAAAAATAGACCTAGACCTCTTAGTAGACCTTTGAAAAAGTGGCAAAGCAATGTTCGAATATGGAAGTCTGAGTTAAAGATCATTCACGGACCATTGCATGCATATACAAAATGACAAATGGGAATGCATGACAATTACATAAATGGGAAGAGCAAGGTTTGAAGGAGTCTTCAATTGCGGATTCAAGCCCCTTGATCATTCTCTAATAACCGCACTCGTTGAAAGGTGGCGGCCCGAAACCCACACGTTTCACCTACCAATTGGGGAGGTAACCGTTACCACACGTTTCACCTTATGTGGGATTTACGAATTGATGGGGAGGTGGTTACGGGACGTCAGCGGAAGTGGAGCGTTGCCGAGAAAATTGAGACGTGTTATTGGTTGCTTGGAATTGAAACAGAGCCAGGGAATTTCAGAGGTTCACAACTGAAAATGCCATTTCTACATAACGAGCAATGTATGCAGAGAGCCCGAGCATACATTTTACTTTTGCTTGGTGGTTCAATTTTTTCGGGCGCTGCAGATAATTCGGTACATATGAATTTGCTAGTGTTGTTAGAGGATTTTGATAGGTGCGGTGGCCTTAGTTGGGGGAGTGCGGCCTTAGCCTGTTTGTATAGAAACTTGCAAAACAGCAATCAACGAAAAAATAATTGTTGGTTCGTTGATGTTTTTTTTTGGAAGAGGTATCCCAGACCACATTGGGCCTAGACTAATCCTCGGCAATTTTGGGCCGAAGCCCGACTGCTAAAGCATGCAGCCCGGGGTCGAAGCCCCCGTACCTCCAGAATGCGTCCCCCAGGGCTCGAACTCGGGTTCACCACTATGTAGTGCCCAAGCCTTACCACTAGGCTAACACTCCTTTGGTTGTTGGTCCGTTGATGTTGTTGCAATTATGGGCTTGGTCCAGGATTCGTGCCAATGGCCCAAAATATGATGGTGATGCTCTTCAAAGACCTTTTGGTGTTGGGTACATAATATATTTTTTATAAAAATTTAGTATGTGTCTTTATGGTCAAAGTCTGGAAGTTAAATTTTCTTGTGTGTATGTAGGTGGAACAGTGCGCTTCATTTCAAAAGTGTATCGACACACTTTGTATCAAGGTATCAGACGATCTTGTGTGCAATGATCGATGGCGAGGTATCATGAGTCTATCTATATAATACAACAATTTATTTTTTTATATCTGAATGCTAAAATATGAAGATTATCTTTTGCAGTTTGAGTGGACTCCCTACGACTGATACGACCATCAAGTGTCAACAGATTGGTTGTGTAATACATATATATTTTTTTGGGAAATTGTAGAGGAGTGTTTACTCATTAGAGTAATGAGGCAATTTCACTTAACGCAAACTATTACTACATTCCGACTCTCAAACCAACAAGAACATGAGAGGCTACACAAATTGACACGTCGAGGGACCACTTCAAAAAATTGGAGTGTAGAGCTGGGACCACAAATAAACTATTGGATGGATTGCATGAGCCATTACGTCATCGGGCAGTTCACCATGCATCCGACAACAGAGATTGGATATATGAATTGGTACCTACAACGTACTTTAATTCATATAGTCAGACCAATGGCAGCTGAGGTGACAGCTGGTAAAGGTGGTATGGGTGGTACGGGTAACGATGTCCTAAGGCCATCCACAGTCGTACATGTCATACAGGTGGTACAGGCTGCCACATCAGCGCCACATCAGCTTTACCACTACCTTACCACTACCATACCATTTCATCCACAGTCGTACAGGTCATACCACCTATTTTATTTTTTAAAATTAAAACTAAAATTCAAATTAACTAATGGAGGGTGGGACCCTCATTTTTTTGAGCTGCATCGGCGTACCGCTCGGGGGCTCTCTACTGGTACCCTACCAGCACACCTCGACGGTGTTACCGCCGATAGGGACACTGTACCGCCCTCGGTACCGCCCGGCTGCGGAAGGCCTAATAAACAATGTGGAAAATTTCCTACTTTTTTCCATTTTTAGAAGAAAAAAAACCCTTTAGATTTTGACAAAGTTTTATTTTTGGTCCCCTTTCAACTTGCTCATGGTCTGATATTTTGAAACACATAATAAAATATAAACAAAGACCGGTTAATTAATATATAATTTGATTAATTAATTATTTTTTGGATGAAGAAAATTAATAGATCCGCGTGTGTACACACTTTACATGTCATTCAATATCCACCAATTATAGTAAGGCACGTCATTCAAGACACGTAGGTGTCAACCAATGGAGTCATGCCACGTGCCATTGACACTAAACCCCCTCTCTCTGCTATGTATATAATTTCCATTTGATTTTCGATACCATTCATTCCCGCTCTTTTTCTTCTTCACAAATCACACTGAGTATGCGCAGGTGTCCGTACTGTCCTTATTACTTTCTTCCCTAAGAAATGTCTGCTCACATGCGTGCATGCATTTTTCATGAGCATGTGACTCCGGCGGCGGCGAAGGAGTTTTTACAGCATGAAACTCCGGCGGCGGCGAAGGATGCTGATCATGTGACTCCAGCGACGACGAAGGCTGCTCCTGTGATTCCGACGGCGACGGAGGATGCTGATCCTGTGATTCCGGCGACGCCGAAGGCTGCTGCTCCTGTGATTTCGGCGAGACCGAAGGTTGATCCTGTGATTCCGGCGACGAAGAAGGACGCTACTCCGGCGAAGAAGGACGCTACTCCGGCGAAGAAGGACACTGTTGTTTCTACTTTTGAGGCGACGATGGGATCACCGACTATTGTTTCTGCTCCCGTGATTACTACATCGACTTCTGCACCACGTAATCCTAATCTGTGGTGGATGCTATGTTATTTTGCAATAGCCTCGGCGAGGACAACAATGCCTAAGCAATCGATGAAAGAAAACCGTGAGGAGATCAAACCCTAAGCAATCGATGATGGAGGTAATTATTAATATAAGCTATTTTAGTATATAATTGCATTACATATCTTTTAAGTTTTAATTGAAATATATTTGTAGGTAAATAATGATGAAGAAGGCAAGGATTTCGTTAACTTTCTAGAGTTGAGGTTTGAATTTTTGTAGCTGTTAATGATTTTTGAAGTTTTTGATCGTGTACTTATTTTGATGTTTTTGTGAATTGTGAAGAGATAGAATGAATAATTGTTTGATTGTATTTCAACATTTTGTGTAGAGTTTTGTGAAATCAGGATTAAATCGGTTGAGATCTGTATCGTGAAATGTATTTTCAGAACAGTATTGATTGATTTTTCGAAAAATGGGAACGTAGGAGAAAAAATTGCACTTTTGGTGTAATTTTCACAAAAATTTTCAGAAGTGGGTGGTTTTTTTTGGATTTTCAGAAATGGTATTTTCGGACTCTGAGAGTCTGATACTTCCTTGCCACGTATGCCACCAGGACGCTGCTTGGCCACCTATCATTCTTTCCTGTATAAACTTCATTTTCGGACTCTGGGAGTCTGAAACTCTTCCAAAAATCATGTCACAATCACTCTTTCCGAACTTATGCAAAAGAACACCGAAAAAAGAAGACTTTGACCCTTTAAATCCATTTTCGGACTATGGGAGTCCGAAACTCCATCTCTGAAAAAGTAGACCTAGACCTCTTAGTAGACCTTTGAAAAAGTGGCAAAGCAATGTTCGAATATGGAAGTCTGAGTTAAAGATCATTCACGGACCATTGCATGCATATACAAAATGACAAATGGGAATGCATGACAATTACATAAATGGGAAGAGCAAGGTTTGAAGGAGTCTTCAATTGCGGATTCAAGCCCCTTGATCATTCTCTAATAACCGCACTCGTTGAAAGGTGGCGGCCCGAAACCCACACGTTTCACCTACCAATTGGGGAGGTAACCGTTACCACACGTTTCACCTTATGTGGGATTTACGAATTGATGGGGAGGTGGTTACGGGACGTCAGCGGAAGTGGAGCGTTGCCGAGAAAATTGAGACGTGTTATTGGTTGCTTGGAATTGAAACAGAGCCAGGGAATTTCAGAGGTTCACAACTGAAAATGCCATTTCTACATAACGAGCAATGTATGCAGAGAGCCCGAGCATACATTTTACTTTTGCTTGGTGGTTCAATTTTTTCGGGCGCTGCAGATAATTCGGTACATATGAATTTGCTAGTGTTGTTAGAGGATTTTGATAGGTGCGGTGGCCTTAGTTGGGGGAGTGCGGCCTTAGCCTGTTTGTATAGAAACTTGCAAAACAGCAATCAACGAAAAAATAATTGTTGGTTCGTTGATGTTTTTTTTTGGAAGAGGTATCCCAGACCACATTGGGCCTAGACTAATCCTCGGCAATTTTGGGCCGAAGCCCGACTGCTAAAGCATGCAGCCCGGGGTCGAAGCCCCCGTACCTCCAGAATGCGTCCCCCAGGGCTCGAACTCGGGTTCACCACTATGTAGTGCCCAAGCCTTACCACTAGGCTAACACTCCTTTGGTTGTTGGTCCGTTGATGTTGTTGCAATTATGGGCTTGGTCCAGGATTCGTGCCAATGGCCCAAAATATGATGGTGATGCTCTTCAAAGACCTTTTGGTGTTGGGTACATAATATATTTTTTATAAAAATTTAGTATGTGTCTTTATGGTCAAAGTCTGGAAGTTAAATTTTCTTGTGTGTATGTAGGTGGAACAGTGCGCTTCATTTCAAAAGTGTATCGACACACTTTGTATCAAGGTATCAGACGATCTTGTGTGCAATGATCGATGGCGAGGTATCATGAGTCTATCTATATAATACAACAATTTATTTTTTATATCTGAATGCTAAAATATGAAGATTATCTTTTGCAGTTTGAGTGGACTCCCTACGACTGATACGACCATCAAGTGTCAACAGATTGGTTGTGTAATACATATATATTTTTTTGGGAAATTGTAGAGGAGTGTTTACTCATTAGAGTAATGAGGCAATTTCACTTAACGCAAACTATTACTACATTCCGACTCTCAAACCAACAAGAACATGAGAGGCTACACAAATTGACACGTCGAGGGACCACTTCAAAAAATTGGAGTGTAGAGCTGGGACCACAAATAAACTATTGGATGGATTGCATGAGCCATTACGTCATCGGGCAGTTCACCATGCATCCGACAACAGAGATTGGATATATGAATTGGTACCTACAACGTACTTTAATTCATATAGTCAGACCAATGGCAGCTGAGGTGACAGCTGGTAAAGGTGGTATGGGTGGTACGGGTAACGATGTCCTAAGGCCATCCACAGTCGTACATGTCATACAGGTGGTACAGGCTGCCACATCAGCGCCACATCAGCTTTACCACTACCTTACCACTACCATACCATTTCATCCACAGTCGTACAGGTCATACCACCTATTTTATTTTTTAAAATTAAAACTAAAATTCAAATTAACTAATGGAGGGTGGGACCCTCATTTTTTTGAGCTGCATCGGCGTACCGCTCGGGGGCTCTCTACTGGTACCCTACCAGCACACCTCGACGGTGTTACCGCCGATAGGGACACTGTACCGCCCTCGGTACCGCCCGGCTGCGGAAGGCCTAATAAACAATGTGGAAAATTTCCTACTTTTTTCCATTTTTAGAAGAAAAAAAACCCTTTAGATTTTGACAAAGTTTTATTTTTGGTCCCCTTTCAACTTGCTCATGGTCTGATATTTTGAAACACATAATAAAATATAAACAAAGACCGGTTAATTAATATATAATTTGATTAATTAATTATTTTTTGGATGAAGAAAATTAATAGATCCGCGTGTGTACACACTTTACATGTCATTCAATATCCACCAATTATAGTAAGGCACGTCATTCAAGACACGTAGGTGTCAACCAATGGAGTCATGCCACGTGCCATTGACACTAAACCCCCTCTCTCTGCTATGTATATAATTTCCATTTGATTTTCGATACCATTCATTCCCGCTCTTTTTCTTCTTCACAAATCACACTGAGTATGCGCAGGTGTCCGTACTGTCCTTATTACTTTCTTCCCTAAGAAATGTCTGCTCACATGCGTGCATGCATTTTTCATGAGCATGTGACTCCGGCGGCGGCGAAGGAGTTTTTACAGCATGAAACTCCGGCGGCGGCGAAGGATGCTGATCATGTGACTCCAGCGACGACGAAGGCTGCTCCTGTGATTCCGACGGCGACGGAGGATGCTGATCCTGTGATTCCGGCGACGCCGAAGGCTGCTGCTCCTGTGATTTCGGCGAGACCGAAGGTTGATCCTGTGATTCCGGCGACGAAGAAGGACGCTACTCCGGCGAAGAAGGACGCTACTCCGGCGAAGAAGGACACTGTTGTTTCTACTTTTGAGGCGACGATGGGATCACCGACTATTGTTTCTGCTCCCGTGATTACTACATCGACTTCTGCACCACGTAATCCTAATCTGTGGTGGATGCTATGTTATTTTGCAATAGCCTCGGCGAGGACAACAATGCCTAAGCAATCGATGAAAGAAAACCGTGAGGAGATCAAACCCTAAGCAATCGATGATGGAGGTAATTATTAATATAAGCTATTTTAGTATATAATTGCATTACATATCTTTTAAGTTTTAATTGAAATATATTTGTAGGTAAATAATGATGAAGAAGGCAAGGATTTCGTTAACTTTCTAGAGTTGAGGTTTGAATTTTTGTAGCTGTTAATGATTTTTGAAGTTTTTGATCGTGTACTTATTTTGATGTTTTTGTGAATTGTGAAGAGATAGAATGAATAATTGTTTGATTGTATTTCAACATTTTGTGTAGAGTTTTGTGAAATCAGGATTAAATCGGTTGAGATCTGTATCGTGAAATGTATTTTCAGAACAGTATTGATTGATTTTTCGAAAAATGGGAACGTAGGAGAAAAAATTGCACTTTTGGTGTAATTTTCACAAAAATTTTCAGAAGTGGGTGGTTTTTTTTGGATTTTCAGAAATGGTATTTTCGGACTCTGAGAGTCTGATACTTCCTTGCCACGTATGCCACCAGGACGCTGCTTGGCCACCTATCATTCTTTCCTGTATAAACTTCATTTTCGGACTCTGGGAGTCTGAAACTCTTCCAAAAATCATGTCACAATCACTCTTTCCGAACTTATGCAAAAGAACACCGAAAAAAGAAGACTTTGACCCTTTAAATCCATTTTCGGACTATGGGAGTCCGAAACTCCATCTCTGAAAAAGTAGACCTAGACCTCTTAGTAGACCTTTGAAAAAGTGGCAAAGCAATGTTCGAATATGGAAGTCTGAGTTAAAGATCATTCACGGACCATTGCATGCATATACAAAATGACAAATGGGAATGCATGACAATTACATAAATGGGAAGAGCAAGGTTTGAAGGAGTCTTCAATTGCGGATTCAAGCCCCTTGATCATTCTCTAATAACCGCACTCGTTGAAAGGTGGCGGCCCGAAACCCACACGTTTCACCTACCAATTGGGGAGGTAACCGTTACCACACGTTTCACCTTATGTGGGATTTACGAATTGATGGGGAGGTGGTTACGGGACGTCAGCGGAAGTGGAGCGTTGCCGAGAAAATTGAGACGTGTTATTGGTTGCTTGGAATTGAAACAGAGCCAGGGAATTTCAGAGGTTCACAACTGAAAATGCCATTTCTACATAACGAGCAATGTATGCAGAGAGCCCGAGCATACATTTTACTTTTGCTTGGTGGTTCAATTTTTTCGGGCGCTGCAGATAATTCGGTACATATGAATTTGCTAGTGTTGTTAGAGGATTTTGATAGGTGCGGTGGCCTTAGTTGGGGGAGTGCGGCCTTAGCCTGTTTGTATAGAAACTTGCAAAACAGCAATCAACGAAAAAATAATTGTTGGTTCGTTGATGTTTTTTTTTGGAAGAGGTATCCCAGACCACATTGGGCCTAGACTAATCCTCGGCAATTTTGGGCCGAAGCCCGACTGCTAAAGCATGCAGCCCGGGGTCGAAGCCCCCGTACCTCCAGAATGCGTCCCCCAGGGCTCGAACTCGGGTTCACCACTATGTAGTGCCCAAGCCTTACCACTAGGCTAACACTCCTTTGGTTGTTGGTCCGTTGATGTTGTTGCAATTATGGGCTTGGTCCAGGATTCGTGCCAATGGCCCAAAATATGATGGTGATGCTCTTCAAAGACCTTTTGGTGTTGGGTACATAATATATTTTTTATAAAAATTTAGTATGTGTCTTTATGGTCAAAGTCTGGAAGTTAAATTTTCTTGTGTGTATGTAGGTGGAACAGTGCGCTTCATTTCAAAAGTGTATCGACACACTTTGTATCAAGGTATCAGACGATCTTGTGTGCAATGATCGATGGCGAGGTATCATGAGTCTATCTATATAATACAACAATTTATTTTTTATATCTGAATGCTAAAATATGAAGATTATCTTTTGCAGTTTGAGTGGACTCCCTACGACTGATACGACCATCAAGTGTCAACAGATTGGTTGTGTAATACATATATATTTTTTTGGGAAATTGTAGAGGAGTGTTTACTCATTAGAGTAATGAGGCAATTTCACTTAACGCAAACTATTACTACATTCCGACTCTCAAACCAACAAGAACATGAGAGGCTACACAAATTGACACGTCGAGGGACCACTTCAAAAAATTGGAGTGTAGAGCTGGGACCACAAATAAACTATTGGATGGATTGCATGAGCCATTACGTCATCGGGCAGTTCACCATGCATCCGACAACAGAGATTGGATATATGAATTGGTACCTACAACGTACTTTAATTCATATAGTCAGACCAATGGCAGCTGAGGTGACAGCTGGTAAAGGTGGTATGGGTGGTACGGGTAACGATGTCCTAAGGCCATCCACAGTCGTACATGTCATACAGGTGGTACAGGCTGCCACATCAGCGCCACATCAGCTTTACCACTACCTTACCACTACCATACCATTTCATCCACAGTCGTACAGGTCATACCACCTATTTTATTTTTTAAAATTAAAACTAAAATTCAAATTAACTAATGGAGGGTGGGACCCTCATTTTTTTGAGCTGCATCGGCGTACCGCTCGGGGGCTCTCTACTGGTACCCTACCAGCACACCTCGACGGTGTTACCGCCGATAGGGACACTGTACCGCCCTCGGTACCGCCCGGCTGCGGAAGGCCTAATAAACAATGTGGAAAATTTCCTACTTTTTTCCATTTTTAGAAGAAAAAAAACCCTTTAGATTTTGACAAAGTTTTATTTTTGGTCCCCTTTCAACTTGCTCATGGTCTGATATTTTGAAACACATAATAAAATATAAACAAAGACCGGTTAATTAATATATAATTTGATTAATTAATTATTTTTTGGATGAAGAAAATTAATAGATCCGCGTGTGTACACACTTTACATGTCATTCAATATCCACCAATTATAGTAAGGCACGTCATTCAAGACACGTAGGTGTCAACCAATGGAGTCATGCCACGTGCCATTGACACTAAACCCCCTCTCTCTGCTATGTATATAATTTCCATTTGATTTTCGATACCATTCATTCCCGCTCTTTTTCTTCTTCACAAATCACACTGAGTATGCGCAGGTGTCCGTACTGTCCTTATTACTTTCTTCCCTAAGAAATGTCTGCTCACATGCGTGCATGCATTTTTCATGAGCATGTGACTCCGGCGGCGGCGAAGGAGTTTTTACAGCATGAAACTCCGGCGGCGGCGAAGGATGCTGATCATGTGACTCCAGCGACGACGAAGGCTGCTCCTGTGATTCCGACGGCGACGGAGGATGCTGATCCTGTGATTCCGGCGACGCCGAAGGCTGCTGCTCCTGTGATTTCGGCGAGACCGAAGGTTGATCCTGTGATTCCGGCGACGAAGAAGGACGCTACTCCGGCGAAGAAGGACGCTACTCCGGCGAAGAAGGACACTGTTGTTTCTACTTTTGAGGCGACGATGGGATCACCGACTATTGTTTCTGCTCCCGTGATTACTACATCGACTTCTGCACCACGTAATCCTAATCTGTGGTGGATGCTATGTTATTTTGCAATAGCCTCGGCGAGGACAACAATGCCTAAGCAATCGATGAAAGAAAACCGTGAGGAGATCAAACCCTAAGCAATCGATGATGGAGGTAATTATTAATATAAGCTATTTTAGTATATAATTGCATTACATATCTTTTAAGTTTTAATTGAAATATATTTGTAGGTAAATAATGATGAAGAAGGCAAGGATTTCGTTAACTTTCTAGAGTTGAGGTTTGAATTTTTGTAGCTGTTAATGATTTTTGAAGTTTTTGATCGTGTACTTATTTTGATGTTTTTGTGAATTGTGAAGAGATAGAATGAATAATTGTTTGATTGTATTTCAACATTTTGTGTAGAGTTTTGTGAAATCAGGATTAAATCGGTTGAGATCTGTATCGTGAAATGTATTTTCAGAACAGTATTGATTGATTTTTCGAAAAATGGGAACGTAGGAGAAAAAATTGCACTTTTGGTGTAATTTTCACAAAAATTTTCAGAAGTGGGTGGTTTTTTTTGGATTTTCAGAAATGGTATTTTCGGACTCTGAGAGTCTGATACTTCCTTGCCACGTATGCCACCAGGACGCTGCTTGGCCACCTATCATTCTTTCCTGTATAAACTTCATTTTCGGACTCTGGGAGTCTGAAACTCTTCCAAAAATCATGTCACAATCACTCTTTCCGAACTTATGCAAAAGAACACCGAAAAAAGAAGACTTTGACCCTTTAAATCCATTTTCGGACTATGGGAGTCCGAAACTCCATCTCTGAAAAAGTAGACCTAGACCTCTTAGTAGACCTTTGAAAAAGTGGCAAAGCAATGTTCGAATATGGAAGTCTGAGTTAAAGATCATTCACGGACCATTGCATGCATATACAAAATGACAAATGGGAATGCATGACAATTACATAAATGGGAAGAGCAAGGTTTGAAGGAGTCTTCAATTGCGGATTCAAGCCCCTTGATCATTCTCTAATAACCGCACTCGTTGAAAGGTGGCGGCCCGAAACCCACACGTTTCACCTACCAATTGGGGAGGTAACCGTTACCACACGTTTCACCTTATGTGGGATTTACGAATTGATGGGGAGGTGGTTACGGGACGTCAGCGGAAGTGGAGCGTTGCCGAGGAAATTGAGACGTGTTATTGGTTGCTTGGAATTGAAACAGAGCCAGGGAATTTCAGAGGTTCACAACTGAAAATGCCATTTCTACATAACGAGCAATGTATGCAGAGAGCCCGAGCATACATTTTACTTTTGCTTGGTGGTTCAATTTTTTCGGGCGCTGCAGATAATTCGGTACATATGAATTTGCTAGTGTTGTTAGAGGATTTTGATAGGTGCGGTGGCCTTAGTTGGGGGAGTGCGGCCTTAGCCTGTTTGTATAGAAACTTGCAAAACAGCAATCAACGAAAAAATAATTGTTGGTTCGTTGATGTTTTTTTTTGGAAGAGGTATCCCAGACCACATTGGGCCTAGACTAATCCTCGGCAATTTTGGGCCGAAGCCCGACTGCTAAAGCATGCAGCCCGGGGTCGAAGCCCCCGTACCTCCAGAATGCGTCCCCCAGGGCTCGAACTCGGGTTCACCACTATGTAGTGCCCAAGCCTTACCACTAGGCTAACACTCCTTTGGTTGTTGGTCCGTTGATGTTGTTGCAATTATGGGCTTGGTCCAGGATTCGTGCCAATGGCCCAAAATATGATGGTGATGCTCTTCAAAGACCTTTTGGTGTTGGGTACATAATATATTTTTTATAAAAATTTAGTATGTGTCTTTATGGTCAAAGTCTGGAAGTTCAATTTTCTTGTGTGTATGTAGGTGGAACAGTGCGCTTCATTTCAAAAGTGTATCGACACACTTTGTATCAAGGTATCAGACGATCTTGTGTGCAATGATCGATGGCGAGGTATCATGAGTCTATCTATATAATACAACAATTTATTTTTTATATCTGAATGCTAAAATATGAAGATTATCTTTTGCAGTTTGAGTGGACTCCCTACGACTGATACGACCATCAAGTGTCAACAGATTGGTTGTGTAATACATATATATTTTTTTGGGAAATTGTAGAGAAGTGTTTACTCATTAGAGTAATGAGGCAATTTCACTTAACGCAAACTATTACTACATTCCGACTCTCAAACCAACAAGAACATGAGAGGCTACGCAAATTGACACGTCGAGGGACCACTTCAAAAAATTGGAGTGTAGAGCTGGGACCACAAATAAACTATTGGATGGATTGCATGAGCCATTACGTCATCGGGCAGTTCACCATGCATCCGACAACAGAGATTGGATATATGAATTGGTACCTACAACGTACTTTAATTCATATAGTCAGACCAATGGCAGCTGAGGTGACAGCTGGTAAAGGTGGTATGGGTGGTACGGGTAAGGATGTCCTAAGGCCATCCACAGTCGTACAGGTCATACAGGTGGTACAGGCTGCCACCTCAGCGCCATATCAGCTTTACCACTACCTTACCACTACCATACCATTTCATCCACAGTCGTACAGGTCATACCACCTATTTTATTTTTTAAAATTAAAACTAAAATTCAAATTAACTAATGGAGGGTGGGACCCTCATTTTTTTGAGCTGCATCGGCGTACCGCTCGGGGGCTCTCTACTGGTACCCTACCAGCACACCTCGACGGTGTTACCGCCGATAGGGACACTGTACCGCCCTCGGTACCGCCCGGCTGCGGAAGGCCTAATAAACAATGTGGAAAATTTCCTACTTTTTTCCATTTTTAGAAGAAAAAAAACCCTTTAGATTTTGACAAAGTTTTATTTTTGGTCCCCTTTCAACTTGCTCATGGTCTGATATTTTGAAACACATAATAAAATATAAACAAAGACCGGTTAATTAATATATAATTTGATTAATTAATTACTTTTTGGATGAAGAAAATTAATAGATCCGCGTGTGTACACACTTTACATGTCATTCAATATCCACCAATTATAGTAAGGCACGTCATTCAAGACACGTAGGTGTCAACCAATGGAGTCATGCCACGTGCCATTGACACTAAACCCCCTCTCTCTGCTATGTATATAATTTCTATTTGATTTTCGATACCATTCATTCCCGCTCTTTTTCTTCTTCACAAATCACACTGAGTATGCGCAGGTGTCCGTACTGTCCTTATTACTTTCTTCCCTAAGAAATGTCTGCTCACATGCGTGCATGCATTTTTCATGAGCATGTGACTCCGGCGGCGGCGAAGGAGTTTTTACAGCATGAAACTCCGGCGGCGGCGAAGGATGCTGATCATGTGACTCCAGCGACGACGAAGGCTGCTCCTGTGATTCCGACGGCGACGGAGGATGCTGATCCTGTGATTCCGGCGACGCCGAAGGCTGCTGCTCCTGTGATTTCGGCGAGACCGAAGGTTGATCCTGTGATTCCGGCGACGAAGAAGGACGTTACTCCGGCGAAGAAGGACGCTACTCCGGCGAAGAAGGACGCTACTCCGGCGAAGAAGGACACTGTTGTTTCTACTTTTGAGGCGACGATGGGATCACCGACTATTGTTTCTGCTCCCGTGATTACTACATCGACTTCTGCACCACGTAATCCTAATCTGTGGTGGATGCTATGTTATTTTGCAATAGCCTCGGCGAGGACAACAATGCCTAAGCAATCGATGAAAGAAAACCGTGAGGAGATCAAACCCTAAGCAATCGATGATGGAGGTAATTATTAATATAAGCTATTTTAGTATATAATTGCATTACATATCTTTTAAGTTTTAATTGAAATATATTTGTAGGTAAATAATGATGAAGAAGGCAAGGATTTCGTTAACTTTCTAGAGTTGAGGTTTGAATTTTTGTAGCTGTTAATGATTTTTGAAGTTTTTGATCGTGTACTTATTTTGATGTTTTTGTGAATTGTGAAGAGATAGAATGAATAATTGTTTGATTGTATTTCAACATTTTGTGTAGAGTTTTGTGAAATCAGGATTAAATCGGTTGAGATCTGTATCGTGAAATGTATTTTCAGAACAGTATTGATTGATTTTTCGAAAAATGGGAACGTAGGAGAAAAAATTGCACTTTTGGTGTAATTTTCACAAAAATTTTCAGAAGTGGGTGGTTTTTTTTGGATTTTCAGAAATGGTATTTTTGGACTCTGAGAGTCTGATACTTCCTTGCCACGTATGCCACCAGGACGCTGCTTGGCCACCTATCATTCTTTCCTGTATAAACTTCATTTTCGGACTCTGGGAGTCTGAAACTCTTCCAAAAATCATGTCACAATCACTCTTTCCGAACTTATGCAAAAGAACACCGAAAAAAGAAGACTTTGACCCTTTAAATCCATTTTCGGACTATGGGAGTCCGAAACTCCATCTCTGAAAAAGTAGACCTAGACCTCTTAGTAGACCTTTGAAAAAGTGGCAAAGCAATGTTCGAATATGGAAGTCTGAGTTAAAGATCATTCACGGACCATTGCATGCATATACAAAATGACAAATGGGAATGCATGACAATTACATAAATGGGAAGAGCAAGGTTTGAAGGAGTCTTCAATTGCGGATTCAAGCCCCTTGATCATTCTCTAATAACCGCACTCGTTGAAAGGTGGCGTCCCGAAACCCACACGTTTCACCTACCAATTGGGGAGGTAACCGTTACCACACGTTTCACCTTATGTGGGATTTACGAATTGATGGGGAGGTGGTTACGGGACGTCAGCGGAAGTGGAGCGTTGCCGAGAAAATTGAGACGTGTTATTGGTTGCTTGGAATTGAAACAGAGCCAGGGAATTTCAGAGGTTCACAACTGAAAATGCCATTTCTACATAACGAGCAATGTATGCAGAGAGCCCGAGCATACATTTTACTTTTGCTTGGTGGTTCAATTTTTTCGGGCGCTGCAGATAATTCGGTACATATGAATTTGCTAGTGTTGTTAGAGGATTTTGATAGGTGCGGTGCCCTTAGTTGGGGGAGTGCGGCCTTAGCCTGTTTGTATAGAAACTTGCAAAACAGCAATCAACGAAAAAATAATTGTTGGTTCGTGGATGTTTTTTTTTTTGAAAGAGGTATCCCAGACCACATTGGGCCTAGACTAATCCTCGGCAATTTTGGGCCGAAGCCCGACTGCTAAAGCATGCAGCCCGGGGTCGAAGCCCCGTACCTCCAGAATGCGTCCCCCAGGGCTCGAACTCGGGTTCACCACTATGTAGTGCCCAAGCCTTACCACTAGGCTAACACTCCTTTGGTTGTTGGTCCGTTGATGTTGTTGCAATTATGGGCTTGGTCCAGGATTCGTGCCAATGGCCCAAAATATGATGGTGATGCTCTTCAAAGACCTTTTGGTGTTGGGTACATAATATATTTTTTATAAAAATTTAGTATGTGTCTTTATGGTCAAAGTCTGGAAGTTAAATTTTCTTGTGTGTATGTAGGTGGAACAGTGCGCTTCATTTCAAAAGTGTATCGACACACTTTGTATCAAGGTATCAGACGATCTTGTGTGCAATGATCGATGGCGAGGTATCATGAGTCTATCTATATAATACAACAATTTATTTTTTATATCTGAATGCTAAAATATGAAGATTATCTTTTGCAGTTTGAGTGGACTCCCTACAACTGATACGACCATCAAGTGTCAACAGATTGGTTGTGTAATACATATATAATTTTTTGGGAAATTGTAGAGGAGTGTTTACTCATTAGAGTAATGAGGCAATTTCACTTAACACAAACTATTACTACATTCCGACTCTCAAACCAACAAGAACATGAGAGGCTACACAAATTGACACGTCGAGGGACCACTTCAAAAAATTGGAGTGTTGAGCTGGGACCACAAATAAACTATTGGATGGATTGCATGAGCCATTACGTCATCGGGCAGTTCACCATGCATCCGACAACAGAGATTGGATATATGAATTGGTACCTACAACGTACTTTAATTCATATAGTCAGACCAATGGCCAATAATGAAAACTCCTTTCGTTTCCAAAATCATAGAGGAACTCTTGAGCTAGCCGTATGTGTATATATATATATATATATATTTATAATTATTTTTCCGTGTTTAAATTATATTGTAATATTTATTAATAAAGATAGTAACATGTAAACTCTACGTAGGTGGAGGGTTTGAACCGACTGCGTGAAGGTTTGGGCGAGGTGGATGAAAATCACCCGGATTATCAGCGTCTACATGGCTTGTATGAAACGACTGGGAATTATCTCGGGTTCACATATGGAGAAAATCTTCGGCAGGGTTACGGTCCGCATGTGGTACCTGTAGGTGATTTTGCCCCGGTTAATGCGAACCTGGTGGAAAGAGTTCGTAGACGACCGCACGTGCAAAGGCGTGGACTTGGGATATATAAAACCCTCAAACCTTACCAACCTCAAACTCATACACAAACCCTCAAACCTTCAAACTCACAAACTCTCTTCCTAAAAAAATAAGTCTTCCAAAACATACACATAAACCCTTCCACAATATGGTTCATTTGCGTAATCCATTTCCGGTGAACTTATATTGGGGTGGAAACATACAATACCATAATGGCCAATGAATCCACATGCAAAAGTGTTATTGTCTTTAGAGAAAAGCTTAATTACGAAGATTTTCTTGACTTGGTTTATCGGCATGTCATGGTCTCAAAAGAGCAGTATCGGTTGAAACTGTACTTATGTTATGAATTTCAAGGGCGTTTAGATACATCTCAGGTTATGGAGGATGCCAATATGTGTAAATGATTGGCATGAAGAAGATGATTTTTTTTCCTATTTGTACCCATATTTCTAGCGTTAATTAGAAGTAGTTGTTTGTTATTTAGGTTGATTGAGAATGCAAGAAGTAAAACATACTTCACAAATTACATTTTTAGCATTGTTTTTGAAGGTTATTTTGCTTATTTTTAATTTGTAACTTAATCTTCTTAATTATTTATCGATTAAATGTCTAGAATAAAACATTTTTCTTGATACATTAACGAGGAATTTGATTTCCTCTTTGAATCAGCCCTTGAAAGATTAAAAGATTTTAATTTTTAGCTCGTGTTATAGGATATATTCATTTGTCACTATCAATTTGGACAACTAAAAAAGATTTCGTAACTCAAAATTAACTTTATCGGGAGCGGACCTATCTTGAAAAATACAGTGACATGAGCCATCGCTTCATGAATTTGCCATAAAGTGAAAAAAAAAAACGTTTCGTATATTTTGAAACAAAATGGTAGTATAAGACTCTAACGATGAAGATAATAAATGTTTCTACATTTATACAAAATGCTTGACTTTTGAGTGTTAGCTTTTCAAAAATTGTTAGTAGTTTTAGTTTAAATTTTAGTTTTATAATATATATCTTTTATTTTTAGTCACGTAATGTACTTGTCACTTTCAAAAGACAAAAAGTATGAAAATATATAATTTGACTTAAGTGCGACTTAATTTCTTGTTTTTAATCAAAAGTATTTTAGGGGGAATTAAAAAATGATTATAATCATTTTTGCTAAATAAATTATAAAGATTAACGACAATCACATGTCATAAATAAAATCAAAAAAATTATAAATTTGAATGATTAAAATGGTCAATTGAAATACTTAAAATAATTGAGTATTTCTTACTCAAGAAAGTTAAAACTTTTGTATAATAGTCTTATATTTCAATACGATGTATCTTCAAATTAGAAAAAATAAAATTAGAAAGTAAGACGATAATGTTAAAACATAGCCTCAAATGTAAAAGAGGGAACAATCGACAAATCTACAAAAAGCAGAAAAGTTAACTAATCGACAACAAAAACTACATAAAGAACCTCAAAGAGAAGCAAGATTGGTGCACAGAAAACCCGGTTATCCGATTTTGCGCAAAAACTATCCGAATCCGGTTTTATAAAAACCGAATTTTTTTCAAACCGGATCGGATTTTTTTAAACCGGATTTTAGCCGGATTGGATCCGATCCGGTTTGACCGGATAACCGGTTTCAAACCGAACCAGTTTCAAATCAAACCGGTAATGTCTATGTGGGCTTACTGCTGATGGGCTTAAAATCCTAATGATAGTCTGATTACTGATAGATCAGGGTCTAATGAGTAATGATAGATCATTGTGAATTGGAGCCCAAATTTTATGGGTCTGAAAGTCCAAGTGTCCAACTAAGTGTTAGGAATTATGTGCAGAGTTGACAAACCAAGTGATTATACAATCCAATGTTACAAGGCACTTGAGGGTCACACCTGTGAGAACCTATAAGTCGAACAAGTTAGATGAAATCCCGAAATGGAGAGTTAGGATTTATAATAGTGCATTATAAATCTGTTGGGTAATTTCAGTCAGAATTACCAAAATTGGAGGGTTATTAATTAATTAGGATATTATATATTTATTAAGATAAATAAATATATAATAGTTAATTAATAAAGTTTTTATATATTAGATAAATATATAAATCGTAATTATCGTATGCAAATTCTTTTCCAGCTAATTAAATAAGGAAAGGATTTGAGATAATTATTATAAGGAAACTGGATTCCTTACAAACTGTGTTTTTCCTCCATATAAATAAAGCCTATGGGTTAAGGATTAACATTTAAGCCTTTTCAGTTGAAAAATCAGTTTCCTGTCTCCCCTCCTCTCTCCAAAAAGCCGGCGCACAAACCCCCCCCCCCTTTTCGGGTCGTTTTTGTTGTTCGGGTTTCACGGTTCTGCTAGAGGAACGTTCGTTGGTTGATTACGGGTGGACTAATTCTCAAGCATCCAGGTAAATTAATCTAACCTAATCCTTTAGGTTTAGAGCTACAAACGATTAAGATCATTAGGCTTTAATGGGTTTTTAGCTTTTATCGCTTCCGCATGTTTAGATCAGAAACAGCGTGTTTCTGATCACGTGGGTTTTAACAGTTTGTTTTAAACCTACGAGATATATCAAACCAGCGAGGTTTTGATAGATCTGAGATAATCCTCGGATCAGTTTGATCCAAAGATACCCACAAAAAACCCACAGTGGTATCAGAGCCATTGTTAAATCGTTTTTAGCTATTTATCAGTTTACCAGTTTATCTGTTATGTATGTGATCCGTTAAAAGGCTGTTTCTTGCGTTTTTAAGTTTAAAATCTGAATTTTATATGTTTTTTTTGATTTTGTTCATCGTACGAAAAACCCATCCGGTATTAACCACCGGGCCACACCACCAGATTAGGTGGTGATGGCCGAAGCCCTTCGTTGCCATGAAACAACCACAGCCGCGCCACCAGATAGGTGGTGGCTGTGACTGCCGCACCAGAATGGTGGTGGCAGCCGGCCTTGGATCGCAAGGCGGTGGTGATGGTGGTATCGTTCACACCACTGTCATCATTGGCCGAAAACCCACACGGAGGTGGAACGACGGCAGATAGCCGATCGAACCACCACCAGAAAATCAAAACACCCATCGCACCACAGGTGGTGGTAGCGACGGTGGCGGCGTAACGGCGGAACAACGACTGCACCACGCCTAGCGACGGCGGCGGCTGTTCGCGATGATCGGTCGCCGGCTAACGCCGGTGTCCAGCAGGCGACGATGGTGTTCGCGGGAGCGGTGGCTGCTAATCGGCGATCACCAGGAACCACAGTGGTGGTGTGCGAACCGGCCACCGCTGGCTGCCTTATGGCCGCGCCATGCGGTGGCGGTAGTCGAACGGTGCCGGCGGCGGCGAAGCCACCACAGATTGGTGGTGGTGCTGGTTGTGATCACCAAGTAACGGCGTCTATTGGCAACCGCCGGCTGCCCTAAAGGCCACGCCAAGGCGGTGGTAACCGCCGAGTAACGGCGGTAAAATCAAATCCAAACCACAACCACCAGAAGCCGCTCCCGCGGTGGTGGATGGTGGTGCTAAACGAAAGCCGTAGGACACGCCACCCGATCGGTGGTGGTGCCCGAACCCATATCGAACCACGGTTGACGCCAAGGCCACACCACCAGTATGGTGGTGGCCGGCGGTTCTGATGATGGTTCCACGGTGGCCGTACGACGAACGAACCACCAGCGTGGTGGTAGGCGACGATTCCTGATCATGGATCGTACCTAGGGTTTTTCGTATAGTTGGGCCTAAGCGTTATCAGGCCCAAAAGCCCAATTCTTAGACCAAGTTATGGCCCAAAAAGAAATTGTTTTGGTTTTTAAGATATTTTATCCAAAATAAGTTTACTTAGGTTTTTTATCAAGTAAATTCTGGTTTCTCCAATTTAATAAACTTTTATAGAATCAAGTAAATTCAAAGATCAGTGTTAAAAGGTTGGATCGTTAAAACCAGTCTAATAATTTTGGGTAAAAGGATCAAATGGTTTTTGTTTTAAGATTTATTGTAAATCTCAGTTTTAAGTAAAAACCATTCTTCAGTCTAAAGTTTTTCTTTTAAGATTCATAAAACAGTTTGTTTTTCCGAATCAGTTATAAAACCAAGTTTTTTTGAGACAAGATAAATTTTAACGGATCCAGGTTTATTTTTCTCGTAATTATAATACTGCTTTTGTTGCATATATACACATAATTGCGTGATTGCTTGAGAACTATATATGAATTTCAGTTTGATTTTACATATATATATATACGTTATAGTATTTGCCAACTCAGACCCTTGACATATTCATGGGGAGGCCTGCGTGCCGTTTACAACCCCTTATGTAATAATGACCCTAGGATAGATTTTTCCTTTCTTTTGGGATGACGAGGCCAGTGGGAGCTATTCTTCATCTTACCGGAATACTGACAAGCATGGCGAAGCCAGTGGGAGCTACGCGAAGTTTTGAAGTTGTAGAAAAACTAGGTCATTATTGGTCCCTAGGAACAAAGTTGGCAAAACCTATAATTAGTTGTTTGCGTAGTTGTAATTATCCGTGTGCATGATTAACTGCGTAGTTAATACTAATAACTGTTAGTTTATTAGATATGTTTTAAAAGGGAATTTTTAAAACAAGAAGAAAATAGGTTTTATTAACTTTTCAATCGAAAACCCTTAAAATGAAGCTTTTTAATAAAACCTAGCGTATTGTTATAAAAGAGCAAACTTGACAAGAACAGTTAGTTTTTGTCAAGACAGAAAAGGTTATCGAAACAGGTAGTTTCGATCAACCAGTACACTTTAAATCAGTTGATTTCAATTAGCCGAAGTTTTAAACAGTTGGTTTAAAATAAATATTCAAAACAGTTAGTTTAGAATATCAGTTGCTCTTTATAGCAAAGTATAGATGACTGTTTTATATAAAAGGCTGAGTTGACAAAAACAGTTAGTTTTAATCAACTAGGTACGCTATTAAAACGGTTAGTTTTTATTAGCAAGTAATTTTAGAACAGTTAGTTTTAAAAATTGCATGTATGTTTCAAACAGTTAGTTTAAAACATAAGTAGCCTTTATAAACAATCAGTTTTTTCAAAATCCTGGAAATAAAGTTTTTCAAAACCCCGAAAATCATAGATCAGTAGTGCAACCCATCTAGGGGCACCTTCGGCGTAAAGTACATAGGCGTTGTAAGTGATCACACATTCGACGTCTATGTTCAAACTGAAGCTGAAGGGGTTACATAACTCTGCGAATTATCTCCGGGTGGTACCGGCCAGAGTATAGTAATCAGGTCCCCAAAATGGTGAGATCTGTTTTGGTTCTATAATGTTCACCGGGTGGTACCGGGCCAAAAAGCACTAAGAGGGACTAAAACATGCACAGGTAGTTGCCATGGTCCCGAAAAGATCTAGGAGTCATGTCAGTTAGATATGATTGGTAAAAGTCCTTACCTACCGAAATAAATACGGGTCTGGTGGAGCAAGAACATTACGCACATCAGGACGTATGAAATAAGGATCCTAGTCCAATAAATTGATCATTTAAGGGTTTATTGATATTTTATTGGAAATTAGTCTATTTACAGTTGCTAAGACCAAAAGTTTTATTTTGTGTAGATGGCAAGCACTGTTACCAGCACTAACAATCTTTCCCTCCGCTCTATCCTAGAGAAGGATAAGTTGACCGGCTCTAACTTTCTTGACTGGGAGCGCAATCTGATGATTGTGCTCAGACATGAAAGAAAGTGGTATGTGCTTGAAGAGCCACTTGGGGAGGCACCTCCGGCAAACGCTCCGGCTGCTGCCAGAAATGCCCACAAGAAGCACTCAGATGATCTCCTTGATGTTGCCTGTCTGATGTTAGCAACTATGAGCCCAGATCTGCAAGCAGGGCTCATAAATACGAATGCTTACGACATGATCCGCCAGCTGAGGGACATGTTTCAGACCCAGGCTCGTACAGAGCGCTACGATGCCACCAAAGCATTCAATGAGTGCAAGATGGTAAAAGGAACATCAGTAAGTGACCATGTCATGAAAATGAAACGGCACTTAGATCATCTGGAGAGGCTGGGTCATCCTGTTCCGTTGCAGCTAGCAACTGACACCATACTTAATTCACTGTCAGAAGACTACAGGCCCTTTGTAGTCAACTATAACATGAACAACATGGAGAAAACAATAGCAGAATTGCACTCCATGCTTAAGACAGCTGAATTAAATATGGGGAACAAGAACAAGACAAAGGATGTCTTGATGGTGAAAGACGGAGGGGTGAAAAAGAAGAATGGGCATGCTAGCACCAGCAAGGGAAAAGGACCAGTTCAGGCCATCCAGAGTGCACCCAAGAAAGGCAAGGGCAAGGGCAAGGGCAAGAAGGTTAAGCCAAACAAAGCTAGGACCGAGAATCGCTGCTTTATATGCAATGAGATCGGTCATTGGAGGCAAAACTGCCCTAAGCGTCATGAAGCAGGTATGTAAACCTCAGAAAATTTATGATTGCTTTGTTTTTGACACTTCTTACTTGTTAGCTTACAAGTATACTGATACCTAGAGCAAATGACATTGCAGGAAATCAGAAATGAAGTGAAGTGCCCAGGAGTTGCCAAGGATCAAAGCACGAGATGATTTAAGTCAAGACATCTTTTGAATTTATAGTTTTAAAACAGTTACTTTGGGGGTTTTATGTTTTAAACAATGTTTGGATAATTATTTTTATAATTCGATGGTTTTAATTTTCAAAAGTTATTGTCTTGACAATTGAAATATCTGATTGTGCTTAGTGTTTGTATGATCCTAGTTGTTGATGCCTGTTATAATTACTTTAACGAAATTGAAGTAATTTGTATAAAAACTATCAAAACACACGAGATTCTATAGGAATGTGTTTTGAGAATAAAACATTTATGAATAATAGTTTTGTGATCAAAAAGGAGAATTTAAGATATTAACTCAGATAGCGTTAATAACAGCATTTATAAAACTAGAAAGATTCCAAGTTCTGGAATTAGGATTTGAACGAATCCAGTTAAGTTTTGTAAGAAGAAATTCTCAGGATTAACTAATCAAGTTTGATCAAATTTTATTCAAATGTTTTAAAAGGAGAATTTAGGATATTAACTCAGACAGCGTTAATAACAGTATTTATGAAACTAGAAGAATTCCAAGGTTTGGAATTAGGATTTGACCAAATCCAGTTGAGTTTCATAAAAAGGGAAATTCTCAAAGTTCATTACTTGAAATTAGAATTGACTAATCAAAATCTTGAATAAGTCAATAGTAAATTTTGAGTAATAGTTAGTTTTTATGCAAGCAAGTGGGAGCCCGATTATTCTCTATCTAGTCTAAGATGAAAGAATAAAAGATATAATTATTGATATATCTCGGAATTCATAAATCCAGGTAGGATAAGAATTCATAAGATATAATTTACCCTTTTAGTTAAAAGGATAAAAGTTTCATGACCCATAAAACAAAGGTCGTGACTGACTTAAAAATCAATAATTATAGTACTAGATTAAAATATATAGCATTCCAGTAGATTTGCCAGGATTACAAATGGAATCGGATTTCAGGTAGAAATCATTCATCTACACAGCAACTAAGGAAAGTTGCAGTCTTACATATTCAGGAACTGGAAGTTAGTCCAGGTCTCCAAGTTCATGGAATATGATAAAAGTCTAATTATTGTTTTAAGAAGTGTTTGCAAAACAATAATTAGCAGATACAAGTAAACAGACTTGTGCTTTTGGTCATCACTTTGATTAAAATGGTAAACTTTAGTCAAAGGGTTTAAAATTGAAGGCAGGTGATACTTCATTTTAGACCAGTATTTAACAAATGTTAAATAGATAAAATGAAAGTTGTTAAAAGAAAAGACATTCAATCTTGTTATTATTACAGCGTGTAATATGGACTATACAAGATTGATTTCTTTATCACTTTCACTATTTTGCATGTTTTAATGTATCCAGGAATGAAATCAGTCTCCGATTTTTCATTCAAAATCTGTCCGTGACAACTTATCATTGTGGGAGCATGATAAGGCGTTAAAGTCATTGTGAACTTTTAGGTAGTTATGATCAGTTGCTGAATAACAGCTACAAGTGTTGTAGACTAAAAGTTGCACAGATATTTGATAGAGTAGCAAATATCGGACGTGATCCGCGGTTGAGATTACTTCTTGGAATAAAGTCATAAGTGAATCTCACAGTGGTTGTCCCTATCACCTGAGGTATCTGATTTGATATCATGAGGACTGCTGAATTCTTAGTGCACTCAACCGCTACGCCGTAACAGGGTGGCTATAAAGGGTGTAACTAGATTCAGCGGAAGCCGTGGTGTTAAAGGCAGATATGCAAGACGGGATTTGCACCTCTTCTCAGAAGAGAGATATTTCTGGGCCCATCTTGACTGACTAAGTATACTGATGAAGTGCATGGCCATGCCCAAACGGACTGATTAGTTCTTTGTCGTTTACCTATCAGTGAAAGTCAGATAATCAAGAGAACAGAATCTTGAGTATTTAGAGTTGACACTTTCCAAGCTCATACTCACAGATGAAATATCGCGATGCAAAGGGAAAAGCCAAGATATACCCAATCAATGAACAATAGTTTCATAGACACCAATTCCTCACGGAATGTTTATATCACCAAATCTGGGTATAAGAGTTCTTGTAACCTGGTCAGCCTAAGTGCCTGTCTAGGGGCCTCCTTAGGTCCGTATAATCAAAGGTGGTATTGCCAACTTGCACAAGTGGGAGTCTGTTAGGAATTATGTGCAGAGTTGACAAACCAAGTGATTATACAATCCAATGTTACAAGGCACTTGAGGGTCACACCTGTGAGAACCTATAAGTCGAACAAGTTAGATGAAATCCCGAAATGGAGAGTTAGGATTTATAATAGTGCATTATAAATCTGTTGGGTAATTTCAGTCAGAATTACCAAAATTGGAGGGTTATTAATTAATTAGGATATTATATATTTATTAATATAAATAAATATATAATAGTTAATTAATAAAGTTTTTATATATTAGATAAATATATAAATCGTAATTATCGTATGCAAATTCTTTTCCAGCTAATTAAATAAGGAAAGGATTTGAGATAATTATTATAAGGAAACTGGATTCCTTACAAACTGTGTTTTTCCTCCATATAAATAAAGCCTATGGGTTAAGGATTAACATTTAAGCCTTTTCAGTTGAAAAATCAGTTTCCTGTCTCCCCTCCTCTCTCCAAAAAGCCGGCGCACAAACCCCCCCCCCCTTTTCGGGTCGTTTTTGTTGTTCGGGTTTCACGGTTCTGCTAGAGGAACGTTCGTTGGTTGATTACGGGTGGACTAATTCTCAAGCATCCAGGTAAATTAATCTAACCTAATCCTTTAGGTTTAGAGCTACAAACGATTAAGATCATTAGGCTTTAATGGGTTTTTAGCTTTTATCGCTTCCGCATGTTTAGATCAGAAACAGCGTGTTTCTGATCACGTGGGTTTTAACAGTTTGTTTTAAACCTACGAGATATATCAAACCAGCGAGGTTTTGATAGATCTGAGATAATCCTCGGATCAGTTTGATCCAAAGATACCCACAAAAAACCCACACTAAGTCAAAGTAAGTAAGTCTAATACTCTAATTCAGATTATATTTCAATTGAAAAAAAATCCAAGACACTTCTATCATGATCCATCCTTCAATATGTAATTCGCTGAGCCCAATTTAAAAAAAAATCACGGCCCATCAAAAAATCACGGCCCACACCAATTTAGATTAGATTTCAATTGAATTTTCTGAATTTTCTAGCCCAAAAAAAGACCCAATAAAGGACCGGTTTAGTATAAATCCGGTTAAAAAATATTCGGTTTCAATCCGATCCGAAACCGGTTCCATCATATATGGATTTTTTCGAAAAAAAAACCGGTTGAAATCTGAACCGATTTCTAACAAAACCGGTTCCTAACAAATCTGGAAAAAAAAACCAGTTTAGTATAAATCCGATCCGAATTGAATAAAAATCCGGTCGTGTGCACCTCTAAGCAAGAACACTATCAAACCCACTACAACAAAAGCTACTCGAGACCAAAACAAAAAACGAATTTAAAAAAAAAAAAAAAACCCAACCATCTAAGAATTGACCACCACACCCAGGGGCGGAGCCAGCCTTGGCCCACGGTTGTCACTGGCCCACCCTCTAATTAAAAAAAAAAAAGAATTTTTACCTTAAACCCATCTCACATCTGATTAGTTTTAAATATAGGCCCACTCTTTCCATCCAAAAATAAACACAATCCAGATGAGTAGCATCCAAAAATTAAAACCCAACCCAAAATTCTCTCGCTTCCTGGTTCTAGCACGACAGAGTGTGAGAGCCGAGTACGAGTCCCGCCTAAGATTTTGCTTTATTATAGAGGACCACCCTTTATATAATTCCTGGCTCCGCCCCTGACCACACCATGTGGGCCATGAAATGATAAGGTTCTTGATGGGCTTTGAGATCCATTTAAACAATAAAAGTTGAACTATAAAAAGTAAAAAAAAATTGAGTTAAGTAAACCAATAAAAGATCATGGGAAAAGTTAAAAAAAAATTAAGAGTATATCTAACAGATAAGTTATTTTTTGCTAGCTTATGGCTAGCTTTGGGTAATAAATTTTCTGTGTTCGCTTGGCGAGATGATGGTGTTGCCGTTTTCGCCTTTTAAAATAATCTAACATTTAAGCTATACTTTTTCTAAATTAGTTTAGAAGTTAAAAAAAATTAAAGAATTTCTTCTAACTTTAACAATTACTCTATAACTATTTTAACAATTATGTCATTAACTATATAATTAAAATATTCAGTACATTTAATAAAATATAATTTTTTCTCTTTTTTAAGGGTTAATTTCATGTATGCCCTTATTAAAACTCAAAATATCATATTTACCCAACCTAATCTATAAATATCATATATGCCCTTTTTAAACTATTAAAATATCATATTTACCCAAATATCATTTTTATCTATTTTTAATTATTTTTGATAATTAAAAATGATTAAATGACTATTATACCCTTTTAAAAAGAATCCAAATAGCTTTTATCTATTTTTTCTATTTTATGTCTTCTTCCTCACCTCACTCAGGTTCAAATAAATTTATAGATTGGAAATCCCAATTCCACCCAAATCCAAATTATACTTTTGAAGTTTGTTAAGAAAGTTTGTGTTGCTTATGAATTTTTTTTATTGAAAACCCATTCATTGATTGAAGCACCGAAACGAAACCACCAAAAGATACGTAAGTGTCTATTTTTGTGTGTAACTATATATGTATATAATATTTTTATTAAGTTTATTTGATACACTACTGCATCAAGTTTATATATATGTATGCAGTAATAGAAGGTTAGGCTTTTTCCATAGAATACCTTTATATATATATATATATATCGTCTCTGTCTTATCTGTTATATATATATATATATCATGAATATCATTTATATATATAGAGGAAAGTTCAATTGTGAACCACTTTTTGGTTGTGAACGTGAGGACAGCCGACAGCGCGACACGTGGCGGTTTTGAGTGTGGTCCCCTCTTTAATTCAATGCCCTCCCATGAATCGCGCCTAGTCATCCGCCGTGGATCTGACGTGGCGCCTAGTCATCCGCCACGTGTCGCGTTCTCGGTTGTCCTCACGTTCACAACCAAAAAGTGGTTCACATTTGAACCCACCCGTATATATATATATATATATATATATATATGATATATCGTCTCTGTGTTATTTGTTTTATATATATATATATATATATATATCATGTTTGTGATTATATATATACACAGATTCAGATTTTAGTATTTGGTTTTGGTGATTCAATGAATGGGTTTTTAAAAAAATAATTAATAAAGAACACAAGGTTTCTTGACAAACTTCAAAACTATATTTTGGATTTGGGTGGGATGGGGGTTTTCAATCTATGAGTTTTTTTGAACCAGACTAAAGTGAGGGAGAAGACATAAAATGGGAAAATATATAAAAGCCTATTGGATTAGATTTTAAAGGGTATAATAGTCATTTAATTATTTTTTATTATAAAATGTGATGTAAAATAATTAAAAATGGATAAAAATTGTTGTTTGGATAAATATGATATTTTGATAGTTTAAGAAGGGCATATAAGATATTTATAGATTAGGTTGGGTAAATATGATATTTTGAGTTTTAATAAGGGCATACATGAAATTAAACCCTTTTTTAAATACTTAGGCATTGTTTGGTAAAAATAAGTTAGCTTATAAGTCACCTTATAAGTCAGGTACATGTTTGGATGGACCATAAGCTAGCTTATAAGCTACCTTATAAGTTAACTTTTTAAAAGGTTGTCTTGAGTAGCGTTTGATGACTTATGGAAATTATTTTTATTCTTTTCCAAATATACCCCTGCTTTAATTATTACCTATGCCTAAAAAAATCAATCAGATAATATAATAAAAAACTAAAGATGAATTCTTAAGTTGAATTTGCTGGAAGTTGTGACATACAAAATCATTAATAAAGAAAATATCCAATAATAAAATATACAAAACTATTATATACAAATGGGGTTCTTTAATTTTTAAATGAAAGTGAAATCGGAATGCCAAATAACTTTTAAAAAATAAGTTGTTAGTGGTTTATTTTAATTGTATAATTTTAAAAATAAGTTAATGGTTTATTTTAATTATATAATGTCAAAATTGAGTAGTTTAAAAAATGTTTGATTTAGTTTTAAAATATTAAAATGGAATAGTTTTTTAAGATGCCCTTTTTGGTCATTTTACAGTTATCAGTTAGCTTATCAGCTAGTTTTTACCAAACGTATCTTATTCATCAGCTACCTTATCAGTCAACAGCTAGTTTATCAGTCATCAGTTACCTTATCAGTCATCAGCTACCTTATCAGTCAAAAGCTAACTTATCAGCTAGTTTGCCAAACATAGCCTTAACTTCAATGTCTTCTGTTAGATATATCTTAAATATAGAGTTCTAGAGATTTTCACACTCTATTATTTTATCTATTTTAGCATACGATATAACATTGTTGATTAGGCAAAAAATATACCCTAAAATTTTATTTTAGCATAACTCTTGGAGATACTCTGACGAATTATCTCATTTTGAACGATTAAAGCTTTGTTTGGAAAACATAAGCTAGCTTATAAGCTAGTCCATCCAAACATGTACCAGGAAGCTAGCTTTTTGAAACGCTACTTTGAGTAGTTTATGAGGAGCTTATTGTAGCTTCTTCCAATTATACCCTTATTAATATTAATTATTAAATTCAAATATACCCTTTTTGGTCATTTTACATACTCATAAGCTAGTTTTTGCCAAACATAATTTGTTCATACGCTAGCTTATCAGCTACTAGCAAGCTTATCAATCAACAACTAACTTATAAGCTACGCTTGCCAAACATAACCTAAGTCCATGTACTGTTTTTTCGAATGACAACACTATTGAACTTTTCTCATTTTAAATGATTTATGCCTCAACTATTTTATTTTAAACTCTTTAATTTTGAATGATTAAGGCATTGTTTGGTAAAAATAAGGTGACTTATAAGTTAGCTTATAAGTCACCTTATAAGTCAGGTACATGTTTGGATCATTGGATGACCATAAGTTAACTTTTTGAAAAGCTACTCTCACTAACATTTTGGTGACTTATGGAATTTTTTATTTTTTATTTTAGATATTCCCTTGCTATTTTATACTATTAATTTTAAACATGTCTTTTTTTTGTCATTTTACAGTCATAAGCTGCCTTAGGGTTAAGTACATGGAAGTGTATCGAACTTGTCATGTTTTATCATTGGATGTACTCAACTTTAAAACTTACCGATTAATGTACTGAACCTGCTAAAATTGTCATTGTATGTATCCAACTTTATCAAAACCTACCATTTAATGTATTCAATTTATCACGAAAGTGTATCCAACTTGTCATGAAATACATTAAATGGCAATTTTAAAAAGTTCGATACATTAATTGGTAAGTTTTAAAGTTGAATACATACAATGATAAAACGTGATAAGTTCGATACACTCCCATGTACTTAACCCGCTGCCTTATCAGCTAGTTTTTGCCAAAGGCAACTTATTCATCAGCTACCTTATTAGTCATAAGTTTTTTTTTATTAGTCATAAGTTACCTTATCAGTTATAAGCTACCTTATCAGCTAGTTTGTCAAACATAGCCTAAGTCTCTTGACGGTTTGTTTGTGATTAATAAGTTATCCAAGTTTTACAAATTGATTACATATATTCTTTTAACCAAATTTTACTTTACTTATGGTCGACTAGGAAGATGTTAAAGTAAAAAGGGAACTTAAATTAGTTAAATTATGGTTATTTTAACTATTTTAGTTATTTTGAATATTTTTTATTAAGTCCAACATCATTACCTTAAATGAGTGATATTTTAGTTGTCAAAAAGGTGTTTAAAATTATTGTAAGAAAGTGTTTAGACTTTATAGTTAATGACCATTAAGAGAAGGAACCAAAACTATAATAAAGTGATACACTTAAAGGACAAAATCCAAGTTTTAAAAGTTTGGGGATCATCTCATTTGAAATTGGCAAATAATAGGAATTGAAATTTAAACAAAATGATATTTATGTTTCTTAGTGTTTAAACTTTATCCTTGGAATTTTGAGAAATGACTTCACTAACCTTAACATATTCATAAATTGATTGTAGTCCATTAGGTACCAAAACTTCATCATGACCCACCAACCTTTAATTCCCTTTACTCTAGTCACAACCTAAAAATAATCATGCATTTATAATCCTATAACAACATATAAAACATGTAATGAGAACCAAAAAAGATTACCATGTTTGAGATTAGAGTAAATTACATTTTTCGTTCTATGGTTTGTTGAAATTGTTATTTTTTTGTCCTATGGTTGTTAAGTTGTTGTGGTTTCAAACTTATTGGTGCTTTTATTGCTATTTTACTCCTTCATACTTAAAAGTATAAGTTAGCCTAAGACATAAAAGCCGCATTTTCAAACACCATAGGAACAAAAGTCACAATTTTTAACATACAACTGCAATCACCCATTTTATCATCCCAAGAGCTTGTTAAGACTTGTTTAATATATGTCAGAACTTTAGATAAAGCATCTTCATTTATGGAATCGCTTGGTTGTTTACATTTTTTTTCCTTCGATGTTGAGGATGAAAAATAACAATTTATTTCAATGTTAACATGATCATGGTATTTACATAGTTATTTATCATTCTTACAAAAAATATCTTGGATTTGATTTTGTTGTATGCTATCGACATCTATAGTGGTAAAGGAAATCAGTACGTTTTCATGTGGTGGGTAGCTTTGTGCATTTAATAAAGCATTTATTTGGTTGGGGTGGTTTTGTTTAATTCGTGGTTGTGTTGATTTGATATGATAGTGACATATCTATTTTGAAGTGAGCATGCATCGTATTCAAAAAATAAGTTTTGGGACTCTTGGTACATATCCTTTTATAGTTGTAGGCCGAATAGTGATCATGGTAGATTGGTACAATTTGTTTAAAATCTTGTTTACAATTAATAGATTAAAAGTTTCATTTAATATATAAGATACTGAAATTTGGAACAAACCTTACAAAGTCCAAGTACATCCAACTTACTTGTTCACATGATAGTTCTTAGCTAGTGGAGGTAGTGGGTGTGGTTAATCAAATGTTTGGTTAATCTATATAATTATAGCATATGATCTATGATATATGAAATTTGTAGGTAATTAAAATCTAGGAACGGGTATGATGGACAAAATTTGAAGATGAAATATAAAAAGGAGGAAATACGAAGGTCAATTTACAAAATATTTAACAAATATTTAGAATTTTTTTTAAAAGCATGGAATATGAAGATTGTTTTAACAAGTTGTCATCGAGTACCCATGATTCAAAATATCCCAGCAATAATGCAATCTTTTGTGTAGATATCGATTCAAAACTCCATGTTTACTAATTGGCATTCTAAGACAGAAGCATATGGGTTTAGATTGAAAACTTACTTTTGGCATCTTGTTTATAATAATCCATATCACTTTCTCATTTGGTCATTTACCGAAGGGTCTTCAAGGAAATAACTGCTTTATTTTCTTTTTGAGTAAATTTTAAATCCACCTGCCCAAACCCCACCTCACGTGGGATATACTATATTGATTTAAGTTGGTTTATCGATGAATGGTCTTTCTTGATGTAGATCTCTGTCTCGATTGTGAAATATGACATGCATCATTCCTATGCATCACAAGTTACATCGGTATATTATGGATCGGAACAAGGCGTGTGATCAACAAACTGCACAAATTCGGATCACTTATTGTTTTCACTATTTCACCAGCAAAAAACCACGCCACTTGAAAAACGTGGTCTTAGATCACAACGATCACAAACCTAAAACATAGAGAATTTATGTGACTTATTCTCTTATAAGTTGTTCGCATGATAAAACATCTTACCTTTAATTTGATATTAATGCATTTACTTATATTTAAACAGCGTAACCGAAACACTAATAAAAAAATTTTAATAAATAGTTATATGTAACTAAATGTGGCCAAAAATGGGTCCTAGGCCGACCCCAAATGGTGATCCCGTTCCCAACTTAAATACAAAGGACCGGTTAAGCTTTATAAGGTCTGATTATGAGGATCGCTCTCGGGGCAAGCCCATATTCATCCCACTTATTTTGTTTTATTTTAAATTAGTTTTTAACTTAAATGAGAAATATTTTTTTGAATAATTTGGCCAATAAAATATACTTTAGAATGTTTAATTGGTCAACCTTGATTTCCATAATACGCTTAAAATACATTTAAAACAAAAAATTCAAACCATTCCCATAATCGATCTCTAGTCGAACCTTGATTTCACCTAAAAGTATAACCAGTTAAGAACTGACAATCCCAAACCAATCCCAGCTTGATCTCGAGAGTCTTGATCCTTTGTCGGTTCCAGGTCATGCCAAGCCTGTTTGGCCTTCTTTATCCGTAACTCAGTAACAAATCATTTCATTTATTTTATTTTGGTATGGTCAAGTAATTAACCATGGTCAATATTCAAACCCTTGGGTTAAATAATTAAATTAGAATTGTAAAAAGATGGATCATGTAGGGGTGAATCATACACATGTATATATAAACGGGTTTATGACTTGTAAGGGTAACTAGCTATTTGATTTGTACAAATGTTACCATTAAACTATTTTTTGTACTCAATAGACCATTGAACTCTTTTTTTGTACACATAATACCATTATGACCGAGAATAGCCGGTTTTGACGTGGATCTGTACACATTATACCATTGAACTATTTTTTTGTATACATTATACCATTGAACTATTATTTTTTGTACACATTATACCATTAACCTTTGATATTTTACAAAAAAAGTGGCAATTCCTTAAACATAGGAGTCAACCCGGTTAGGTAATCTTCTACGTTGCTCTCTGTCTCGATGGAACCCATGACGGACTCCACCGGAGAACTCAGATCCAACCCGAACCCGTAAAACCCGGTGGAAGAGCCCTTGTTAGTGGTGGTGGTGGGTTTTTCCTTTTCGAGCAAAAAGTCCATGAGTATGTCTTCGTCGTTAAGGAACTCCGGTGAAGAAATGGGTTTTAGTATGCGAAGGAGAAATGGAGAGTGGTGGTTGGAGGAAGGAGGTGGTGGCGGTGGTGGTGCTGGTGCTGGTGGTGATTGTGTCTTGAAGAAGAATAAGAGAATACCTAGTCATTGCCACCTTTTTTGTAAACATATCAAAGGTTAATGGTATAATGTGTACAAAAAATAATAGTTCAATGGTATAATGTGTACAGATCCACATCAAAACCGGCTATTCCCGGTCATAAGGGTATTATGTGTACGAAAAAAAAGAGTTCAATGGTCTATTGAGTACAAAAAATAGTTTAATGGTAACATTTGTACAAATCGAATAGTTAGTTACCCTTACAAGTCATAAACCTTATATAAACATATGGAGGAAAGTTCAAATCTGAACTTAATTTTCATTGCAAGCGTAAGGACTACTGAAATCGCACCACGTAGTAATCTAAATTGACATTTACGCTTTGTTCATATTGAACAAAGTTTTATTCATTCAGTCCGAATAAAGCACCAATATTCAGACCGAGTAACGTTACGTGACGCAATACCAGTGGTCCTCACATTCACACACCGAAGATGAGAACCGGGCCCTATAGATATAATATATATACATATAAAATATACATATAAGTTTGTGTATATATCGATCGAGGCGTCCGTTGCCACTCCGTGAGTCTCGCGAGCATTTTCGTGGTTTCTTCTTCTTCTTCTTCGTCGACAATCAATCACCTTTCTGGTCGAGATCTCATTCATACACGCAATCAATCTCTGCTGCTATTGATCCCGATCCAGAGGAGGAACAACAACTTTACGTAACTTCATCTTTCTCTCTTACGCTAATTTGCTTTCCATTTTCATCTATCATAAACACCTTGATCTTCTTTGTGTTTCCTATTTCAACGATTTCAAATGTTGTTTGTTTACATAAATCATGATGAATTGATTATGATTATGACATTTGATTGTTTCGATTAGATCTGGTTTGATTGTTCGATTTGCTGAATCGAATTGATACAAGGAAATGGTTAATTTGATCTAGATCTGGTTTTTGTTTTGATTTGATTCGAGATTTAGGTTTAGGTTTAGGTTAATTTGTGTTTATGTATTGATTGCTGTTTTATTCGATTTAGAATCTGATCGAGAGTTAGGTTTGAGTTCGGCATTTGAGTTTTTAGATCAGGATGCTGAATTGTGAATTTTTGTGATCTGCTTTGATTAGGTGCTAAAATGTGTTATAAACCTTCTTCTTTAGCTGTTTGTTGCATTTTATGTGCTTTTAGGAAGTTAGAATCTCTTTTTTCCAAAGGATAAATGCAATAGCTTGTGAATTATAGTTATCAATTAGCTTTCATTCTGCATATAGAGATGATAGAGATCTAGGAGGAATTTTTAGGGGAGTAAAAAGTATGCCATTATTATTGCAACTATACTTCTCTATGTTTGACAATTATGTGTTTTTTTATGGTGTTGAAGTTAGATTGTTTGCTTTCTGCTGTGTGTTCAAATTTCAAATTTTATAAAGGTTTTTAGTATACAGATTTTGAGTTAGATTTCAATTTTGTTTTTCCATCAGACTGCTCCAGTATGGCTACTTACACGCCAAAGAACATCCTTATCACTGGGGCTGCTGGATTCATCGCCTCTCATGTCGCTAATCGCCTCATCAGAAGCTACCCTGATTATAAGATTGTTGTGCTCGACAAGCTTGATTATTGTTCGAATCTTAAGAACCTCAACCCCTCCAGATCGTCTCCTAACTTCAAGTTTGTTAAGGGGGACATTGGCAGTGCCGATCTTGTCAACTACCTTTTGATCACTGAGTCTATTGATACCATAATGCACTTTGCTGCACAGACCCATGTTGATAACTCATTTGGCAACAGCTTTGAGTTCACAAAGAATAACATCTATGGCACCCATGTGCTTCTAGAAGCCTGCAAGGTCACTGGCCAGATTCGGAGGTTCATCCACGTGAGCACGGATGAGGTGTACGGTGAAACGGAGGAGGATGCTGTTGTGGGTAACCATGAAGCTTCACAACTTCTTCCCACAAACCCGTATTCAGCCACGAAAGCCGGGGCGGAAATGCTTGTGATGGCTTATGGTAGGTCGTATGGACTGCCTGTGATCACCACTAGAGGAAACAACGTTTATGGCCCGAACCAGTTCCCGGAAAAGCTAATCCCGAAGTTCATTCTCTTGGCTATGAGAGGAAAACCGCTTCCGATCCACGGTGATGGTTCTAACGTACGAAGCTACCTCTACTGTGAGGATGTTGCCGAGGCTTTTGAAGTGATTCTTCACAAGGGGGAAGTTGGTCATGTTTACAACATAGGTACCAAGAGGGAGAGGAGGGTTATCGATGTTGCTAAAGATATGTGCAAGCTTTTCAATATGGATCCTGATGCAAGCATCAAGTTTGTGGAGAACAGGCCGTTTAACGATCAGAGGTACTTCTTGGACGATGAGAAGCTGAAGAGCCTGGGCTGGTCCGAAAGGACCAGATGGGAAGATGGTCTGAAGAAAACCATCGAGTGGTATACCAGCAATCCCAATTGGTGGGGCGATGTCTCTGGAGCACTGCTTCCTCATCCGCGAATGCTGATGATGCCTGGTGGCGTTGATAGGCTTGTTGACGGACCTGACAATTCTGAATTCGATTCAGACAATGTGGCACATAGCGGTTCTCAGATTGGCATTGTGGTTCCCACTTCCAAAAGCAGTGGCAACGCTGCCAAGAAGCCATCCATGAAGTTCCTCATCTATGGTAGGACAGGCTGGATCGGGGGCTTACTCGGGAAGTTGTGTGAGAAACAACAAATCCCATATGAGTATGGAAGGGGTCGCTTGGAGGACCGATCACAACTTTTGGCTGATATTCAGGCTATTAAACCGACTCATGTTTTCAATGCTGCCGGTGTCACTGGCAGACCCAATGTCGATTGGTGTGAATCCCACAAGACAGAAACAATTCGCACCAATGTCTCGGGCACACTGAATCTAGCAGATGTATGCAGAGATCACGGGCTCTTGATGATCAATTTTGCGACTGGATGCATTTTCGAGTACGATGCTAAACACCCAGAAGGCTCTGGCATTGGTTTTAAGGAAGAAGACAAGCCCAATTTCACTGGCTCCTTTTATTCAAAGACCAAAGCTATGGTACTCACTGTTCCTTAATCTATGTTTTCTTTTGTTTTTCCATTATTTCTTCATGCATACATCCTAAAATTTTACTACAAACTTGCCGGTATATATTACTAAACTACCCATGTTTGGTGCGACAATTAGACTGTAGCACTTGGGGAGTGCATTTTATACTGTCAGTCAAAATAGGTGGAAAACTAGGGAGATGAGAAAAGTTTGGTAATTTACTAAAGTGCCCATATCAAATTAAAAACCTTAAGCCTTCAACAGTTTTGTCACAATCTAGTCCTGTCCAGTTCTATTTCGTCCCGTTTGTGTACCAAACACACTATGTGTGACTAGATAGGACAAGACAGAATTAAGTGGGACAATTTTCCCACCAAAATTGATGGAACAAAAATAAGGAGACTGAGAGATTGGTAAATTACTAAACTGTCCATGCCACGTTAAAAAACCTAAAACCGTCCACAATTGTCACCGTCTAGTTCTGTTTCGTTCCTTTTGTGTACCAAACACACTATCTGCGATTGGATGGGACAAGACAGAAAAGAACAAAAACCTGTCATCCCACATACGGTGCGACATTTAGATCGACACACGACAGAACTGAGTGGGACAATTTTCCCACCAAAATAGGTGGAACAACAATCTAGGAGACGAGACTTAGGTTGGTAAATTACTAAACTATCCATGTCACATTAAAACCTAAAACCTTGTCACCGTCTAGTTCTGTTTCGTCCCATTTGGGTACCAAGCACACTATCTGGGATTAAACGGGATTAAACTTCCCATGTCAAATCAAAAGCTTAAAAAACTTCCACAATTTTTTCCTGTACTCATCCACGTACCAAAAAACCGTACAAGATACAAATGTAACATCGACGACCTTTTCAGGTAGAGGAGCTGTTGAAGGAATACGACAACGTCTGCACCCTGAGAGTCCGAATGCCGATATCATCCGACCTCAACAACCCACGCAACTTCATCACGAAAATCGCCCGTTACGACAAAGTCGTCAACATCCCCAACAGCATGACGATCTTGGACGAGCTCCTACCGATCTCGATCGAGATGGCCAAGCGAAAGCTGACAGGAATCTGGAACTTCACAAACCCCGGGGTCGTCAGCCACAACGAGATCCTCGAGATGTACAAGAAGTACATAAACCCGGAATTCAAATGGGTCAACTTCACGCTGGAGGAACAGGCCCGGGTGATCGTGGCCCCACGAAGCAACAACGAGCTCGATGCATCGAAGTTGAAGAAGGAGTTTCCGGAGTTGATGTCAATCAAGGAATCGCTGATCAAGAACGTATTCGAACCCAACAAGAAGATATGAAAATAAAGATTGGTGATGATGATTCTTTGTTTTTGTTTGTAAACTGGAAAAATTGGGGTTAGTTGGTGTATGGGATTTGGATTTATATACGTTTGTAATGTTTAAGTCAATTTGTTTCCTTTTGTTAGCATGAGGATGATCATGATGATGATGATAGGAAGAGGAGGGCATATTTGGTATTTTATAATTTCACTACCAAAACTTAGTTTGTTTACGAATATTTTGGGTTTAGATTTGTTGTTGAATTCGCTATTAAAGATTTGTTATTCTGAGTTTAATGTGAAATCTTATTTTCTTTCTGTTTTCGTATATTTATTAAAGGGTTGTGTACTAAATGCTTACCTAGATAAACACTTATCAAGTTATATGACCTTAACCAATGAATATGCAATTGTAGAACAAAGAAATGATCAAAAGTCTTACCTGGTGATGGAGGAGGACGACTCTTATCTGATTAACGCTTACTGTGCGAGTTATTGTATATGATGCAATTTTAATGGACAAAATTCTTACACAATAAGGTAAGTGATTTTAATGGACAAAATTCTTACACAATAAGGTAAGTGATAGAGTTGAATTTTACCAGAAAGTGATATCTCGGCAAGTGTTTGGGTAAATCGGCCGCTAAGTAAAATGGTTTATGAGACACTAACCAACTTCAAATGAGACAAAACCAACTTTAAATTAGAGCCCTTTTTTGTCTTATAGGATTCTTTTTTTTATTATTACCAAAAAGGGTCTTTGGTCGAAGGTAGATGATCACCTCTTTTTGTGTGTTACCATTTGATTATAGGAATCTTAGAATTTTTACATATTTGTTGGTTAATTTCTTTTCTTTGCAAGGCCGGGGTCATGTGGTGGGGCTTTCTTGTTGAAAAATTATTACAGCTCTATTGATTTAAATTAAAAGCTAAAATATAAAAGACGTTGTTATACATGACATTTGTGCCCATGCCGAAGTGCAAACCTAATCCTCGGCAATTTTTGGGCCGAAGCCCGACTGCTAAAGCATGCAGCCCGGGGTCGAAGCCCCCGTACCTCCAAAATGCGTCCCCCAGGGATCGAACTCAGTTTCACCACTATGTAGTGCCCAAACCTTACCACTAGGCTAACACTCATTTGGTATGATAGTGCAAATTGAAATATAGTTGTTCGATAATAGTTGAGAATAAAACCAAGACGCTTAATGATTAAGAGAGAGGCACAAAATACAAAATCATTCAGAGGGTTTTAGAACCATTAAGAGTCGGTTCTTTATTTTTTTTGCCATACATAATTCACCTCTTAACGTTTCAGAGACTGTCTCTTAATGAAACTGTTAAGAGGTAAACAAACAGTCTCTTACTAAGAAAATTGTTGCATATAATATCGTTTTAATATTAAAATAAGTGTTTGATAAACAATCCTTTAGATCTGATAAGCTAAACGCTCTTTGATTTAATAATTTATTGTAAGCTCTAATCTATCACCTTCACCCTTCACCGACATGTATTATTGAAATAAAAAATATAATCAATTAAATAAATATTTTGCAATATTATATATTATTTAAAAATGGAAAGGAATATACCAATAGCACAAGCATCACTAGACAAGATCTATGATCTTATCATAATCATCAATGCATCATGTTCAATGTTCCTTTTCCATCAAACTTCTCATTGTTTATAAAACCTTAAGTTTCTATTGTTTATGACATTTTGATCTATTTTCTTTTCTAGTGGAAAAGATCAATGCTTTTTTTTTTAATTATAACTTATAGTTTTGTGACAAAAATTAGGAATTTTTTTGAAACAACTCATCGAATTTTCATTTTGAGTAATTAAGTTAACTTTGTTAATAATAGATCATTATGCTTACTAAAAGCAAACAAATTAATCATGTCGATCTACAAAGCATGTTATTTATCAAAATCATAAAATATGATTCAGGAATAAATACATATTATAAAGTATGCAATATCGTGTAGTATGTTTTGATAACGTGGGGTGAACTTTGGTTGTACAAAAAAAAAACAGATCACATTTTAAAATTCATTAATTATTAGCATCACCCACATTCACATGCATCACCATCACTCACCCATGGCCATACCCAAGCAACAAAAACACCCACTCTCATGCCACTACATCATTTATATAGGGGGGGAGGGGGGTATATTTAGAAGAAAACTCTATATTTTACAATAACTGTAAGATTCAAAGCTCTGTATTTTATGATAACTGTGAGATTTAAAATTCTGTATTTTATGAGAACTGTGAGATTCAAAACTTTGTATTTTATGAGAATTGTAAGATTTATTTATGATCATAGATATTGAACTCATACAAGGTGTATAGTATAATTACTTGCATAATCCAAACCAAGGTGTCTTCTATTACAAACATTAAAACCGAACATGATGATTCATACCGTTAATACTCATTGGTTAAAGAGGTAAGGTAGCGTTTGGTACGCAGACATGATTGGACAGGACAGGACAGAACAGAACTGGACAGGACGGGACAAGATAAAACATAGGACAGGACAGGACTGGACAGAACAAGTGTCTGTTTAGTGTTTGGTACGCCTAGGACTGGACAGTACAGAACTAGACATGTTCTCCCCAAAAATTATTTGATGATTTTATATATCACATAATAGTTATAATTGGCATAAATAAAATAAATAGTATTAATTATAAACATTTTTACACCATTTTCATACACATAATACATATATAATAGCACCAAAGTTGAATGAAAATTTTGATGTAACTGATGGTGGTGGTTATGATAGAGGTGGTAGCAAACGATACTACTGGTGGTGGTGATAGCAGTGGTGGTCAATAGTTGTAGAGAACATGAAGATGATAGATGGTAGTAGTGGTGGCAGTTGATAATTTGGAGAGGTACTTGTGATCATTTTGGTGGAGGACTGGTGCTGGTTATGGTGGATGGTGACATGGTTGTGGATGAGCTTGTTGTGATAGAGGTGGTGGTGGACGGTTGTGATAGGTGACCGACGGTAATTGAGTAGGTAATGATGGACTGTGGTGTTCGGTAGTTGATGGTGGTGGAAGAGGAGGTGGAGGTGGTCGACGGTGGCTACAAGTGGCGGTGGAGGTGGCCGACGGTGGCTACCGGTGGTGGTGGCGACCACAACTAGCGGTGGTAAACACTAACACAAACACCGTATTAAGCTTATATATCAAACGAATGTTAATTAGTAATATTTTAGCTTATGTCTCATTTCTGTTCCATGTTAATTAATAATATCTTAGCTTATGTCTCATTTATGTCCCATGTTGTTCCACCTATTTTGGTGGAACAAAAAAAATCATTTTTTTTGTCCCATTCTGTCCCACCTTGTCCCATCCTGTCCCTGTCCCATGTTACACCAAACGTGGGACAGTGAATTCTTGTTCTGTCCCATGCTGCACCAAACATGGGACATGGAATTTTGTCCCGTCCTGTCCTGTTCTGTCCCACCTACCAAACGCACCCTAAGTGTTTTATGTCTTAGATAGTAAATCGAACGGGGTAGCTCATACTGTGAATAGACATTAAAATAGTGGATATGATTGCATCTCAAGAATAAATACGTTCTTAAAAATTACCACTCTATTACACATACACATGTGGAGGTACAAAAGAGAACATCTCATTTTGTAAAAAACACGAGAATATCCTTATCACATGTGATAATATACATGAAGGGAGCTGTTGGTAAGCAGATGATGCACAGTGCAACTCATGTCATGTCAAAAGTTGTTTGTCTCTAATATGGTATTACATGTATAGTATCACATCAAGAACGCCTTTATCATATATGTGATAATACATGTGAAAGAACCTAGTAATAAGGGTGGCTTGACCAACAACCTAGGTCGCGCTAAAGGTTATCCATGTCTTTGATTTAGTATCACACGTGATTAACTATATTACAAGGTGTTCTCACATTCTCGTAAAATGAAAGTGTTCTCGTTTGAACCCTTTTATATACATATATAGGATGGAAAACCTTGAAAACAATTGAGAAACACCTTCATAGCCCTCTATTTGGACCATATGCACTTATGCATAGAAATAATTTATAATATGCACATATACATATGCACATGTGCATAAAAATAAAAATAAAACTTAGTTTACCTCTATGTAGAAGTGGCCAACAATCAGATACACAGCCAAAAAAGTGTTGGCCTTGACCGGTTAAGCCATAACCGAACCCGGTCGGTCATGTTAGGAGGGTTCGAGGGCTTAACCAGTTAAGGGACAAGGGTAATTGGTCCTGGTTCAGTTATAGACCGAGCCCAAAACCAGTTAAGGGTTTCTTTTTTAAGTAAAATTTTAATTAGATGCATTAATAAACTTTAAAAAAAATAAAATTGGATCACTAAAATACACTTTAAGAATGTGTTTTCTTTTTTTTTTTTTAAGTAAAATTTTAATTAGATGCATTAATACACTTTAAGAATGTGTTTTCTGCATTTTATAACTTGATAACCTCATACATCATACAGTGGAGTTTAGTAGGCAAAAAAACTGTAACATTTAAAAAAATAGGGAGGGGGTTCCAAAAAAAAAAAACGGCTAGTAAACAACTATAAACGATTGGTTTTTTTTTTATAAATTGGATTGAGCCAGGCCGGGCCCTTAACCGGTTACATAACCTGTTCCGGGTCTCATCCGGTCGGGCCTTCAAGTCCTTCGAAAACCATATCCAGTTACGCTTTTCGGGCCTTTAACCGGTTACTACCGGTGTCAGTAATGGGTTATCCAATCAGGCCGGGCCCAAATGGCCATCCCTAGTTCCCTACCTCTATGCACAAGTACATATAGTCCAAATAAAGAATTTCAAGAGTGTTTCTTGGTTTTTTGTATATATAAGGGAGGATTCAATTACAAACCTCCTTAGAATACAAACCATGCAACCCACTTATATATTTGGTATACGAATTTGGACTCGAAATGGCAATCATAATAATAGGAGAACCAAATACCATTGAAGCCAATGACCCAAATATACCTGTTATAACTAATCTAACTAACAATTAAGGAGTTGATATCAAATTACCCACCAGTAATTAACTAACCTCCTAAATACCAATTAATCCTCAAGTTGCTTGAGCAAGATCCTTCAGAAACGAAACGACGTCATCCGACGTCGGTAAAAGGTACCGAGCGTTTGTTCGTGTCCGTCCCACCGCACACGAGAAATAGTTATCCGCTTTCAGATCAAGGACGTTCCACGACACCTTATCCGGGCTCGTTGATGATCGTTTTCCGCCATTCTCGCTACCGTAATTCCTGTTGTTGTTGCTTGTCCGCTTGTTATCTGGACTTTGCGGCGGTCGTTTTTGGCATGATTTCGACCCGCCTTTACCGGATTTTCGGTCTCCGGGAGGCTTCGGCTTTGCACCATCGTTTAGCTTCGGCCTCGGGATGCCCATACCGTTAGAGGGAAGCTCTGGCTCAAAAAAGGTGTAAATATCTTCATCCTGAAAGAACACGAGAAAAAAGTTCAAATGAGAACCATAAATATTTTGAAAACCTGAGAATCAATTATTTCATGTATTATCATGGCGAATAATATTCAAGATTATTCGTCATAGATATTTTTGTGAACCTAGAATCAATTATTTTCATCATATATTTCTCTGTGATAATGTATCGTAAAAAGTGCCACCATATATATTTTAAAACTAGAATGAGGACACAAGTTTCCACTGGTAAAATTGGTTTGCAAGGCTTTTATTCCACCCTAACCCAAGTTCGAACCTTGTTAGTGTCATTTTCTTAATTTTTACCTTTTAATTTTGGATTTATTATATTTCTGAAAAAAAAATTGCAACAAGACTTTTTAACACGTGACCTAATATATGAAAAACAATAAACTAACCAACAGGCCACCAACGATTTTGTGAAAAATATCCCTATATTTATATTAATTTCTTAGAGTCAAATGGTGTCACCATTTGACTTAAAGAAATTGGTCCCTACCTGAGAGTCCGCATACATCCTTCCTACCTACCTACCTGACTGGTCTGTGGGATATACTGGGTTCGTTTCGTTCAGTTTGGTTTTATTCTGACGTGTTATACACATAAGGTAATAATCCTAATATGGTATAAAACACTGAATAGAAAGCAAGAGATCGGATCGGTTTAAGATTCGAGTACGTACCTTCCCAAGAAAATGACCGATACATAAGACATAATCGATCGGTGATGAAATGGATTTGCTATGAACTATCTCGCCTAAAATACGAACAATCGTGATACCCTGTAAAAGATTGTTCCAATTAGATTAGAAAATTTCCAATTGCTCCTTTTGTTTTAACGGTAAACTTGTCATTTAGTTAAAAGTAAATTACAATATTAGTCCCTCTGGTTTGTTATAAATTTATGTTTTCGTCCCTGTGCTTTAGAAGTTGATATTTTCGTCCCTATGGTTTGCAGTTCATTGCTATTTCCGTCCCTGGACTAATTCCTACCTTTAGGTACAAGGAACCAAAAAGGTAACAAAATGTAAACCACAAGGACCAAAACAATTACAAATTGTAAATCATAAGAACGGAAATAACAATTAATTACAAACCATAGAGATGAAAACGGCAATTTCTAAACCACAAATCACGGGGAAGAAAATCGTAGTTTAGTCTTTGGTTAATTAAAAAGGGTAATATTTACACGTTTTTTAACCGTATGGTCATTACGGTCACTAAGATTATCATAAAATTTCTAATTACGGTCACTAAGATTATTATAAAATTTCCAATTACGTTGTCACGAGTGAAGAGCCAAAACGGTCACCTTGGTTACACCGGCAGCTCGGACCTCAACAGAACGGCTCCCTTGAACGACATCGACTGATGCGTTAGATATGGGGCCGGTCCACAGATGCTGCAGCATGTCTCTGGCTTGAAGCCTCCCGAACTCGACATCTGCATTCCCATTGCCATGACAACGAGCAAACAAAAGAAAACACGATGCTAATGAAGGGTCGTGTAAACAGGGAAAAGGGAAGTCGTAAAAATACCTGCATACTTGTAATTCCATACCAGTGATGTCTCACGGAGTTCGAAATGCGATCGGGGTGTTCTTTCGGTGAAATACTCGAAGACGTGCTGTGTGATAAAGGTTATACGGTTAGGACAGATCCAGTAAGAGCATCTCAAACGGATTCCCCAAAACTTTCTTCAAAACGGAGAAAATATGAGAGATGAAAATCTTTAAATTTGGAGGTTTAGGTTTCAGAGAGAGATGATTTTTTATTCTTTATACCAATTAAGTTGCATGAACTAATGTTTAGAGAGATAAAAATTAATATAGTGAATGTCAACGCTATAAAAACATAAACCGCAAAAAAAGCGCACCTTTACGCTATCGACCCACTCCATATTCGAATGCTCGGGCATTGTCGTCATCCAGGTTCCTCTAGTGGAGCGCAAAAACATCCCATTCTCGGCCGCCAACCACATGTTGTACTCACCGAAGTTCTAGGAAATCAAAGAACGCCTCAAAGTTGTCAAAAAAACAACACGATAACGATCGAAAACTCAAAAAAGAAAGTTGACAGGAATAAAAATATACATCGTCCAAAACAGTTCGGTCGCTTCCGCTGAGGACAACAACGGTTGTTTGCGGATCATTGCAAAGCTTTATCAGTGATTCCTTCAATTCAGGGTGCAACTTAAGGTCCATTTCTCTAATCTGATCACCTCCACGTCTATCAGGAGTGTCGACTGGTTCAGTTAACGTAGCGCTGAATCCCTGTCGTTTTGCAACATGTGAAACTCGCGAAGAAGAAGATAAAAACTAACGTAAGATAATTAAAGAGTTTGATTAGTTTTTCCTAGAGAAATGGCAGCAGTACCAGTATGACCAACCGATTACTTGACTGCAAATAGCACTCGATTGCCTCTTCAACCGGCAACGCCGGTGGAACTTGTCTTATCCGTTGTTGTGCTTCAACTACAGTATCGTTTAGTTCGCTACAATATCAACATTAAAATAAATCAAACTCGGCTGAAGCGAAAAGTCTTAAGGTGTCGTTTGTTTTTTAAGAGGTTTGAACTCTGAAGTCTAATTTCGCATCTAAAAAAATAAGAGGTGAATGGTGCACCTCTTAAATTTCAGAGAACGGTAAGAGGTTTTCAGACCTTTTCTAAAAAGTAAAAACAGTCTTAACTCTGCAAACCTCTTAATTTTCAGACTTAAGAGGTTTTAACTTTTGAGAGGTATTCTTTTTAAAACAAACAGCCCCTAAGAGGGAGGTGTGCAGGTGAATTTGAAAGAACTGTGCAAGGTTTTAAAGTTTTAACTTGACAAGGGTAGTTTGGTAATTTACCAATCTTGGTCGGTTTTCGTTATTTATGTACCAAATGCGGATGGATGGAAAGGATGGGAGTAACATGTACCTTACGAAAGTTTCAGCCCATTCTTGAGCAGTGTGGGTGGTGACGTGCAAGAAGTTATGGCGGTGCCGTTTCTCTCTTTCTTCAGCTGTCATATTCAAAGCTTGGCCTATTGAAGCTGCAACTTCGGTTATGTTCCAAGGGTTAACGAGAATTGCCCCGGCGCCAAGGGATTGTGCGGCACCTGCAAACTACATGTACACCAAGAAAAAGGATATGTTGATGGATGAAAGAAAGACTACAAGAAATTTCATAATATTATATAAACATATATGTGTGCGTGTGAGTGTGCGCGCTTGCAGAAGCCTTAATAAAGATACAAGGCTCATGAGATTCCACCCAGTGGGTCCTCTACATAGACATCTTTGATGAACTCATGTGAGATAACTCAAAAATTGTTACCCGTACGTACATATGTATGTGTGTATGTGTATATAGGGTCAAATTCAGGGGAAAGCCGCAAAAAAATGAAAAACTAAGGAACACCCAGGTAACCTCATTTGGACGGTATGCACATATGCATACAAGTCATTTGTAACATGCTCACATGCCAAAAAATAGCTTCAATTACTTGTATGAATATATGCATATACTCTAGATGAACGGTTCAAGGTGTTCCTCAGCTTTTCGTTTTTTGGGGGTTTTCCGTGAACTTCCCTCTATGTATGTATATATGCAGATATTTACAGATATGTGTGTAGAGGAAAGTTTAAATGTGAACTCAATTTTGGTTGTGAACATGAGGACGAAACTCAGCCACTCATCCGGTCAATAAAGGCGGCTTTGACTGGGTCCCCTCCTTAAATAATCTCCACCCTCCCATGAATCGCGCCAATCCTCCGTGACCGCGTCCACCGTAACCGAAGATGTGTGGTTGAGATTCGTCCTCACGTTCACAACCAAAATTGAGCTCACATTTGAACCTGACCCTATGTGTGTATAAATTAAATACACACTATCTACGTATAGGTATACATAGTATAAGCATATGCAGAAAATGTGTGTGTGCATGTATGTACGTATGTACCTACATACATATTTACATGTATATTTTGTGTGCATACACATGGAGGACAAGAGGGCTGAAAAAGACGATTAATCTCCTAAGCTGCTTTAGAAAATTATTTCAACTTACGAATCATTCACAATTCTGACCATCATTCTTGCTATCATGAAAAGAAAGAAAAAACACACTACAATTCATAGAAACGAAAGAATTTTGATCCCGCTAGTAAAATCGGGTTGCATAAACTTTTGTCCTATTCAAAAAGACAAAAATTGGGACATGGATAATAAATTAAAATCCCTAATAACAAATACCAATTATGCCAAGTATAACAACGATAAACAATGAAAAGTTGTTACCTCACTTAAAATCAGCACCCCTCTTTTAGCATCTTGGCATGCCACATACTCGTAACTAACAAGATTCATTCCATCACGCAAAGATGTGACAATTGCTATATCTGACAATGTACAATGCAAAACACAAATCATTGGTCATGACCTACTCACAAAAATTTGTTTGAGAGTTCAACTATAGACAATTGACTCACACTCAAGTTTTAATTTTTTAATAGAGCAATGTGCATTAAAAACCAAAAAAGAGAAGTAACAAATTTGGTTACAAGAACCATAAGAAATAAGTAACAAGCAAGAGAGCTATGAATCAGTACCAGTGACAGCATATAGCGCACATAAAGCCTGAAAATCAAGAGAGCGATCCTGCAAACATAAAATTTATGCTCAGTTGAATAAGAAAAAGGATGAAAGCTCTAATAAGTCTTTCATTTTCCAAATTTATGCTTTTTGTTATTTGTAGACTGCAAGAGATTAGATCGAATGAAAGGCTAACCAGATGGTGAATTGGAACCGTTGTCAGTGTTCCAAATCTTCCATTTATCCGTCCCACGATCTCATGAACCTGACTAGTGAGTTTCTGATCTGTGAAACCAAATTATCAGAAACCAAAAGATGTATCAGCATTCAGCACCAGATAAACAGCAATTTGGTACCACAAAATCCAATATTTTAGAAATATACACTCGGGAACATCTGTTCTTGTTGGTACTGCAATCTGTAACAACACCACTTTATCACGCCAATACTGATTCTCCTCCAGAAACTTCTCGAATGCAAGTATCTTTTGGGGAATCCCTTTGATCATATCTAAGCGGTCAACGCCTAACATTACCTGTCAGAAGAAGAAACTTGTTAAAGAATTTAGCATGACAGTTGTGTTACATTTTATCAGGGAGTATGGCTCCTCATTATCTGGTTTAACTAGAAAAAGTTGACGAAATAACAAAAGGGAAATTGACTCAAATAGCCATTCTACACATTCATATTGGTCTCCTAGCCGTTCCTCTCCCAGTTTTACCCAAATGTCACTACATCTGCAATTTCTAGGTTCGTAATTTGCGGACCTATAGCTAAAAGACAAAAAAAATCATCTGGTCAATTTTCTGTTAAAAAACAAACTATTGTTTATAATTGCGGACCTGGGTCCGTAAAAGAAATAATCTTTTAATAAGACAAATAGAACAAATTTGTTTTTTTGTGTCTTTAGATAGGTCCACAAATTACAGACCTAAAAATTGCAGATGTAGTGATATTTGGGTAAAAGTGGGAGAGAAATGGCTAGGAAACCAATTTGAATGTGTACTTTGGTTATTTGAGCCAATTTCCATAACAAAATCATAACCCAAAGTGATGTATCTATAATCATGCACAATTGGGACCACCAAATTGTCTATTGTGTTTTGTACCCTAACTTATCTCTTTTTTCAATTACGTCTTGATGTATGACAACGATCGAAAAGGAAAAGATAAGCAAAGTAAGTCGAAAACATATTTTTACCAGAAATCAGGCCAAAAGGTTCAAATAATGAAAATAGACAAAGGAGAACATTACCTTTCTGCCAGAAAATCTCTCTTTTAATTCTTTGATATGCTCTTGAACTTGAGGGTTCTCGAGTGCACGAATAAAACGATCTGAATCTATACCAATTGGAAACTGTAGTTCCAACAATTAAAAAAAACATCAAATTTCCACATACAATGAAAGATGATCCATTTGCAAGTATTATAAGAAAAGAAAAAAATTACACATTTCAATTCAATTCATAATTACCGCAGCAACTCGAGTCAGCCTCCCTTGATCCTCTACCCCTTCAGGCGTACCTTCAAGTCCAAGGATACGCGTACAAGCACTGACAAAGTGTCTTGCGTAATCATAGGTATGAAAACTGGGAACCATTTCAAGTTAATTACAATATCTTATGAATATATAAAAAAATCTCAAATCAAGATAAAGGAATTAGTAGCAAAATGCCAAAATAGTCTAATCAGGTTGGTACATATTTTCAAGGTTAAAGAAACTATTATGGATGATGACATAAAGATTCTTGGTATAATGTCAAAATCATGACAATTTATAACAGGTGGAGAGCAAAATTACAGACTTACCCAACCAAATCAGCAGCAAGAACCGCGCGTAGAAGCTCGGATCGAGAAGGCAATGTCCTGTGAATTTCGGAAGATGGGAAAGGTGTATGAAGAAACCAGCCAACCTTCATGTTGCTATTGTGATCCTTTAGGCACTTTGGGAGGAACATAAGATGGTAATCATGGCACCACACAACATCACCTTCTTCGTAATGCTCATTCACCACATCAGCAAACATTTGATTCGCTTTCTTGTATGCAGCAAACTGGGATTGGAAACTTCTAGTTGTGGCTAACCGGTCTTCTTGGGGAAGACCGAGATAATGGAAAAGTGGCCATAATATGTTGTTGCAATAGCCGTTGTAATATTGATGGACAACTTCTTCATCAAGAAAAACCGGTATGCACCTCTGCATCATATATAATTAGTCATAACAAAAAGTTGGTTTCCGGTAAGAATAGTAGTTATCGACATCGTGAGAAAGGATCTCCACCCTTGGATCTATCCTAATTGAAGATCAATTTAAAATACCCTTCTAAGCTAATTAATTCATGGGTTACTTTGGGACTTAAGGTCAGGTTCAAGGGAAAGCCTCAAAAAATGGAAATTTGAGGAACACCCTGGTAGCCTTTCATCTGGATGGTATGCACTTGTGCCTACAAGTAATTTGTAGCATTATGCACATCTGCATAAAAACCAAAAAACAACTTAATTTACTTGTATACACAAGTGTATACTATTCAGATAACGGGCTACCAAGGTGTTCGTCAATATTCCATTTTTTGAGGTTTGTCGTAAAATTCCCTCTTGGGGACTTAATCTAAGTCATCAGATCAACACTAATTACAAGTGATCAAGGGTCCAGAACTCCTATTCTCGCACAATCCTTCGTCCATAACCAACGTTAACCAAGTTCTATAACGGGTTTGAAGCTTAACAAACACATACCTTCTCAGCCAATGCTTTAGTCAATGCTCTCTGCCCAGGCTCATCCGGCACATTTACACCCGCCCACCCAATCCATTTTGCTTCAACCTCCTTAACCCCTTCAACACATTCAAAGAAAAAAAAAGATTATATTTTTCTTTCCATCTATACGAACGAAACGAAACCAATAAAAAAGAGAAATAGAAAAACATACCGAGGAGAGCACTAACAAGTCCGCCAGCGCTAACCTCCAACGACCAACTCTCTTCCCCTCTCCTAACAGCGGAAACCGGCAGCCTATTCGCCACGACCAAAAGCCGCTGCGTAAACAGCCCGCCATCGGGCTTTTCCCAACCGTCACGCGCAGCCGAAGAAGCGCCTTCAAGATACTGTTCCACAAGGCTGTCACCCTCAAAGACATCATTGCCACTTACTTCATTAGAATAAGAAGAAGCTTTGCTGTTCTTTCTAAGCTCTCTTTCCCTCAAAAGCCTCTCGATACGACTCGTGGGAACCGATGAGTTTCCGTTGTACTTATTTCCAGGCATAACAGCTGTCTGTCTACAACCAGACCTCCCAAACCAACCTCAAGAGAAGTGGACAATGTTCCCAAAGGAGTTTTTCTACATTATGATGATGGAAACAGGTAAATAAACAACCAAATGATTCAAATCCATCATCAACCCCTAAATAATTCAAAATATAAGTAACAATCATAACATCACTAAATTTAGCCATGGAGAAAATACAAATTCTTCACCATCCTCAGCAAACACAAAGGAAAACTAGATAACCAAAACAAAAGGGCATAAAAAGAAAGAGATAAACAGGGAGAATGAATGGGATCCACATAATTTTATCAGGGTACAAAATGGGGTCTACCACTTCTGCACATATTATTTCTGTCCAAGATTTTAACTTTTTAATCCCCCAATTCTGTTAATCTCAATATAATCAAAACCCAGTTAAAACCCATAAAAAAACTCCGGAGAACCCAAGATTATGTGAAAAATCACTATTATAACATTTGCAAGACTCAAACTAATTTCAAGATTTCTTGAAATTAAAGACATCCAAGATTTTAAGCCCCACGTTTAGTAATCACAATCTAAGTTAAACCCAGTTGAAAACCATAAAAAAGAAACTCCAGAAATCCCAAGATTATGTAAAAATCACCAAGACATTTGCAAGACTCAAATTGATTTCAAGATTTCTTGAAATTAAAGACATTGCATGTAAACACAATAAAACTGGATAAAAAAGCAGATTTTCAAGAAATCAAACAAAACCCCAGTTCATAACTTCAGATGGATACAAGAAATCAAACAAAAGAAACACCGACTCACCAAAATTGACTCCAAATGTGAATTTTTTTGAAGTAAATCAGCCGTTGGATTGCCAAGATTCCCAATCCCAGCCGTAGGATTGAGGGTTTAATGGAGAGAAATGAAGAGAGAAAGATACAGAGAAAGAGGAAGGGTTTTGGTGGCAGAAGAAAAGAGGCATAGTGGTGGGAGAAAGAAGAGGGAACAGATGGATCCTCGTGTAAGCTTTACAAGATATGTCTCACACAGCCATGCAGGTAAAAACATCAATTATTGATGGATGATCATCAGCCTTGCATTTATTCATTTGATTTTTCAAAGTAAATAATTTAAACATTAAACTTAATGAAGGTATGTTTGGTAAACTAGCGGATAAATGATAACTTAGATGATGAATTGGTATTGTTTCGTAAACCAAAACTAGCTTATATGCTAGCTTATTTTTTGTATACATATTAGGATGGATAAAAAGTAGTCATATAAGCTAGCTTTTTGATAAGCTATTTGGAGGTAGCTTTTTGAAGCTATTTTAAACTATGCTCTTATTAGTATTAATTATTATACCACAATATCCTTTTTATGGGCATTTCACATACCCATAAACTGATTTTTGCCAAACATAATTTTTTCATAAGCTAGTTTGCCAAACATAGCCTAAGATGCGTTTGGTAAAAACTAATTAATAAAGTAGTTTTTGACTATAAAAAGTCTAATAATTCACTAGATGCTATTCTCCTTAGCTTTTAAAAAACTAGCGTATAATTTATCCAAACACATCCTTATCCAAACACATACTAACTTATAAGCTAACTTATTTTTATAGAACAATATCTTAGTTTGTATATAGAAAAATCAGAAAAAGATAAAATGGTTTGAATGCAAGGAAATATACACAGCACATTATTTAAAGATAGTCGTCATCTTGAGAATATTTTCTAGAAGATGATGGGAATCTCTTCTAATTTTCATTTCTGAAATCTTGAACTCTGATGTCAATTGTTAAATCTTACCTAATTTTTGTTTGTTTATCTACTTAACATCATCTTTTTGTTGTTTTGCATATGAAAGGCAATAATACTTTTTAAAGGTTGCATGATTAGATTTCCATGGACAAGGAAAAGTAATCAAGTTATATAAAAAAAATACTATTTTCTGAATTATAAAAAAAGGAAAGATTTTTGCTGCTTTTCATTTGGTATATTTGGAGTCATCAATAAAACAGAATTAATCTTTAAATTGAAAAATGAAAAATGAAAAATGTTTGGTAACTTGCATATTTATAATATAATGAAATAGCTCAATTTTATCAAACTTCTTGGGTTTTTTTTTTCCTTTCAAGTTATGGATATATTTAACAGGTTGGGGTTTGGAAAGTTCTTTGATTATCATACCAGTAGTTTCCATTTGTATCTTTCTGTTTTTAACTCTGTGAATTCTTTATTAATTTGTCAAGTTTGTATTTCTTTCTTTGTGCCAACAGAATTAGCTTTTTCAAAAAAAAAAAATTTATCATCTTTCTACAAAGATATCTACTTTAGCACCCATTAGGCTATAGGCATGTGCACATTTCTTTTATGTCACTAGAAAGTTACTTTTAATTTATAAAATTGAACATTCACTAGAAAGTTACTTTTAATTTATAAAATTGAACATTCACTTTTACATGATAAGTTTTAGTTACATAGGTGTATTTGGCAAATAAGTAATATTATTTAACTGAGGTTAAACAAATAACAAAGTATGAAAGGTTGTTTGGTAGTTGTTGAATGGTTTTGAAACAGAATGATTAACAGGCTATTATAAATATAGTGCAAAATGAAATATGATTCTTTGACAATTGTTTACAATAAAATTAGGGTGCTTAATCATTAAGGGAGACCCAAGATACAAAACCATTGAGAGGGTTTTAGAACCCTTAATAGTCGGACTTTTTTCTGCCAAACAAGATTCACTTGTTAACGTTTCAGTGGTTGTCTCTTAAATTTTAGTGGAACTATTAAAGAGGTAAACAATCAGTCAATGGATGTGATATAATGACAAAATATGACAAGAAGGTATGTATTAAAACATAAAAGGAAGAGCATTTGTTAAACAAACAGACAGTATCTAACACGGTTATCCTATGATGTGACCCCACCTTCATAATTCATCTTATGTCTCACGCCATCTAGAACTTCGTTAAAGACAAATACAACCCACTCATTCTTACAACCTAATGAATAGCATTCCATCACAATTTGATAAAAACCTACCAAACTTCTGTTGTTTACCACTCCTTTGAAGGCAAAACACAAATTTTCTTTTGTGTTATACTATTTAGTTGAAGATGATCTTACTATAAACAATAAATAAAGTTAAATGAGTGATTAGGATGGGTGGATGACAAGTTTTGGACTTACATGTTTAACCAAAATGAGACAAGAGTATAACTCCAACCTAATTACTTAAGACAAACTTTTATAAGAAACAAACATTTGACTATAATTCTTATTGTTAACCTTATGATAAGTACGTGTGTAGAAATGCATGTAATTTATTCGTTATGATCACATTCTTTTTTTTATTAAAAAAAATAATTTACTAAACAATAATATCAACAATCAAACAGATAATTACAAAAGAAAATTTGTATCTCTTTTACGAAAAGATAATATACATCCATATTCGGTTAGAGCTATTAAATAGTAATATAAAAAATAAAAGAAATTGTGATTTATCTATATTTATAATGTATTATAAGGCATTTAAAAAGAAGTTTTAAAAACAAGCTTGTGTACATCAAATATTGTTTTTTATGTATATTATTCAAAATAAAGATCACAATTAAAGATGCGTGTTTAAATTCATACTTAAATGATAAAAATAATCAAATACAAAATATAATCTAAAATATAATTAAGATAACCATTCAATTATAATATCTAACATTTATCAGAAATAGTGAACAGTAAACTTAACAAAATTACAGTTTTAGCCCCTGTAGTTTTAATAAATGAACACTACACTTTTTGCATAATTACATTTTAGCTCCTAAATTTATAATAATTATTCAATTTACACCTTTTAGTTTTCAATATTTCATTTTATATGTTATTCATATATTGTATATTGGCTTAAATTGGTTTAAAAAAGACGTTTTAAATTTAACAAATTGCGTCATTATAATCATATCGTCGAGACGTTCGAAATGAGCCCAATATTGAATATTTTTTGACTTAACTATAATACTATATAACATTTTAAAGGAAAGATGATTAGTAAACTATTAGCACAAAGTATAATTTTATTCTATGTGCTTTGATATTTATAAAACTTTTCGTCCTTAATCTTTAAAAACTGGTTTTCATTTTTATGGTTTTTATTTTATTACATTTTCATCCATCTATCTAAGTTTGTTAAATTAAGTGGTTAACTAATCAAAAAAATGTTTGATTAAATTACATATTTGGTCCTTATAAGTTAAAATCTTTTAAAATTAATTTTATTTATTTATTGGTTTATTAATTTATTTTAAATACCCCCTCCCCCCCACACACACACACACATACATTATCTACATATTATCTACATGCTAACATCCACGTAAAATAGACATTAGCTACCCTATATACATCGTTTGTAGGCATATAGTTAAATACCCAACACAATGCATGGATTCTGTCATATAATTTCATCTTACTACTTATGAAAATGTCTATCACAGTTTATAACCCGGTGCGAAGCCCGGCTCTTAATAACTAGTTCTACACTAAATTCTACCAGAAAAATTACTATTTTTATAAAAAATACACTAAACATTAAATAAATCACATCATTATTAAACCTAAACAAAACCGTATTATAAAATTGACAAAGATAAAAATAAACCAACATTAAAATCAATATGTATCATATAAATACAAATTGGTTCATTCTTAAATAACCCCAAATTTTAATTGAAAGTTAAATTAGGACAATGAAAATCCTCTCCTATTTTTGTTCCTATCATTTTCAATTTCCATCTCCCTCTACCTGAACCAATAAAAAACAAATGATTCAGTACATTTACTCTTGCATTTACTCTTTCAAAAATAATTTATTAAATTAGATTTATATTCTACATAAATCATATTTTGATTAATGAACGATGCATTTATTAATTACAATATATAATAAATAATTTTATTTATTAAATAATAGATCGTCAAAGTATAATGTTCTTAACTTTTAAATTGATGTTCACAAAAAGATATAATTTAAGGTTTACAAAATATGTGATACATATATACTTAAAAAAACATTAATAAATCAGATATGTAAATTTAATTACATATAACATGATTTAGCACGATGACTAACAATAAATTATATTATGGGGTTGCTATTTCCATCCCCTTACATAAAAATATTGGGTCTCATCTTTGGATCCCACATATGTACTCACACCACCAACTCCCACCCCCCCACCCCATAAAGGGGTGGTGATAGAATTCACCTAAATTATAAACAAAAGGGTTTCTGACATATGCAGGTAACAAACTATTCATTTTGATCACATATTAACATTAAACTATTTTTTGTACTCAATATATCATGCAACTCTCTTTTTCATACACATAAACCATTGCAACCAGAAATAACTCGTAAACCACCATCTTTCACCTACCCACCACCACAGCTGCCACCACCCACACCCACCACCTCCAAACCACTCCTCCATTTTCTGAAAACGTTTTATAATAAAATGCAAACAGTTTTCTAAAACCAAACGCACCCCCAAAAGGCCAAAATAAAACTGTTAAGTTACTAAACTATCCATACGAAATTAAAACCCTAAAAATCTAGCTCCTCTCACCTCATCAAACAAGTCTCTACTACATACACACACTCTTTAGTACGCCAATGGAGAAAAACTGAAGTTTCCAAAAATCTAAAAGCCAAATGTGATCAAACGCACTAAAACAAAATTCGATAAACAGTGTGTATTGTGTATAGCATCATAATCAATCATCAACTGAATCCAATCCTCAAATCACTATCATCTCTCCTATCTTCCACAGTAAAAAAAACCTTCAAATTCTATCGCCAATTCACACACACACATCTATCATAAATCACACTAATACTATTAAGTTTCATCCAAAATCAACACACAATTACGATCAAACAAACAGAAATTAATGCACAATAAACAAAACTCATATAGATCTCAACTCAAAATCTCAAATTCAGAAAAACTAACCTCTTAAATTCACGGACTACGATCGTCGTCCGCTACCGTATAAACCGATGTCGAATCTTCTTCCGAGCAGCGTGTGTTGATGAATGCAAGGGGAGAAGCGAGGGTTTTGTAGTTGTAAGAGAAGAAGAAGAAGAAGGAAGGAAGGAAGTGTGAGATTGAATACAGAATTTAGGAATCCATGAAAGCAGAATTGGACAGATGATGAGTAGAAAGTAGGGCAGGGCGGTTGTTTGAATTCCATTTGTTGAGAAAATATTTTGTAAAAAGTGACCAATCATTTGGAGGGAATTTGTTCTTCTACCTTTTTGGTTTTTCTTTTTTCATCTTTTTCTGTTTTGAAATGTTTTTGAAATTTATCAACACCGCTCGTTTATAAATGTTTGTGTATCGTTTTGATTTGGGTACGGAATGAAAATTTATTCGGTTTTCAATCGCATTGATTACTATTTAATGTCTTTACTTAAAAATGTTTTTCTTGAGGTTTTTATAAGAATTTTGAATGAGAAATCAAGGTTTTGTTCAGTTATATGTTCTTAGGATACCTACACCCAACCCTCTCAAGTCCCCCAACCCTCTCACTTTTTAATGCCATATCAGCTGACACATCAGCTTTTTCCCAACTCTCTTTTTACCCTCTCATAACTCTCTACAACTCTTACCCAACTCTCTCACACAACACAAACAAACATAGCGGCTTCATGCCACCGCCAAGGCCGCCAGCCCGCCGGCTACCATGGGGTCGCACCCAACCCGCCGGGCTTTTTGAAGCTGGCGGGCATACCCGCTGGAGCCCGAGCGGTGCGGTGCGTGCAGCCTTAGGACATCCTTACCCGTACCACCTTTACCAGCTGCCACCTCAGCACCACATCAGCTTTCCATTATCTTACCACCACCTTACCAACACTATATCATACCATTTTTACCCATACCAATTTAATTAACTAATTAAATAAATAAAAGAAAAAGAAAAGAGAGATAGAGAGAAAGGTGGGGTGGGTGGGTAAGCAACCCGGCAAGAGGGTGTCGTTCCACTTGGTACCGGTTTGGTACCATTTCATTCCCAATGGTGTTCCACTTGGTACCGGCCTTCTAAAGGTCCTGGCCGCCGATGGCCTATTGTCACCTTTATGACTATATTTGAATATTGTTATAATTAAAGTTTTAGTTACTTATGGAAATTCCAACGGATTATATGGACATGCTCGAAACCTTTTTTCGACACTCGATGTCCAAAGGGATGTGCTTGTGAGGGTCGAACGGGTTCGGGTGTGGAAACCAGAAACCCAGTTGGATTTCATATATGAAAATTCAAAACCCAAATTTTAAGTTTTGGATTTGGGATTAGTCCAGGTTCATGTTTTTTTTTTTGGAAGGTTCACGTGGACTTTGCCCAGACTACATCCTTGACAATTTTTACCGAGAGCTAAAGCATGCTCCCCTGGGATTAACACTCAGTGGCCCCTGATTGCTTAACCCCGGATTCGAACTTGAGTGGGTTTTTCCCCAACACCAAGCCTTAACCGGTAGGCTGCCCCATTGGGGTTTAGTCCGGGTTCATGTTCGAGTATTAATACAATGAAAAAAAGTATATAAATTCAATTCATTTTTACGACGAATTCAATGGATTGATGAAGTCAATAACAAGTTTCAAAATAGAAAACATTTTAATCGGCTAGAATTTACGATCTTCAAATACTAATTAGATAAATAAATACATCACATGATATTTAAATATATATGCATTTAAAATATATTATTTTAGCTAAATTACAAAATAGTAATATCAATACACATACATCGTTCTATCTACGCAACAATCGACTTTAATACATGATTAGAAAACATAAAAATGAAAATCAAATAGCATTAATCATGAATAAATAAAGTCCAATATTTTCGTTTATCTATCATAATCTCATAATGATGTTCATTAGTTGGTGTATAATCAAATTTGAATTAAAAGGGTATTTTTTTTAAAAAAAAAATTTACATAGTTTGGACTTTAACCCGATTAATAACACAAATTTAATCATTTCGTTTAAGGAGCATGGGATATAATAAAAAAGCTCATTTTTATTGTGTTTGAATTCAGATGTCATTAAAAACTGTATTGGTTATTGAGATTCACCTGCAATGACTTCAAATTATTCGTGGCCACTCAAGGGTTTAAACTTTTAATCGATGCGTGTAAGTTGGTTAAACCGTTAAGGAACCCAACATTTCCTCGTAAAATCTACGTATCATATATAATTTCACTTTATTTGTAAATGGGGTGAAAGTGTAACATCTCTATCAAATTGTCTAAAATAAAGAAAATTAACATTCTGTTATTTATTTTGTTCAAACAGATTAATAATATTGTTCTTTAGAGTAAACAGGACTCGAAATTAGATAACATTTTAATAAGAAATTAATGTTTTGGTTCTTTATTATTTCCAACGAGATTAAAATATTTTTTTAGTTTATATATAAACATCTTTGTTGAAATAATTTAAAAACTATAGAATATCTTAAATCTTAATAATATCCACATTGTTGAGGTGTTATTAAAATAATTGTTAAATAAAATCTAAAATCTTTTAGATATTTTAATTTTGGTTGTCTATTCTATCAAAATTAGAGTAGTTACATCAAATTCTTCAAAGAATTATTTATTTATTAAAATACTAGATACGTATAAATATAATGTGTTATAAAGCATTTTAAAATATTAAGCATTTTAATAAATAATGTTGTTTTGTGTTATTTTTTGTTTGTATTTTGATTTATTAATAATACAATTTATAATGTATTAAGTATAAATATAGTTTAATTAGTGTAACATCCGTAATTTCGGTATAATAACGACTCCTTGATAAAATATGGAAGTTTGAATTTTAGATCAAATCATGCATTTTATGGTCTATTATGTTAGGAAATTCAATTACGAGTCCAACGGTTCTTTCGGAATCGAAAACGGAGCTAAAACGAAGAAGTTATGGCCGAAACAAAATAGGATTGAAAATGGTCAGATGCTAGCGATCGCTAGCCACAACCCTAGCAATCGCTAGGCAAATTCCCCCGATTCCTGTTTTTGCTCGCGATCACGCTCTCGATCCGGAATGAACCAAGCTAGCGATCGCTAGCTCTCAAGCCTAGCGATCGCTAGGCTGCTGTCAATTTCAGAAAACGGTTTTTAACCCTTCTTAACTTCATTTGGTCACCACTCTTTCATTTCTCAACCATTCCACCTGAATTTTCTCTCTACCTTCTCCAAATCCGAAACCCTACAAGATCTTGAAGTTAAATCCATACTTGGAGCTAGCTAGTTGGAAATCACCCCTCACTCACTTCATCTTCCTCACTCACCCCTTCTCCACCATTGTTGCTCGAAAAGAGGGAAGCTCAAGACTTAGGGTTCTAGCTTGGATCTCACTTGGTAAGCTTCGAATAAACCCTTGTAGGTTGGATCTATGTGTATAATAAAGGTTGTGAACTAATCTAGGGTTCGATTTACTTGATTTAGGTTTGTGCTCGTATTTGACCTAATCTTGGGATTTGGGGGTTTTTATCACAAAACCCTAAGGTGAGTTGTTAAAACCATTTTGTTAAAACTGAGAGCACATCATCTCGTGATTTTACATGTTTTACTTGGTTTGCAAATGAATGTGATGCTAAAGTGAATTCCTCAAGTTTCCAAGTTATGAGTATTCATGATATGTATGAAGTGTTATACTTGTATAAATAACATGAACGATATTATTCCCTTATAAGAGATAGATCATCGTATGCTACTTCGCTATGTGTTAAACCTATGGGTGTATGATAAATGTATTTATGTGGGATACATAAGATGAGATATGATATGGGGATTACATAATAAGGGGGTTGATATCCGAAATGTGGCTTACGCTAAACGATGAAAAGGGCTTGAGACCCTCGATACATACCTCTGAAATGATGCTATGCTAAATTCAGTGTCGAGGTTTTGTATGTGAATAATATGGACTAGATGCTATGCTAAATTCAGTATCTAGGTCTTGTGTGGAAATGATATGGACGTGACGCGATGCTAAATTCCGTCTCACGATCCTAAATGATAATAACCTGGACGAACCAGCGCAATGTGTCCACACCAAACAGTCGCGGGTTTGTACCTATGTCGCCGGCTTTCGGGTGGCTCCGAAGTGCGCGGGCCTCTGATGATGTCGCCATGCTAAATCCGGGGCATCGAGGTGTTTGGAATTAGATAATGTCGGGGCATTGGTTGGTGGAAATGGGTCGCTCCCATTGTTTCCGATGATAATAATAAACCGGTTTAACGTGCTAATTATATTACCAGTATAATCGTGTATAACTCGCATGTCTTTATATATATCCTATGCGCATGATATTACTTATACAACTCACTAGGCTCCTTTAGCCTAACACTTGCTTGGTATCGATGTGTTTCTCAGGTACTCGGGACATTGTCCCCAAGTAGGCCTCGGGCGTAGAGTGAGCTTGGGGGGATATTGGAGATACCGGTCTACTACGACCGCGAGACTTACCGTAGAGCGATAACCCTTTTGTAGTCTTCTTCTTAGACAGAACTAGACTAGTTTGGTTATTGCATTTCTCCTTTGATTACAAACATTGTAATTAGTTGTACATTATTTATACCCCTGTTTTTGGGATGAGCTCACGCCTTGGCGTACATTGTATACCACATTTTGTGAAATTAAAAAGTTTTTGTTCGCCCTGATTTTTAGGGTGTTACAATTAGTCACAATAAAATAATTTAGTCATATTTTGTGTTTTTAATAAAATTAATTAGTCAAAATAAAATTTCAATGGTTATCTTGATTATATTTAATATTTAGTATTTTTTTATATTTAAAATAAATTAATGGATTAACTTGAACAATTAAATGGATTGAATGTATTAAGTAAATGACACATGTTAATCAGATAGACTTAATCGAATCGAAAGTGAAAAACACGTTCAGATTCAAGTTTAGGAGCAAAAATACTGATTTCGACTCACGAGGTATCAGCACCTGACACCCAGTTACACTTTTAATCTTTTATTATATATAGATTATTTTTCTTCTTAAATATTTATTTAAAAATTTTATGTTAATGTTCTTCATTAGTAATTATTCGGGGGTATTAATCGTATTTGGAAATTATCATTTCTATGAAAATTTATAGAAGCAAAACATTAGCTTAAAATCTTTATTTTTCTTATTCTAGAAAAGCTATTTGAAATTTTATTATAAAAATGGCTCAACCATATTCTTCAAATGAAATATTTTATAGATTTGAAGGATATATTTTTTTGTCCAGCAATTCTTAAAAAAAGATCTTAAGAATTATGTTTTGAAGCCAAAAAAATTCTTAACTTTGGAAAATTCTTAGAAAATTAGTGCTTTGAAAATAGAGGAAGTATTTTATAATTCTTTATATCAATGAAAACAATGTTATATTTATTAATTATATTAAATATTATAGAAATACAATTAATATTGTAATATTAAAATAGAAACCTAATTGAGTTAATACAATTTCTTTCAGAATTTTGATTTTTTATCATCTATTATTCAAAAGAATCATAGTGTACTAGAGATGTTTAAAATATTTGTTGGTCGATCTAACCAGTCAACAATGTATATAATATAAATGCAAAAGGTAAGAGCATAATATTTGACTTTTTATAAAATAAATAAAATAATAATTATCTTTATTAAATGGGTGCATGTTCACAAGACATACGTAGTGCGCATCACCGCCTCTATTTTTCTGAAAACCACGTACACAAGGAATTTTTTAATTGACCATTATTTTTTAAATATGGAAATTTCATCTATATCCTTAAAAACTTGCTACATTACGCATATATCCTTGTAAACTTGGAAATTACGTATATCTCCTTCTAATCCTATAAAACTCACGTATATGAATTCTACCCAATTAAATTATAGAGTAAATTATGGATTTGGTCCCCGTGGTTCTCGTTTTTTTACTACTAAGGTCCCTAAACTAGGGAAATTATGGATTGGGTCCCTGTGGTATTCAATTTTGCATTACTAGGGTCCCTCTCCTTAACTTTGTTAACGGAGACTCCGTTAACTCAGGGGTATTAAAGTCATTTTATCTATTTTTATATTAATTTTTTTATTATTTATTATTTTTTTTTTTTTTATTTTTTTTATTTTTCTTTATATAATAAAACTTTTTTCTCTTTTCTCTCTACCTCTCTCACACTTCTCTCTTCTTTCTCTCTACACTTCTTCTCACCCATCTCTCTCTTCGTCCTCTTTTTCTCACGTATCATTTACATACAACCCATGTTCCTCATGTCCCAGAATTGTGTAGCCCCGTAGTGCTTTGAAAGAAGCTAAGCTGTTGTCCCAGAATCTGTGTTCGAAGAATCTCGAGATTCGCGAAAATTACAAGGGTGAGTGTTGATGAGAGAGAGGAGAGAGAGAGAGAAGAGTTGTCACAAGTCGGTCTGGGAAGACGGGGTTTTCATATCTGCAGGTTCCTTTTTTTTGCTCTGGTTTGAATCAGACAGGGTGTCAAGGTAAGGAAGGGAGGAGTCACGGTGATAAAGACGACCGGAGGATAAGTTGAAGGGTGGGTTGCCATCGGAGGATGGTTGTCGCCGGAGGGGTAGGTTGAGGGTTGAATGATGATGATGATGGTAGACTTAGGGTTGTAGGTAATGATACGTGTAGAGATAGAGAGTCCTTATTATATAAAAAAGAAAAAATAAATAAAAAATTGAAAAAAAATAATTTAATATAAAAGAGATAAAATGACTTTAATACCCTTGAGTTAACGAGTCTCCGTTAATAAAGTTAAGGAGAGGGACCCTAGTGGTGCAAAATTGAATACCACAGGGACCCAATCCATAATTTCTTTAGTTTAGGGACCTTAGTAGTAAAAAAACGAGAACCACAAGGACCAAATCCATAATTTACTCTAAATTATATTTTAAACATTTAAAAATATAAATAATTATCTATAATTTTTTTAATTTACAAATTACTTAACTACCCTTTCTCACACAATCAAATTTCATTTATCTATAATCATCAACTTCTCAAAAATCAAAATCATCTCCTTCTCCAGACCCTCCTCCTCACCGCCGGAGTACTTTGAGGACGCCATGCCGGCATGCTCCATCGATGTACTAAGAAACACCTCCGCCGCCGCTGCTGGAATCGAACGTCTGCTTCATTTAATCAACTGAACGCCGGCGAGCCTGATGGACAACGTGAGATTTTCATCATTTTCTCAAGTGAAAATCGACGAATACCTCATCACGTCCTTCTGTAAATTCCACGCAACTCCGTCGTCGATGGGTTTACTCGTACTCGGCAGGAAAAGCTCGATTTCGTTGATTCAGATGCCGACGACGCTTCCGTCGTCGGTGGGTTTACCCGACATAGTACACAAAAAGCTTATTGTTAGGGTTTTCAGATCGGATTTCAACGGCCAGCCGTGGAGATATGGATACTGGCGCCGGAGAAGTCAGATTGACGCCGTTAATGGTGACGTTATCGCTGGAGTATATGTAGGATTCTGGCCGGAAAATGAAGTAGAAGATGGCGGCAGAGATGGAGAGGAGGATTAGAAGGATGAGTGCAATGGCGATTGTGGAATAAAGGCATTGGCAGCAGCAACTTCGTTTAGGTTTTCGATTGGAGAGTTTGTGGATTTTTTGGGCGTTTTCCGGCGGAGGTATGCGGTAGATCTGATCTTTGGGGATCTGGATGACGTAGGTTTCTTGAGGTGGTAAGAGTGGTTTATCTTTGGAGAGTAGTGGATTGACGACGGTCGGAGGTGGTGGATTGGAGTGGGTCTGAATAATGAGATGGATGAACACGATCGGTCATTATGGATTGAAATTGAATGTAGAAATGGAAATTATATATATATATATATATATGTATATCTATATATTTACATGGTAGGAAGCAGTCGAAGTACTCAGGCGGTGATTGGGGAAGGTTTGGGGAGGATTGAATGGTGAAGTTGAAGAATGAAATGAGAAATAGAATTTGATTTTGGGAGTGGATGATTAAAGAGAAATTAATGATTTTGGGGAAGGAGATGATTTTAATTTTTGAGAAGTATATGATTATAGATAAATGGAATTTGATTAGGTGAGGAAGGGTAGTTAAGTAATTTGTAAATTAAATTAAATTTATAGATAATTGTTTATATTTTTAAATATTTAAAATATAATTAAATCGGGTGGAAGGATATATACGTGAGTTTTAGAGGTTTAGAAGGAGATATACGTAATTTTTAAGTTTACAAGGATATATGCGTAATATAGCAAGTTTTTAAGGATATAGACGAAATTTTCCTTTAAATATTTATGATGATCAAGTATATCGACTAAGGTTTATGGCTATCTCTGTTTCCATTGGCATATCCTTTTAACTTTATAGGATGACACACTTATGCTATAAAAGGGTGGTGTTTACTTATTATATACAATCAGCAGGCACTCCGACCCACAAACACTATCCGGCCCGACCCACAAACACTATCCGGTCCGACCCACCCGACCTGCGACCCTACCCAAATCCACCTTTACTTCTCACCTTTTATGCCCCAAACCCGCCTAAGGACCCGGCTGTGACCCGCGCGTAATCCAGCCGGGTTATTCACATATTAAATTCCAGTTTTACATTTTGGCCCCTGAACTTTTCAACATTTCATTTTACGTTTTAGTCATATATGGTGTATCGGCTAAAATATGTTTAAAAAATATATGGTGTATCGGCTAAAATATGTTTAAAAAATACGTTTTGGTTTTAACAAATTACGTCATTATATTCGTATCGTCGATACGATCGAAATGAACCTAATATTAAATATTTTTTGGTGTGATTAACCTTACATATTAGGCCTCTAAACTAATAACTTATAACGTTTATTCACTTTATACTTTTTAATTTTCAATATTTCATTTTACGTTTTAGTCATATATCGTGTATTGGCTAAAAGACGTTTAAAAAATACGTTTTAATTTTAACAAATTACGTTGTTATATTCGTATCGTCGATACGATTGAAATGAGCCTAATATTGAATATTTTTTGACGTAGTTATTTTATTATATACTATATATATGCTCATACCGACCTTAATCCTATACCTATTTTTAAGTTTACATATTAGCCTTCTAAACTTATGATATTTATTCACTTTATACCTTTTACTTTTCTATATTTCATTTTACGTTTTACTCGTATATCCTAGCCTAATATTGAATATTTTTTGTAGTTATTTTATCATATACTATGTATACGCTCCAACTGACCTTAATCCTATACATATTTTTAAGTTTACATAGTAGCCTTCTAAACTTATAATATTTATTCACTTTATATCGTATACTTTTCTATATTTTATTTTACGTTTTACTCATATATCGTATATTGGTTGGAACATGTTAAAAAACACGTTCTAATTTTAACAAATTACGACGTTATAATCGTACACTTAGTACGTTCGAAATAAGTCTAATATTGAACACTTTTTGATGTAATTATTTTATTATATACTATATAGGTTATCTGAAGCCAAAACATTGTATATGAACAACAACTACCGACATTTGGAGAAATTACATTTTAGCCCCAAAACATTGTTCATGAACATATTTATTCACTTTATACCTTTTATTTTCTATATTTCATTTTACGTTTTACTCATATATCGTATATTGGCTGAAATATGTTAAAGTGTCGGTAGCTACTGTTCATGAACAATTTTTTGACTTCCTGGTAATTGTTAGTATTATCAAAAATCTCCTAAAATTAATTTTTTTGATTTTTTGATTTCTTAATTCTTTTCATTTATTTTATTAAACATTTCGTTTGACAACATTTGTACAAACTTTATGTTTTATATAAATATATGTTGCTACTTACGATCAAATCTATCACAGTTTATAACCCGTAGCGAAGCCCGGGCTCTTAATAGGTAACTTCATTTAAAATATTGTTTACAACTACAAACCTTTACAATATTAACAAAACTACCTGGAGCGAAGTGCGGGCAAACCCTCTCATTTAACTAAGAATATAAGAGCATTTTTGACATAATTTTCAATAATTTCAAAAAAATACAAGAATAAAGTATATTTTAAAAAATTTATATTCAACTTCAACAATTTATTGATTTTAGAGATTATTATATTTATCATATTATTAAAATCACTTAATAAAATATTTTCACTCACTTAATAAAATATTTTCTTTCTATACATTTTTCTTAGAAAAACCAAGTATTAACCAAAAAATATAAAAGGAACAAGAGCATCTAAAGGAGCCTGGCAGGAACGGGACCACATAGGACCTCCAAAAACTGAGGAAACAACTGAAAGGCCGAAAAATCGACAAAACAAAAGGTAGAGCAACAAGCTGAAAAATCAGGTTGCATCCAATTGGAACCCCTTTCTAGGAAACCAGTTGTTCGATGTTTTTTTTTTTTTTACTTTGACGAGATCCAATTGAAGGAGCAAGTTTCGACTTTCCCAAATTAAGTCGCGATCCAAATGACTCTTTGAAACTAGTGTGATATATAAATTCAAGATTTAGGGCATGTTTGAGTTAGGTTGATTAAGTAAAAGTTTGAATGATAAATAATCAGATAATATGTTTGGTGTATATTTTAAAAATAATTATACGACATACAATAATCAAAACCTAAGTTTGTCAAATTGTAATAAAATTGATTGGCAACATAGTGTTGTAATATACCTTGGTGGCTCAAAGTTTTGATATCACTTTATTTTATTTTTTATTAACTTGTGTATCTGATCTGTTTTGCGAGTCGACTAACCTTAGGATGACTACTCATTTTGTGAATAACCCAAAGTCATCGTAAGTAAACTTCCATGACCACAAGGGGAAATCTTGTTGCTCATAGGATTCAAACTTAAGACCTCCAGGTATTTTCACACTTTTGAGACCAAACATTTACCACTAGGTTACCACTTTTGTGGTTTCAATAGAATGTGGTTTCAATATCACGTTACTAGTTATCTAAGTGATTGATAAATTCCAATTATTTAATAGTTTAACATGCCCCTCCAAGTTGAAAGGGCAGATGAATAAGTAATTTTATCTTTCTCTTTTGGAAATCGGTTTTATTACAATTTATATAGAACCGATTATTTGACGTCCATAAATAATCAGTTTCATAACACACGTCAACATATACATACATGTGATACACGTCTTTATTGACATTTACCGACATTGGGATTTCGATAAAATAGGCTCTTACAAATACAAGGAAATGTTGAACAAACATTTTTTATGAAGAAAAAAACTAAAATATAGATAATTAAAACGCAAAATTGTTAATAATATATTTAAAACGTCATTGTTAGCTATTAAATTAACAAAACTATTATAAATTCTCAGTTATAATAAAATAATTTAATTACTGTATTCTTCACAATGAAACATATAAAAAATTATCAACTAAGCATAAACATGTCCTTTGGTCCCAAGTCTGGGGACCGTGGTCCTGATTCTTCACTCAATTCGAACTTTTGACATTGTTTTCAAGTATTGGAAAATGACACATTCATAAGTGTAACAATATTCTTACATTCTTACAATAATATAGTTCAACCTACGTTTTCAATCAATCTCTTAAAAATAGTAAGAAAGTATCATAAATCGGTTTTAAAAACACTCTATGACCCTACATATTTATTGAAACTTTATTTACATGTCACATGAAATTAAATCTTCTCTCCTTTTTATTTCCTTTCAAAGTCATTTATTACTATATCCATCTACCATAGCATATATCTGTCACCAACTTTACTAATCTATCATATACCTCTTTTTTGGCCTTAATCCATAAGTTATACTTTCCAATAAACCCAATGTTATCTAATGGCACATCAACATTTCATTATTTTTCTAAAACATAAGTTATGCCCAACCCAAGCAATCAAAAGAAATAAAGAGTGAAAGAATGCAAGAGAGATTTACGTGATTCAACTTAAATGTTTACATTCACACCTGAAGCCCGAAGGAAGAGCCTTTTTATATTAGGTAAGAATCGATCTCCTTTACTACATACAAAATTTGCGTGTTCTTTGTATTCTTCGATACAAACAGTCTATGTTTTTTTTTCTTCTTGTCTATTCTCTTCTATCCCTAACAACTTACAAGCTAACTTATACAAAAAGATGGGCCATAAAGCCATAGGCCAAATGTCAGGCCTTTTAACCAAATTCTATCACCTAAAAAACATTAATAAAAGTCTTAATTAATAATATCATAATTTAATGAAACTAAATTACGATTTTTTGGATAACTTATAAAACAAATTATAGATAATTACAAAAAACAATTAAATTCCGTTATTAAATATTACAAAATAAATGTTTTTAACACACATATTACAACATTGTTACATATAAACAAGACCATATTTAGCCCCCAAAATTACCGAAGTTTAGTCGGGCTTTGGCACTTAAAAAAAAGATCCAATCAAATCTATAAACCAAATAGATTAGATTAACATGGGTACAAACCCTCAACAACAATTAAACCTTAAAGAAACAGAAAAAAAAAATAAATAATTCTTTTTGGCAGAACTGAAAGAGTATATGTATCTATGAAGAGAGGCGGCTCTCCAACACTTTCGTTTCTGTTGGTTATTCGTTCCCGCCACCATCACACACACACACACACACCAAACCCTTGATTACCAAATGGGAAGAAGGCGGCTGTTGCTTCTTCTAAAGCCATTGGATGTCTACTCTTTTCATCATTCAAACGGTCCATCTCGCGTTACAAACCCTAAGGTATACATTCATACATACATACATACATACATATTATCCCCTTATTCCCTATTTCTTTTTATCGATTTCCATGATTTTAACCTAAAAAATCCCAACACTTTACCGTCTAAAGGGCACATTTAGTCTACCTTTGATGTGTATTTTGGTTTTAGGGTAGAATTATCTTCAGGGTGTTATGCAGATCAACTGTTCGATGAAATGCCTAAGAGAACGCAATCATTGTAATTATGTTTATTTGATGATTTTATCACCCTGTTATATCGTAATTGAAGTAAGATATTATATTCGGATGTAATGATTTTCGGGTAATTGTCGAAATTTTCATCTGCTACCACTTGAAAAAACCACGAATGAAACAGTTTTACAATGTTGGAGAAAATGCCTTTTAAGGTCATGGTTGTTAACTTATATGATATGAAAAGATAACAAAAGATTATGCCGATAAAACCTCCTTATTGTTGTTTGGTTATAGTCGAAAACTTGAAATCTTTATAGGCTTACGGGCTGGTTGGTTGGTTTTTCGTTAATAGCTGTATGGATAACGTTGTCAGTGTGTGTGGATTAACCTGTCTACATAGATTGGGGAAACTTTTTGTTTGGGAGGGCTTATTCATAGATGAAAGGAGCGTGTTTTTTAATCGAGAGGATAGGTAAAAACTTGGCTTTCTACCAAAGGAGTGTTAGCCTAGTGGTAAGGCTTGGGCACTACATAGTGGTGAACCTGAGTTCGAGCCCTGGGAGACGCATTCTGGAGGTACGGGGGCTTCGACCCCGGGCTGCATGATTTAGCAGTCGGGCTTCGGCCCAAAATTGCCGAGGATTAGTCTGGGCCCAATGTGGTCTGGGATACCTCTTCCAAAAAAAAAAACTTGGCTTTCTACCCCCCCCCCCCCCCCCCCCCCCCCCCCCCCCTCCCTCCCTCCCTCCCCAAGAAGTTTACCGAATAAGCCACTTTTCTGTATCATTAAGCTACTACCAAGCAATCATGTATAGCTACTGAATAAGTTGCGAGTTTCACCAAGCTGCTAACTTTGGCATATGAATTGTCAAGAGAAGTTTCATGTACATCATCGATTTGAGTTAACTGTAAATGACTTTATAGTTGTTTTGTCAATCATGAAACTATTGAAACTTATTTTCTGAGCCACAATGGGTGTGTGCTTGAAGCCCATTTCAAAACAATGTATTCGATTTGATGCATACTCTTTTGATCACAAGAGTTTGTAAGTTACTTACAAATGAAGAACAAAAGAAGAATGGTTGTTTACTTGTTTACGTGCAAATTTCAGGGAATACTAGAGAGATACCATTTAGGCTATGTTTGGCAAACTGGCCGATAGGCAGTTGTTGGCTGATAAACTAACCGTTAAACTAATCATGGCAATTCTATACCTATTTATAAGAAATTATTGGTTCTTGATTGGTAGCCCTTGTTGTAATAAAGGCTGAACTTTAATAACTTTTCCGTCTTTCTTCTTTAGACATCTTGTTCCTTCCATGACTTTCTTGAAACATTCGTTACTTTCTCTAAATGTTGCAGGTGTTACAGTATTTGGATAACAGGTGCAGAGTTCATAAAGATGCCATAGAGTTTTGTCAGGATATTTTACGAAGAAAGTCTGTTGACTGGGACGCTGTTTTTCGTTGTAATCTGTCGAAACCAATTCAAAACGTGGATCTTGTTGTCACCATTGGTGGTGACGGTACGCTTTTGCGGGCGAGCCATTTCTTGAATGATTCGATCCCGTTACTCGGCGTAAACTCTGACCCCACTCAACCAGAAGAGGTTAGGTCGTTTTGTTTTTTCCTTTTCAAAAAGAATCAGACATAAGATAATTCAGACCCTTTTTTTCCTTTTCAGAGCCTGTTACCCCAAAAGTATAAAATTAAATTAGGTTATATATATGTACATATATACATGTTAAAGTGTATATTTGTGATTATGAAAATACAACATTTTGTTTCTTCAGAATCCTAGCTTATAGTGAGCGAATGTTGAAATCCTTTAGTTGTGGAATTTGATGGATTCTAAAGATTTCTTTAAATAAGAATGAACAAAACAAGGGAATGAAATTTGGTCAAAGTAACTCAACATTCCAATTTCATCAGATTTCTTCAGAATTTGCAAACTGAACTCCACCTTGTCCTTTGATAAATTAAGTGATAGCTTAGCCACTTAATTATCTTTATTTCCGTCCAACACCATTCTTTTGATTTCAACGTCGAATTTAGCCCAGAAGCACCCCCGAGTTTGCAAAAAATCAAAACACGAAGATTGTAGATCTGCGTGTCGGCTTTCCCGAACATCTTGAATCGATTAAATTAGGGACTTGATATGATTAAAATTCCATAGCCTCGCAAATCTGCCAACATCTTTCTTTTGTTTCTTTTTTCCCGTTCCATCCTTCGATCATCGATTTGGTGCTCATTTCAACCGATGTATATAAGTTGAATCTTTTAGGGATAAAATAGACGATTATACATACTCAGACGTTTATCAATTTACAAAAACAAACAATCTTATTGATTCAAATTTCAGACTTCAACAACACCTCTTACAAATCAGAAGTGAAATTAGACTTCATACATCAGCACCTCCTAGAAAACAAACGTCACCTTAAATGTCATAATTCATATTGGGATACGTATTGAGAACTTTGTCTCCTGTGTTATTCGTTTAGGTTGAAGAATTTGGTAACGAGTTCGATGCTACAAGAAGCAGCGGTTATCTTTGTGCAGCAACTGTCAAAAACTTCGAACAGGTATCTTTGCTAAGATTAGATTGGTTAAACGTAAAACGAGATCACGCTGTTAAGTATTGTCGCGGATCTTGCAGATACTAAATAACATCCTGGAGGGTCGAACAACTCCTTCCGAAGTAGCGAGAATGTCGATTCGCGTGAACTCAATACCACTGTCAACATATGCTCTTAACGACGTCTTAATTGCAGACCCTTGTCCCGCATCGGTTTCTCGGTTCTCATTCAGGTATCGGAGCCTCCCTGTATTTTATTTCTTTGAGGTAGAGATTAGGTCTGCGTTCCACCCAACCCCCAGATCCCACCTCCTAGTGGGATATTATTGTGTCTGATTTATGAAAACATGTAAAACATTAGATTGCTCTACACAAGAGTCAAGAAGGGAGGTGCGGACTTCGAACATATATTGAGGAGAAATGGTGCGGGTGTAGCTGATGTGGGACTCTAACATGCCCCCTTTGATGGTTTATAGACGAGCGCAAATTAACCTAGAATGTCAAGAGGGGCTAGATGAGTACATTATTGCCCTACAATGTTGAGTCGTTAGATTGGTAGACCATGGTTTTGATACTGTGTGAAAATATGTGGAACAACATTAGATGACTCTCCAGAAGAGATATCTGAGGAGAGAAGGGAGGTTCCAACTTATATCGTGGAGAATTGGTCTAATAAGGGGCATTTACTCAGTGACAAATTCAGGATTTTTTCTTAATGGGGGAAACTTTAGGGTAAATTAAAGGCCCGCGAAGTTGTTTGATGTGTTTTTAGCCTAATTCCACCGTTTCGAGTGATTTTTAAAGTTTTTTTGGTTGATTTTAAGTTGTTCCCCCCTCCCCTAACCCATTTTACAACTTAGATCGGCCCCTGCATTTACCAAATGTTTAATGGGTAAACACTTACTATCAATAGTCACCAGTCACCACCATCACTTACCCTATCGGGTAACATTCCCGATCATCAAAATGTATTGTTGGTAAGCGTCTATCACCAAGTAAGTGCTTACCGGGTATGATTCTTGGTCGTTGCTATGGTCACCAACTAAGTTAAAGGGGCTGTTTATTTACCTTTTTAACAGTTTCATTAAGAGACAACTTCTGAATGTTAAGAAGTAAATCTTGTTTGGCAAAAAAAAGAACTGCCTCTTAATGGTTCTAAAACCCTGTGAATGATTTTGTATCATGTGTCTCCCTTACCCATTAAGCGCCCTGGCTTCATTATCAACAATTATAAAACAAGCATATTTCATTTTACACTATATCATAAGAGCCTCTTAATCATTCCGACCACTTAGGGGCCGTTTACTAAACACTACCCCGGTAAGGCTTACCAAGTCATATTACCTTACTAGATGCATATGGCAAGAATCAAGAATCTTACCCTAATAAGAGTGAAGGCAAGGATGAGAGTCTTACCAGGTAAGTGAGGGTCGTCGTCTCTTACCACAGTTAGCACTTATCGGGTAAATTGTTGCGTTTTTTGTGGACTAAAATCTCACCCGATAAGTAAGTGATAGTGTTGAATTTTGTTGGTAAGCACTTACTCGAGTAAGCATTTGGTAAACGGGGCCTTAATCATCCAGCAACAACCAAACAACCCTTAAGTAGTAAGTGATTACCCAATAAGCATTTGGTAAATGCCCCTACTAAGTCTAGCTGATTTGAGACACATTCTTGATTATTTCTTTTTGTTTAGAATTAGGAAAGACGGGCGGCAATCAAGCTCATCTCTAGTGAACTGCCGATCCAGTGGTCTCCGAGTCTCGACCGCCGCCGGATCAACGGCGGCAATGTTATCTGCAGGTGGATTTGCCATGCCCGCTTTATCCAAAGATCTTCAGTACATGGTAAGAGAGCCCATTTCACCGAGCACATCCAACTTTCGTTTAATGCACGGGTTGATAAAACCTGAACTATCCATGGATATCGATTGGTACACGAAAGACGGGCTGATCTACATTGATGGTTCTCATATCGTGCATCCCGTTCAACATGGCGATACCATCCAAGTTTCTTCGCAAGCCCCGATTTTGAAAATCTTTTTACCTCATCATTTGTTACCGAGTAAGATCTGAGTTATGCGTAGCTTAAATGCATGTAACTAGTCGTATTTAGTTTGATAAACGAGTAGATTGTATACGCAAAATGCTTCGTTTTTGTGATTTATTACTTTCAAATAAATCGGTTTTATCGTTGTAAAGATAAATGTGCCGGTATACGGGTAAAGGGATTCGAAGATTCTAGATTATCTTAAATATGGGCGTCTCTTGTGTCTTTAACTTCATGGATTGTATTTGCGTGTGTTTGTAACGGGAAATCCACGAGCCGCTCCACATTGCACAATGCCGAAAGTATCATGTAAGAAGCAAATCAGATACTGATGGCCATTAGGTGTCCGGCTTAAAAGTCATCTCAAACCGTTTTATTTTTAAGGGGAATACTATTTGCACCATCTTTATTGTTAGAATGTTGGAAATGTAAAAAGTTGTTTCTAATGTTGATATATGAGGAGGAAAACAATGGACAATGCTATCGACACCCCTATTAATATCATAAT
>CM058043.1:27566490-27591691 GCA_030169165.1 Centaurea solstitialis | reverse complement strand
CGAAGAGACGATTATAATAATGTAACTTGTTAAAAAAAAACGTATTTTTAAACCTATTTGAATAAAAATACGATTATATGTGTTAATGTAATGAAAATGTAAAATGAAATATTGAAAACTAAAATGTAAAAATTAAATAAGTACAAAACTATAAGGGTAGAAAATGTAAATTTAATAATAAATAAATACAAAAAACGTGAATATATATGGAATAGAAGCTTACGAAATATATTTTTGTTTGTAAATATATTTATATGTGTTTTTTATTGTTTATTATATTTTTTCACTATTCCTTAGGAATAGTGAAAAAAAGTTGCTAAATGTTAGGAGTTCTAATGGGTCGTTAATTCATGTGTCAAAAATGTCAAAAGGGGGATTGTTGAGATGTGCACAATGTTGAAAGAGAAATTATATTTCCTGCTACCTTTTTAATCTAATCATCCTCCTACTCACTTTATCATTTAAGATATGTAATTCACTTATTCGCTTTCTTTATATAATTCCTAAATTTTAACACTTATCAAATGATGAAGTGAGTAGGATGATGGATATGTTAAAAAGATAGGAGGAAATATAACTTCTCATGTTGAAATGGTAGGGGGTTTATTTTAGCAAGTAAAAGATGGTTTATAGATGCGTTTGATACAAGGCTTGGAATGCACTAGATGGGATTGTACGAGACTTGCCTCATGAGAGAACAGAGTGACCTAAACAACTAAACAAGTAAAGAATTATGGAAAGTCTTGAAATAATAATATGACGAGTACTTTAGTAGTTTAGTAATATACATACTTTGTCATATCTTCCTGAATTTTTTTCCACCTATTTTGTTGGAACAAAAAACTACAATTTTTCTCCGAGAATCCTATCTTATTTTGGTCTAATTATCATGTCATGCACTCATACTTAAGATACAAGTTTTCTTTATCACTGCTAAGTGCTAACAATATGTAACTATTAACAAACTTGGTAACTAAAAGCTCAATTGGGAAAAATCCCACATATGTTTGTAATTTTGAAAGCAAATTAGGTTTATTAGGTTTTTCTTATGTTTTTACTGTAAATTACATACATGTTTTTCATAAATTTTGACGCAGCGTAGGTTTGCGGAAGGATCGACAAGCGTCTAAACCCTTTTGATAGATGAGAATTACGTAACGTAAAACTCAAAACAAGAGAAAAATCTCTGATAACTTTTATTGAATAATAACTTGATTACAAAAGAAACCTAATAACCCTATTTATAATACTAACTAAAAGATAACTATGGAATTAATTCTAATTCTAAACAAACTAGGAAACTAAATAATAATAATAATCTTAAACAAATCAAATCTAAAGATATCTAAACTATGGAAGATAATAATAAAATTAATGCAAGTGAATGGTTATGGAATAACATAGTAAATGGGACGGAGGCGACTTTTATGTGTGTGAAGCTGCATGCAAGTCGCATGGATGGAAATATCCTCTTCGGTTTCGATCTCCAATAATGAACCAAATATATAAATGCAATCTGTGCTGGATAGCTGATAATACGTGCACGAGATAAATCGTGTAAGAGTCGGTTCCTCATCTTTCGACGTAAACTTCTTGGTTTCTTTCGTGAGCGTTTTCGTCGTTTCCAAAGAACTCTAAAAATACTCGTTAGCGTTTGAAACCTCCCTGTATCAAATTTTCCTTTCAATATTTTTAATTTTATAAGTTCGGTCGGATATTCAATTCATTATTTTAGAGTCTTGAATCATTTATGAAATTAAACATTTGCACAATAAAAATTTGGACGTTTTTTTATCAATTAAAACTAGTACCAAATTTAAAAACCACCCAACCTATTTATCAATTAACTTACTTTTAGTTTGCTTTCTGGTTCAAGAAAAGATGAAACAAAAATATTTGATTAATCTATTGAAACTATATAACACCATAATTTCATTATTTTTATTTGATTTTAGTCAAATAAAATAATATAAATAATCAATTTAAAACAAAACTATGAAAGAAAAGCAGCCATGCAACCACATTAGCCAAGTCACAGTAACCGTGTTGATAGCAATAGTGGGAAGTTTTGCCAGCAACCGCGCGACAGCACTCGCGTGATAGCAGCCGCAAGCCCGCAACACACAAAAGTGGTTGCCACGAAACAAAGTCACACAAAAGTGGTGGTTTTGTATTTGAAGTCACTGGGTCAAGCAGTTGTGGTTCTGATTCGCTGTGATATTGAATGTAGACCTTCTCTGTTTCGTCTTATTTATAACCGAGGGCATGGAGGGTGGTTTATCTATCGAAAACCCCCTTCTGGTTCTCGATTGGGTCTATCGTTTCGTTTAGTTGTTAACAGTCAGTTTTGTGCTCTAGATGAGCGTTTTAGTCATTCTTGTCTTGTGGTATTTTTTCGGTTGTATCTTGTGACTTTACAAATAATAAAATTTTCTTGCCGTTCAAAAGAAAAGAAACTTACAAAAGAAAAGAACAATCCGAAGAGAATATTGATTGGTATTTGCCTATTTGGGAATAGTAAATTAATAATCCATAAATCTGGACAAACTTAAACGTTAAGGGAAAATTTATGTCAATACCAAATAAACCAGGGGTGAATGTGAAAATACCTTCATCTGTTAGATAATAAAAAGCATTTTTCACACACACACACACAGCAAACTCCACTTTCCACTGTGCGAAAAACCTTATCCTCCTCCTTCCCTGAAACAACGACGGTGGTTTACCGGCTGAAGAAAAACCACCACCAAAAATGGCGATGGCCTACGCAACCTCCTCATCCTCCATCATCTTCTCGTCTTCCTTAAACAACAACAAGTCTCCATTTCTCTTCGGACCTTCAACAATGGCGGCAAAGAACACCGCCGGAGCTCGAACCAACCGGAGCTTCCAGATCCGGTGCGAAGACCAGAAGGTCCAGCAACGAGCATTTGCGCCGGTTGAGCAGCGGTGGATGTTTACTGATTCCGATTTCACCGGACCGGTAAGAATCTGTTCTTCTTCGTCTTTCTCTCTTTCGTGTTATTTCGTAATCGAAATTGGAATGGATTTCTGGAGTTTCTGTTAGCTTAGATGCTTTGATTAGTTGCTGTTAATTTTGGTTTAGCACATTTGTGTTAAACGGTTGATTGCTATAGAGAATTGTGCCCTAGGAAGGATGATGTTCGATGGGAGATTTAGGTTAAAATATTGAAATCCGTGGTGGTTTTGAACTCAGAGATGGATTTGAAACAATAAGTTCCTATAACATTAAGTTAAGCATTACATTTGATTCCATGAATATTGTTAACAATCGATTGTTTATAAAAACAAGGATTGAAGTTTGTGAGTTGAATTTAGATTTGAGATTTTGGGCTGTGTTTGGCAAACTAGCTTATAAGCTAGCGTATGAATATGTAAAGTGACCAAAAATGGTATTTTGGGATATAATAACTAATATTAATAAGAGTATAATTGAAAAAAAGAACTCCTGAAACCTTACTCCAACTAGCGTTTAGCTTATGGACCATCCAAACATGTACTAGCTTATAAGCTAGCTTATTTTTGCCAAACACAACCTAAACATGGATTGAGATTTTGACCGTTTAATTAATGTATTATGTGTTTTCATACGGTTATGAAGTATGGTGTTCATAGATTTGCTAATTAAGATGTTCAATGTTACTTGAAACTGGATAAGTTTGTATACAAGAAAAGAAAATATGAAGGTTTTGAGATGAAAGCCCACAAGGACTCACTTCATTGCATAACCATAAACAAATTGATGCCTTGAAATTGCCCTCAGATAAGGTTTAAGTTTGAGCTTGAACCCCTCTGCTAGCCTCAGTTGCCGAGTCACTTTTAATTTTTTGCTCAAATTTATGCCTCAAAATTTGGGCCGTCTATGTAGATGTATTAAAATCGTTCAGCCTACCTTTTAGACCCCTATATTTCAACATAAGTGTTAAGTCGTGCGAGATTTCTATGTTGTAGGAATACTGTTAGAGTATCATATCAGCTTAGACTTGACAATTTCTTTTGAATATATGTTGGAACTTGGAATCCCTTTGAGCTCTTCTAGAGAGAGATTTAATCAGGTTCCACATATTCTCATAGATATAACCCGCCAATTCATCCATTCATGTTTATCCTTAATTAAATATGCAAAACATCTTAAACGTTTTTGTTTCTTTTTTTTTTTGGGATGAAAACATTTTTGTTTCTTTTGTTGCCAGGATGTATGGAACAAGACATGGTACCCAAAAGCCGAAGATCATGTCAACACTGCAAAAACATGGTATGTTGTTGATGCTACCGATAAAATACTTGGAAGGCTAGCATCAACGATAGCCATTCACATACGTGGGAAGAACTTGCCTACTTACACACCTAGTGTAGACATGGGAGCATTTGTGATCGTGGTATGCTCTGCTTGTAAACCATTTAATTGTTATTTTCACCCGGGGTCATTTATTTTTGATCAACTTGTAGCGTAAACCTAGTTTTGATGTTGCAAAAATATAGGTAAACGCTGAGAAAGTTGCGGTCTCGGGCAAGAAGAGGACGCAAAAACTGTACAGGAGGCATTCGGGAAGACCGGGTGGGATGACGGTGGAAACTTTCGATCAGCTTCAGCAAAGGATTCCCGAAAGGATTATCGAGCATGCAGTTCGTGGGATGCTTCCTAAAGGAAGGGTGAGTTACTTAATTAACTTGTTTGTTAGCAGATAATGAGCTTAATGAAACTCCTAGGTTATTCGGTCAGCTATACATGATTGTTTGGTAGTGTGTCTTAATGATATAGTAAGTGGCTTATTCAGTAAGCTTTTAGAGGGAGGTTTATGCAGAAAGCTAAGTTTTTTCTTAACATGTATTTCTCAATTAAAAAACATGGTCTTTCCATCTATGAAAAAACCCTTACAAACAAAAAAGAATAAAATCTATATAGAGAGATTAATCCACACAGACAACTTATCCATACATGACTTAATGGAAAACCAACCAAACAGATTCAGCTATCCAAACGAGTCATCTATTCTCAATCAGTTAATCTGTTTTTCGTGCTTTTTTTGTTGTTATTAATGTGTATTTTCTTGAATTTTACTGTTGGGTGCAGCTTGGAAGAGATCTGTTTACCCACCTTAAGGTGTATGTAGGGCCTGACCATCCACATCAAGCTCAACAGCCCATGGATTTGCCCATTAGAGACAAGAGGATACAGAGACAGACCTAAACAAGTCTCCTTTTCCCTTTCTGGAATCACGGTTTCATGTTGTTGTTCGAAATTCTTCTGTTTTTTGTTAATTCCGAGGTGTAATAGGAAGGATGAAAAACGAATATAATGCAGTTATTTTGCGAATTAAATGGTTCAATCAAATTTCAAAATTTAATATTACCTTCTTATTGTGCAAAAATTCTAACTCTTGAGCAGGATATTGTACAAAATCTGGTTCCAAGTATCGGGAACTCCAGCGAGGCACCAGTGGCTGCAGTCTACGCCTTCGTCACCATATTTGGACGGGTGACCGTCTTTTCTTAACTGGGTAAGAAGCGTTATATCCAACAAATAAGCCGGATTTTTCATTTTCGACAACACGTCTTTCACCACTTGTTCTCCTGGATATCTCTTCCCCGGAAAATGAAGCCCCCGGATAGGTAGGGTTTGGCCTTCACAGTTGTGGACTGTGGGTTCGTTCCAATCTTGGCCTCTGATCACGTAAAGTGAATCCATGGTTAGAACGAAGAGCATGAGATAGGATTTAGTTGGATGTCGATAGTGTAGGTTACTTACAGGTCATGAACGGCTGAAATCCCTTGGAAAAAGACGCGGGTTTTCTTAGGATCTACGTAGGAGTCGACCCATTTAGCCCAAGTTGTTAACGCCATCTTGTAAGCATCCATACGCTCCATTTCTCGGTATAGCTCTTCACCAACTTGATAATAGTCCCATCTGCAGCCAAAACCAAATCATAACCCTTTTAAGAATTGCTGCATAAAATAAAAATAAACCAACACAAGGAAAAGTCTATTTGCCTAGTCTCCACCATCTTCTCAATACCCTAGTTGCCAACCACTATGGGGTCGTGCTGTTTAGGGTTGTTCATCAGTTGAGATCCAATAGATTTAGGTGCATCCGAACTACTCATCTAATGGTTCTTGGATTTTGCCATTCGTTCAAATCCAATTAATGATTGGATCAGATTTGTTCCATCCATTGGATATTGCGATTGGTGATCCGTTGGATTGCATTGAATCCATCCAATACATTAATACAATTTTCAACCAATTAATCAACCATTTGAACCAATTATTCATATTTTTTGCTTTATTAAAAATGGCTAGGTATAAGTATCAAGTAAAAAACAATATTATAAATTATTAATAGTTATACATTAATTGGAAGGTAATTGCATGGTCATTGGATTGGATCGGTTCGGTTTTATTGGATGCTAGACTGTTATCCAATAATCGACCGATCCAATTTGGATGTTGAAGTTTTAGATATGATCCAATTATAATTGGATACCCGATTATGGATTATTCAGTTCTAACTGGATTAGTTGACATTTTGCACACCACTAGCACCGCTTACCAAACACTTATGAGTAAACACTTGACCGGTATCACTTACCCTATGAAGCTAGTAAGCATGACATGAACCAAGAATCTTACCCGGTAAGCATTTACTTGTAAGAAAGGTTTACCAACAACCTATCTTATTGACCGAGAATGTTACCTTATAAAATAAGTGACGGGTGACTCTTGTTAGTAAGCATTTACCTTGCAAACGTTTGGTAAACGGCCCATAACAAATCCTAATAAAACAATGGCCAAAACCAATCTAGTCTTGTGCCTCCAAGAAATTAGGTGCAAATAAAAAACATACGTTTTCAGGCGTCCAGTGTGGGTCCACCAATGATAGCTATTGAAGATGAGAATGTCTACTCCTGCCCATTTGCCGCTCCTACTGATGGAATCCAGTTTCAGAATCTTTCCCCTTTTCTCCACCACCAGATCTACAAGAAACCCGTTTTTCAGGTACATAACCGAAACTCCATATTCCTTCATCCAACACACAAATTAAAAACACTTCAAATTTGCAAATCCAATTTCACACAAATCCAATCAAACAACACACCGATTACAACAACTTACCGGAAATGTAAGATTCGAAAGCGGTCCTTGAGTCATGAACATGTGGTTGGAATGAGGAACGGTGTGGTAGAGCATGCATGCTAACGACTGCCACTGGTTCGAACTCAATGAGTCTCCCACGAACATGATCTTCTTTCCCCTATTTCTCCGTAGAAACTCCTCGCCATTGAACCTGCAAATTTTCAATTGCAATTCGACTTAATCACAACAACACGATTCGTATTTAAACAGATTTCTACTTCCTGGAATTTCGACTCAATACGTTGGGGCATTGTTTGGTAAAAATAAGCTAGCTTTTCGAAAAACTGAGAGTAGCATCTAGTGAGTGACTTATGAGACCTTTTATTTATTTATTCCAAGTATACCTTTGCTACTTTTTACACCGACAAATTTCAAACATGTTTTTTGTCATTTTACAGTCATAAGCTACCTTATCGGCCAGTTTTTGCCAAACGCATCTTATTCATCAGCTAGCTTAAGGCTGTGTCTGGCAAACTAGCTGATAGCCTGATAAGCTAGCTTATGAAACAAATCATGTTTGAAAAAAACTAGCTTATGAGTATGTAATGATCAAAAAGAGTATTTTTTAATTTAATAATTAATATTAATTAGGATATAATTGAAAAAAAGCTACAAAAAGCTCCCAATACATGCTAGCTTATGGTACATGTTTGGATGGACTAGCTTATAAGCTAGCTTATAGTACATGTTTGGATGGACTAGCTTATAAGCTAGCTTATGGTACATGTTTGGATGGACTAGCTTATTTTTGTCAAAGACAACCTAAGTCATCAACTACCTTATGAGTCATAAGCTAGCTTATCAACTAGTTTACCAAACACAGCCTTGATTTGAGACAGAAATTGATTGTTTATTTCACAACAACACATAAACAATCATTTTCAGTGTTTAACCAGATTTCTACATCGTGTTTCGAAAATTCTACTTGATTCGTTGAATTTGATACTGCAATGGATCGTTTCATTTCACAACAACGCATTTCGTGTTTAACCTGATTTCTACATAGTGTTTCGAAAGTTCAACTTGATTCGTTGATTTCCTACAGCAATTGATTGTTTCCTTTTACAAACAACACATTTCGTGTTCAGCTAGATTTCTACATCGTGTTTAGGAAGTTCAGCTTGAATCGTTGATTTTATACAGCAATCGATCATTTCCGAAATCAAAAATTAGAGGCCGATTTAGCATTCGAGTGAAGAACACAAACCAGTACTACGAGTATTAATAAATTTGAGGAGAATTTAGTTCAACTTTATTCATTGATTTCATACATCAATAAATCGTTTCCGAAATCAAAATTTTGAGGCAGATTTATTGTTCGAGTGAAGAACAGATTTAGTTCAACTTGATTCGTTGATTTCATACATCAATAAATCGTTTCCGAAATCAAAATTTTGAGGCAGATTTATTGTTCGAGTGAAGAACAGATTTAGTTCAACTTGATTCGTTGATTTCATACATCAATAAATCGTTTCCGAAATCAAAAAATTCGAGTTTCGATTTAGCGTTCGATTGAAGAACACAAAAACCAGTACTACGAGTATATATAAACAGATCTCATCTCCACAACTTCATTCAGATTTCACTATTTCAACAATGGCGATTCGAACAAAAAGCTTCAAATTATAAAAACTCACCTCGCGAGATGACATCGATGAGGTTGCCATCTGAATCCGAGGTACATTTTGTCGATCCTCCCGTTCTTCTGGCAATTGAGCCCTGGATTGACGAACGGACAGCCGGATCCGTCGTAGAGCGGATACGAGCGGTCTATAAGCCAGCTTCCTTTGAAGAAATCGCAGTCGTTTGATGATATTTTTGTGTATTGGCCGCCATGGATGTGAGCTTGAGCTTGAGCTTGAGAGATGGAAATGGTGAGGAGAAGGAGAAGAGAAAAGCAGAGAGTGGTTTTCAACATGGTGACAAAGGGAAGACTGTTGTTTTGGTGTGTGTGATTGGCTTTTATATATTTCTAAATGTAAATTAAAATATTATTATCTTAAAAGTTTTTTTTTTTTTTTTGGATTAAAAATGTCTTTTGAGTTAATGTTGTTTATTCCATATTTGATCAAAAAGTCTTAAAAGGGGATAATTTAAATGTTTTCCTTTTTGACAAGAAGAAAAATTGTAAAATACCCTATGCACTTTTAACTTTTAAGTGTTTTAGATTTATATGTAAAGATTTTACATTGCATAACTTTTAAGTAGTAACAATTATTTAAACCTTAATGTGGCAGTAGTAACTTTTAACTTTTAAGTAGTAACAATTATTTAAACCTTAATGTGGCAGTTTACCGGTCAAGGCTTGTGGAAGGTATAACAACCAACCCAAGTTCGAATCTGGTGGTGAGTAACTAGGGGCCACTGAGTATTAATCCCAGGGAAGCATGTCTAGCTCTCGGTAAAATTTGTCAAGAATGTAATCTTGCCAAAGTCCAGGTGAACCTTCTAAAAAAAAGTAACAATTATTTTATCTTTTTCTTTTTTTAAATAAGGTTTTGCTTAGTTTTTGGTTTTGTCATTTATGTCTTTTGTACAAAAAAATTGATACCAACAACTTTAATGGTACACAATCGTTTGTCAATTTCGTAATTTGGGAGGGGGTGAGGGTGAGGGTGGGGAGGGGGGTGGGTGTTAGACTTACTCAACATTGTAGCTATAGGGGGCTCTAGATTTGAAGTGGGACCATTTGATTTTGGATAAGACACTAGCCTCATCCATTAACAACCGGGTTACGTGCTATTGGTTATTTGCCATTTATGTCTTATTTGATCATAAACAAAACAATCTAAGACCATTTGTGTTTTCTTCCTTTTTAGAGCTCTTAATCGTTAATGTTACCTTATAAATTAAGTGATAACCTAACTACCCTCATCCATTACTAGTTGAGCTACGTGCTATTGGTTATTTGCCTTTTATGTCTTATTCGATCATAAACAAAACAATCTAGACCATTTGTATTTTCTTCCTTTTTAGAGCTCTTAACCGTTAATGTTAGCTTATAAATTAAGTGATAACCTAACTACTTAATTATCTCTTATTTCGGTCTAACATCATTCTTTCGATTTCAATTTAGGTGTTAGCCTAAGGGGCTGTTTACCAAATCTTGTCTGTCTGTTTGTATGGATAAATTTGTCTGTCTAGATAAAATGATGCTGGTGTTTACTTTTTTATCTGAATCAACAGTCTGAATGTCAAAAATGACCAATTTACCCCTGACTATGAATGATAAACTGTTTTATAAATTGTTGTTTATTTATATCGTTTATTCCTAACGTACACACATCAAACTAATTCCTATGATATGAATCAAACTAATTCTTATCACATGCAATTGTTGTTTTATGCGATTTATCAAAGATTTTAAATACACAATACACAATATATTTAAAAGAAATCAAAAATGACCATGTATATACCTAAATACAAAATCACAATAAATCATTAAAAAAATACATGTAGATTGCTTCATAAATAATAACAAAAGAAATCACAAAAAATAACACATATACAAATCCCAAAAAGTAAAAAAAATAAAAAAATAAAATAAAAATATGTGGTGATGAATATAGACTCGTGATGGAAGTCAGAAGGTAACATCTACATTTTTCATTTGTAAAATGATTGCATAATAGAAGAAAGAAATATGAAAGAAATTAGAGAAGAGAGATGGCCAGCTGGGGAAGAGGCGCCGACGCCGGAGAGACATGGCCGGCGCCGGTCGGAGAAGAAGGACAAGGGGGCCGACGAGGGCTGAGATGGCCAGAGAAGAAGGGCAGGCGACGGCGAGGGGAAGACGGATAGAGGCGCCGTTCAGAGGGCCGGTAGAGAGAGTGCCGTCGGCGAGAGTGGTGGCCAGTGGCGGTAGAGATGGAGGAGTAGAGATGGAGGAGTAGAGAGTGGTGTCACCTTCGAAGAGCTAGAGAGAGGTGCAGATGGCTGGGCGACGAACAAAGGCTGGAGACGGGGGTGCAGGTGGCCGGTTACCGGTGTAGATCGCCGGCGACAGGAGCTGGGTGGGAGAGGAGCAAAGGGTGACGGCTGCTAGGGTTCAACGTGAAAGAGGAGAAGCTATTAGGCTGATTTTTTAAAACCCTTGTTGTAACAAAAGAAGGGGTATTTTTGTCCATAAAGTGTCTGAATGGGGACAACACTACTTCCATGGCTGAGCGAAAAAGCCACCTTCTGTCCCATTAAGCTCTTAGTAAACACCCTAACTTGTCTGTGCGAATAAGCTGGCCAGCCCATTAATCCTATTAAGCTGTTAGTTAACAGCCCCTAAGTGAACCTTGAATTTGTAAAAAAAAACGCAAAACATAAAGAAGATAGATTTGTGTGTTGGCTTGAGATTGACTTTGACGCTACATCATATGTCCACGTCATGGATCTTTGATCAATGTACATAAAGATAAAGTAACAATTATTGTCTATTTTTGTGATGTTATTATTACTTTCTCTAAAAGAAGACAAAAAAACATTATCATGATTTCAAATGATACAATTTTTTATATTATGCGTTACTATAAATAACGAAATATTTTTTTTTTTTTTTTGGAAGAGGTATCCCAGACCACATTGGGCCCAGACTAATCCTTGGCAATTTTGGGCCGAAGCCCGACTGCTAAAGCATGCAGCCCGGGGTCGAATAAATCAAAATGTTTTAGCAAGGAAAAAACCAAAATAATTAACATGGCTAATTACTTAACTTCATAAAGTGAGTAGAGGAAGCTTTAAATATAAGCCATATAATTTTTATAAATAGTCTAAAGTTTCTAATTTAATGTTATAATCATAACAAATGAATCTTAATATCTTCCATAAATACATTGATAGACCATATATTACTCACAAATATATCGATTGTCTCATAACGAGGTCTTTTGGCCCCGCGTTGCGGTAATCGGTAGAGATGAGAGATTATAAAAATATAACGAAATAAATCAACAATAAACAGTTGAAATATAACATAAATTGATAGGACAACTGTCGTACAAGCGGTCATTCATTATTAACCTAGAAAAGCAAATCTTGTGAGAAAATATAAAATTGAATCAAGTTAATGTAGTTTTTGTGATACATCGATCATCTTCACGTTCTCCATAACCACTGACCATCACCGCCATGTCACCACTAGTAGTATCATCGACCACCACATCCACCTCTACCATAAACACCACCATCAGTCACATCAAATTTTCATTCAAATTTAGTGCTATTATATATGTATTTATGTTTATGAAAATTATGTAAAAATGTTTATGAATTATATTATTTACTTTATTTATGTCAATTATAACTAGTATGTGATATATATAAAATTAGCAAATAATTTTTTTAGGATAACTTGTCTGGTTCTGTCATGTCCAAGTCCTAGGCGTACCAAACACCAAACATATACTTGTTTTGTCTAGTCTTATCCTACTATCTTATCTTGTCTAGTCATGTCTAGTATGTCTTCATGTTTGTGTATCAAACGCTACCTTACTAAACACTTATCCAGAAAGCGTTTACTACTATCACTTACCTTACACTTGCCAATTGAGCATGTAAACCACCAATAATCTTATCCAGTAAGAGTCATAATAAGGATCGAGAGTCTTACCAATAAGTGATGAAAATGATTCTTATCCTCTTAGTGGTTATCAGTTAAAGACGCTTACCAATAATCAATTATAATGTTCAAAAATATTAAATGATAATATAAACGCAATATCCTTATCGATAAACACTTATTCAGTAAGTTTTTGTTAAAGGACCCTTTTGCAAGTTTAACCTTCAAAACTTAACTATTTTTTAGAAAACAAAATTGGAAATATTTTATGATATATGGTTTTAATGGGATTTTGGCGGCTATACCCATGGGGGTACCCCCACATTAACTTTATACCCATTCTCTCTCTCGTTTTGCACCTCATACCCATGAAAAACCGTTATGAGGTCCGTTAAAACGGACTTCTTCACTAAAAGACAAAAACGGAGCTCGTCTGACCAAAAAAAGTCAACAAAAAGACCGTTTTGACGCCGTTATAACGGCGTCAACGCCGTTTTGACACCGTTATGGCGGCGTTCAGGCTATACGACAAAAAGCCAAACCGTTTTAATAAAAATCCTTAACGCACCGTTAAAACGGGGCCATAACGGTCCGTTATGGCACCGTTTTAACGGTGCGTTAAGGTTTTCGTTGACCATTGACCAGTCCATCGGCCCAATAAATCCCAAAGAAGCAGCATATCTATCATTCTTTCTACAAAGAAGGGGAGCCATATTGAGAGGGGACCATTGAATCCCGAAGATTGTTCACGTGAAGGAATCTCGAGCAAACTTCTCAATTCGCACGTGCTTGTTTCCAAACGATACTATCGACATGGGTGACGTAAGTTGTTCTATCATTGTGTTTTTTGATTACGCAATCACACCACCACCATCACCGTCTTTGGTCTTGTAACGGTGGCACATGCCACCCACCACCACTGCACCACCACACGCCACCACTGCTGCACACACCACCACCCACCACCACTGCACCACCACACGCCACTCCACCGCACCACAGCGGCGCCACCACCACCGCGCCGCGCCTTACAAACACCGCACCACCGCGGCGCCGCCACCACAGCACCACCGCGACGCACCCACCACTGCAAACCCCACGTTGGAAACCCATAACGGCGCCCGAAACCCTAATGAACAGTAAAACGGCGCTTGAAACGGCAAGAAACCCTAATTTTGAAAAGGACCGTTACGGCACCGTTATGACGGCGTTGCACCGTTTTGACGACGTAACGCCGTTATGACACCGTTATGACACCGTTATGACGTATAACGGTGTCATAACGGCGTCATAACGGCGTTACGTCGTCATAACGGCGTAACGCCGTTATAACGGTGCCGTAACGGCCTTTTTCAAAATTAGGGTTTCATGCGTAATGAATATTTAAAAATTATATGTATTTATGTATTTATATTTATATATATATAAATATGTATACATTTATATATGTATAAACATTTATATACGTTTATGTATGTTAAATATATATATATATATATAAATACTTTGTGTATGTATATATGTATATATATTTATAAATACCTATATATATAAATACTTTGTGTATGTATATATGTATATATAAATACCTATATATACGTTTATATATGTATTTATATATATATAAATAAGAGATCCCATATATAAAGTTTTTTTATATATATCTTTATCGAAACTGTATTAATAATTTGTTTATGTTTATAGAGCAAGAAAATTACGTTGAAGAATCACACTCAGTTGTTCGATGAAATAAAAAATCGGTTGTCAGAAGAACGACTTTTGTTGCTACAAAACACGGTGTTTGGACCATGGTTACATAATGAGGAAACATCTGCGGACCCAATACTTTGTTTAGTAGTTTTGGAGAAACAAATCGAGCCGCCAAATGATCAACGAAACGAAATGTGGTTTAATATCAACGGTTATCACGTTCGGTTCACACGACGGGACTTCTGTTTGATTACTGGATTGCGGTTTGGACCACAGCCCGAGATCCAGAACACCAATTTTGCATTTGTCAGACGTTTGTTTGGAAAGTCGAAGATAATTATAAACGATATTAGAAGGGAGTTTGACCGGATTCAAAAAGAAAATGATCCATTTTCGAACGACGATGCGGTCCGTATTTGTTTGTTGGCGATAATTGAGCGGTTTTTCCTTGGGCATCAAAACCCTCAAAGAGTACCGGTGCTTATTTTGTCTCTTATAGACGATCTTGAGTTATGGAACTCCTTTCCATGGGGTTCTTATATTTGGGATTACACGTTTAACCAGATGAATAACGCGGTGGCAAGGCGAATCAGAGCTGGAAAGAAAGCAATGACGTTGACAGGATTTTTATTTGCATTGAAGGTTAGTTAGCAAATCTTAAAATAAAAAAACAACCAATTATATTTTATTTGCATTGGATGTTAGTTTTCGACATATACTGATTAATTTTTTTTATTATTATAATGACAGATATGGGTAATCGAGACATTTCCGGTCGCGAGGCGGATTTATAGACGACGCCACGATAGGATACCGAGGGGGGTTTGTTGGTATAAGGAGTCCACGTTTAATAGGACACATGCGGAACAAATATTAGAGTTGAGTGACGAGGTAAGTTTGTATATATAAATAGTATATATAAGTTTGTATATATAAATAGTATATATATGTTTATTGAAATTGTTAGTTACTTTATATATATACATATTGCAATTTATATATTTATATATATATATATATATATATTGTCTATATATATATTGCAATTTATATATTGTCTATATATATTGCAATTTATTAGCTAATAAACATGATAACGAGATTTTAATTTGATTGAACAGCAACCGCCAACGCGTATTGTGGCGACAGATGATGAACAACGACAGCAATGGTATATAGATAGTGTACAGTTTCTTGGCGACGATGACGATGATGACGATGATGGTGGGGATGGTGATCGTGATGATGATGATGATGATGATGGTGGGAATGGTGATGATGATGATGATGTTGATGATGTTGATGATGATGACTATGAGATGCGTAGTCGTCGACCGCCCATGGATGAGGAGCCCTTCCGAAATTATGAGGGTTATAGGTCATCGTACATGGAGACCGGGGGGCCCAGTCAGCCCCCAAACGACTGGAATGCTTTTGATGGTTGGACGACCCAGCAAGCAGAAATTGACACTCTTAAGACTCGAGTGAATCAGCAGGACACGTGGTGGGATCGATTTAAAAATTTGACGGTAAGAATTTTATAAAAGTATTATATAAATACTATATATATAAATACTTTATATTATACATATATAAATACTTATAAATATATATATATATATATAAATACTTATATATATATAAATACTTTTATTTATGTATTTAGTATAAGTATGTATGTATATATATATATATAAATACTTATATATATAAGTACTTTTATTTATGTATTTACTATAAGGTATTTCATATTTGTATGCAGCTGTCAGCGGCCTCAAGCAGTGACCAACCTATGGCTGCAGTTGGTTCCTATTATAGTAGTATATTTTCTGAGACGCCATTCCAGCAATACACGCAGCAGCAGCAGCAGCAGCCGACTAGTATGATGGATTCCATCCCCAGTTTTTCTCCGGTCCAGCAATCACCGACTTTCAGTCGACGTACTCCGAGCCACCACCGCAGGTAAATATTTTGGGATTTTTTGATAAACAAGCTTTACCCATTTAACGGGTCGTGTTTGTTGTTAACGTATCGTGTTTGTACGTAGGTGTCATCGAGTACGGGTGTTGACATGTTCAACACTATTATCGAGGACCGCTCCTGGGTACGTTGCAATTTACTATTTATATATGATATATATATATATAAATCTATAATTATTTATATTAGCATCAAAGGATATTTTTATAATAATGTTTATAGAATAAATCAAAGGATGCGTTTTTTGGCCATATATATATATATATGTTGATATTTATTGTAATAACGTAATAACAATCTATTGTTGTGACAATTCAGGCCGCCTCATCTGGTTTTACGTTCCAGACTCCCGTACAGGATGTACAGTCGGCTCCCAGTTTTATGCAGGATGTACAGCCGGCTCCCAGTTTTATGCAGGATGTACAGCCGGCTCCGAGTTTTTTGCAGGATGTACAGCCGGCTCCGAGTTTTGTGCAGGATGTACAGCCCGATCAGACTCCTATGCAGGATTAGAGGTGCACAAAAAAACCGATTAACCGAAAACCGAAAAAAACAACCGAAACTGGTTTTTTTTTTAACCGGTTGAGAAAAAAACCGGATCGGGCTTAACCGGTTCAATAACCGGTTTTAACCGGTTTTTATCCGAACCGGTTAAAAAACCGGTTTTAAACCGGTTAGCTCTTTTCAAAATATTTCAGACCGTTGGGTTCTAGGGGAGACATGTAGCCAAAACCGGTAATTAACCGGTAATAAACCGAACCGGTAATGAACCGAACCGTTTTTTTTTAAAAACCGGTTAAGAAAAAACCGATTAATAAAAAACCGATTTTTAAAAAACCGGTTTGGTTAAAAAACCGGTTTTGTGCACCTCTATGCAGGATGTACAGCCCGCTATGGGAAAGGGGATGCGCGAAAAAAGACCGGCGGCATCAACAATAACCCCATATAGGGATCCCGGCAGCGATACCCCTCCGACACGCGATTTGGAGGCTTTGAGGAAGAAAAGGAAGATTGAGAAAGCGCTTTATATGAAGATTAAACCTAGGCCTAAAAAGGAGTCGAAAGTCGTTAAAAAGTACTGGGATGGGACGTTGGAAAAGGAGCCAATTCGGTATTTGGTTGAACCGATAGACGAAGTGTGGTGGGCTCAACTGCTTGGGTTAGATAGACAGGGTTGGTTCGAGAATTCGGTTAGTATTTCATATACTTCTATATATATAAGAAAATTATATACGTATATAAATTTAAATTTATATATGTATATAAATTTCTATATATATAAGAAATTTATATATGTATATATGTATTTATATATATATAAATACTTTATATATATAAGATATATATAAATACTTTATATATATATAAGAAAAATATATAAAATACTTTAACAATCGTTTTTTATTTTTAATAGCATATCACAGTATGGGTGTATACCATTATGTCAAGGCGACCCGCCAAAGCGCCTTGGTCGATCGCGCTTCCAGATTTCTGGCACATGATGTCGAACGAAAATACACCCGATCCAGTTTCTTATGGGAAACCAATGATAAGTGGGGATTTGGACGGTTTTCCAGCATGGAGTACTATCACAAGGGTATACCGTTAAACATTTATGTATATAAATTAATTTAATATTGACACTTGCTTTTTGCACGTTTATATAATTAATTGAAATGCTAATTTGGGGTTTTAACCTTTCTTTTTGAAGGTCTACATACCAATTTGTATTGACCAATCACATTGGGTGCTGGGGGTCTTGAACACGAAAACGTATAATATAACAATACATGACACGTTGGGTTCTGATAGGCTTCGGGAAATACTAGAGACGGCATGGACTCTATTCACCGATAACCTACAAAAGTGTTATGAGAACCTCAATGAACCCGGTATAGCTAGCATGTGGAATCAACACTCAACTTTCGAGGTGGCTTCGGATACACCACGACAGAGCGGCGCACTCGGTGACTGTGGTCCATGGGTATGTAGGTTGTTGGCGCATTATACCGACTATATGCGGGCTTCTACTATTACGCAGCAGAGCATCGTTGACATCCGTCATCAAATGGCTGATATCTTTTGGACCTACCGTATTGGATAGATATGTTATTTGGACCTATCGTATTGTATAACTATGTTATTTAAGTGTTATTTTGGTTTATTTTGTCTTTTGTTTTATATAATATATCAAGTGGGTATTATAGAGTCATTTCTATTATAGAGTAATTTTAACAAAGTATAAGGGCCAAATACGTAACTTTATTTGCTATATATAGCATAGCAAATGTCCATAGCATACTTACATCTCAACAAACCAACAATTCGTTAGATTTAAAAAATGGCTTCTTCTTCAAAAGCACCAAAATCACCAACACCAGAGGACGATTATTGGCCACAGGTGATAACCGAGAGCATGAAACAGTCCATTAAGCGGTATCAGCAAAGCTTGGAAAACCACGAGACAACTAAAGGTAACTTTCAAAAGGAAGAAAACAAAAATTGTAATGTCATTTGGGAGGGCCGAGAATGGATCGTCAAAGCCAAAGACGATATTAAAAAGAAAGAACAATCGATCGCTAATCTAAAGCAAAAAATTGAAAAAAAAGAAAGTCAGATTTGGGATGCCCAACAAAGCAATTACGAACTCCTTTTAAAGATTGACGATCAAGATTCGTATATTCATGCATGTGAAGATTGGTTGGAAGCAGCTAGAGAACATTATCCGGATTACTTTAAATCGGAAGGTTTTTGAGGAAGATGGTCAATTTTATGTCTCTAATTTTCATAACTTTAATTTTCTCGTATTTCATTTTCATGTCTTTAATTTTCATGTTTATGTATGTCTGTTAAGTTGTTGCTAATTTTGTAGTACTTATAAATTACCTATTTTAATTTGCTGAGCACATGAAAGGGTGATGATTTTATTGAAAGCATAATAACCATGTAATTCAATATATATTGATAACCTATATACACAACATTTTTTAAAGCAACTTCACAGTGACATAAAGGAGATGGAAGCTGCACAAGCTCAACTTCAAATACAAGCCTCACGCACGCATAGTCCTAATTTAGGACTATGCGTGCGTGAGGCTTGAATTTGAAGTCGAGCCTGTGCAGCTTCTACCTCCTTTATGTCAATGTGAAGTTGCTTTAAAAAATGTTGTGTATATGCAATTGATGTACAAAATTGAAAATAGATAACAGTTCATAATATTAGGCTAAACAGACTTGTTAAAATAACGTACTCGCCTAAGTCGTACAAAATTAAAGCATTTTTACGTCGAAAATAACACTGCAGCCATCCATAAGCTCATGCGTTTGTGGGTCTTCAACAAGAGTAAACACCAACCCACGATCGGGGTCCAGGTTGCCAGACCAAGGCCACGACTTAAAATCACCCTTAACGATAACACGGTCAGAAGGAGATCCGGGTGATGCCTCAAAACCTACTTTCATGTCCATAGGAAACTTCATGCCTAAGACCCTCATCAGGCACTTATTATGATTGTTCAAAGCCCACATTCTCACAAACTCGGTTGGAATTTGCTGAAAAAATTAAAAGACCGAACAAATTATGAAGTAACATAACTGGAATTTGCTATAGCAATAGTTATCAAACAGAAAAAATAAACTTACAAGTCGGCCAGTTTGGTAGACAAAATTATCAACTTTAGCAACGAAGGATCTGCGGTCACCCGAACGTAAAAATCCTGCCATTTTCTATATCGTAGGAACTTAAAAGGAGAAGATTTACCTGCAATGTGATTATTTTAAGAGAAATACGTATCCTATATATAGCGAATTATTTACCTGCAATGTGCTTTTACTTTTACCTGCAAGGAGAATAGATTCTTTCTTATTGATTACTGACAAAAGGCCAAACAGACCACAAAAGCAAAAGCAAATTCAGACCAAACAGACCGTTATAACGGTCCGTTATGGTCCGTTAAGCCGTTATAACGGACCGTTATAACGGCTTAACGGACCATAACGGACCGTTATAACGGTCTGTTTGGTCTGAATTTGCTTTTACTTTTGCTTTTGCCTTTTGTCAGTTCAATAAGAAAGATTCTTGGTTGTACACCCGTGAATTCATATTCCCCACCTAAAATCAATCTACCCTTGAATTTAATATTCCCCACCTACACGTGAATTTAATATTCCCCACCTACACGCTATAAAAATATGGCATCACATTAACAATTCTCATACCTTTCATACAGATTTTATCTAAATCTGATTGCAACAATGGCTGAGAAGTTGCCTTCCTCATCAGCAAACCCTCCTTCTCAAAGAATGTCTGCACCCCCATCTTCTTCTCAAAGAATGTCGGGAAACCCTCATTCTTCTCAATTTGAAAACCCTCCTTCTACTCAAATAATGCCTGGAACTCTTCGCAGGGAAATAGCAAAAAGAGAAGCGGAGATAGCGGCGATAGGTGAAGAATGGGTGCGTAAGCGGGCTGAACAAGATACCATTGAAGCCGAAATTGAAAACAAAAAGAAGTTCGCTAAAGAACTTCAAAAAGAAATTCGAATGGAAGAAAAACGTATCAAGGAGGAATATGCGGCTTGGTATCCAAAGATGCAACAACTAATCAAGAAAAAGAAGGGTGGATTAATTCGATTAAAGTTCTCTATCCGAATGATAACTAGGAGAATCCGTTAAACTAGATATTGTTGTTGTTTCTTTAAGTTTCGTGTCTCAATTATGTTATCATGCTTTCAATAATTCAATAACAAATGAATTCTTTTTTATGTCCTTTTGATACACAGTGCCTCAATAATTCAATAACAAACAGTTGTTACAAATTAAGATCACCAAACATAACATACAAATTAAAAGTTGTTACAAACAAACAAACATAAGATACACATAAACACAAATGCCTGATAAAATATATCAATCCTCGTTAAGATCAACATTCAAATCAAATGTAGGACGACTAAAGGTTTCGTTCGGTTGTTGTGTAGGCTCTGCTGGAGTTTGTCGGGTAGCCGATGGAACGTGAATACATTGACTACGTTTGTGTCCGTATTGACGACATATACCACATCTTTTGCGAGTCGTTCTCTCACCGCGAGATGGAATACGATAATTGCTACTCGGTTTACCGGGTAGTTTTTTCATTACCGGTGGATGGACAACCATAAGTGGGTAATCTGGACTAACCCATGTTTGTAGCGGGCCAACGGGGTTTATTGTAGGAGCGTATGTTTCCCGAAGGTTATGCACAGTGAAATAAGGAGAGGCAAATTGCCAACAGTCGTCCAATCCCATGTAACTTGCAACGGTGATAACATGCCCGCAAGGTAAACCAGAAAGTTGCCATTTCCCACAAGTACAAGTCTTATCATACACATGGACTTTCGCATCTCTATACCCATCTTGCACTTCCCACTTACCATAGCCAATTTCATGTGCAGTCCACCCACTACACTTACCCATTCTTCTTTGTACAATCAGTTCCGCCCACTGGGTTAGTTTATTGTTCATGGCTCCTACAAATATTTTAGGATAATTATTTCCTTATTATTACAGCAAACGTTTAAAAATAAATTTATTAACTAAATCGTAAAGGTAATAACCTGCAATTCTACGACGGGTGGAATACCATTGTTGTTGATACGATCGAAAGTAATCCATCAGGCCCACAATTGGGTGTTTACGAGCAACTGTGGCATGTGCGTTCATCGACTCGACACTGTTCGAGGACATTATGTTGTACCTCTGGCCTGGAAAATGCGCCCTTGACCATTTGTTTGCGCCAATCCTATTCAGCATTTCGGCGTATGGAACTGCAGCTACTAGGGCATTCATTTGAAACTCAAACTCATGTGCGGTATTAGCCTTGCATGTCTTCCAAAACAGGGTTTTGTTGTCGTCGATGTTGGGGGCCTTAGCTTTGATGTTCATAAATAAGTGGCGACAACAAAGCGCGTGATGCGCAGTTGGGTACACCGTGTTAATTGCTTGGTGTATTGCAGCAGCTCTATCGGACATGAATACCAGCCCCTCCATTTCCCCGATACATTCTCTCAGCATAGACAAAAACCAAGTCCAATGCTCGCCGCTCTCAGACTTTGCCACTCCAATAGCAATGGGCACAACTTGGTTGTTTCCATCCATAGCAACAGCTAAGAACATTGTGCCCGAGTAACGACCCTTTAAATGAGCACCGTCGATTATAATTACCTTACGCAGCAAACCGGAACGGAAAGTTACTATCTGCAAAAATAATAGTATAGATATAAGAAAACCCGGACAAAAAGTGTGAATCTTGAAATCAACGTCGTCAATTAAAAAAAATATACGTACCGAGCAGCCAAGCGCATAGAAACACGACACGAACCGTCCATCATTGCCTACGACAATCCTGGTCTGCGTACCAGGATTGTTGAGCTCCAAATTATAAAAGTAGAGAGGAAGTCGGGTAAACGAATCCTCGGGGTCACCTTCAATCATGTTTATTGCCTGCCATTTCGCACGCCATGCTTGCCAGTACGAAACGTTTATTTTATGTTGCGCTTTCATATCTTTTATAATGTCTGCCGCACAGAGGTCTCTTCTAACATCGCCGGTTTTATCTAGAAGCAAATGTGACAGCACTCTCCTGCTTGCGTTCCGATGCGCAGAATGCATTTGCGTCCTCGAGCACGTGTGGACATCATTCAATGTCCGAACTTGAAACATGGTTGATCCCCCGAGACAGCTAGCATATATGCGCCAACCGCAGTTTTTTTGCGCACATATTGCCTCATATCTTTTTTTGCAAGATCTTGGCGTTCTAAACTCGAAACCTTCTTGAAGGAACTTCAATCCGAGTGCGAGTGTCAAATCTCCTTTCGTACGAAAAACCTGGTGTAGTTTAACTTTTTCACGACGGGTGTACCGTATGGCTTGGTTGGCTGTGATGTCAACGTCGTCTGACCTTGGGTGAGGGGGCAAATCATGAAAGTCATCAGGTATTTGGTATACATAATTGTCAGGATCGATGTCTCTGACTTCTTCTTCGTCTTCGTCTTCTTCTTCATCTTCGTCTTCGTCGTCTTCTTCTTCTGTGTCAGCCTCTTCTGGTGCTTGTTGTGTCTCGGGAACATAGGAGGTGGATGTGTACTGGCTAGAAACACCATATGTATCATTAGAAAGTATTTCTGCGTTGTCGAAGGACGTATGACCATATAGATGCTGGTCTCCGATGTTCGAATTATCTTCGCGGTTTTCTTCACTACTCACATCGTTTCCCGTAGTCACATCGTCGTATACATAAAGTGTTGCCGGAGGGTCTAATCCGACAACCGATTGTAAGAAAGTTGTTAACTGTTCATCTGACGCCAAAATATAAACATTACCCGACTCAATGTACGAAAGTTTAGTGACACCATCAGAAGGTTCGATGCCAAATCTTGAACAAATATTTTTGACCATCTTTGAATACGTAGTCGTTATCGGCACCCACACACGACGATTGGCAAGGTGCGTTAAATAGACCCATTCACCGTCGTTTTGATACCACCCACCACCACCCGAAATAGACACCAAAAGTTTTTGGTGTTCACTCATTTTTTGTGTATGAATTTTGAAGACAATGAAGTCCATTTATATAAAAACCTTAGAATTCATACATAAAATCATAAAACCCTAAAAAATATAAAACGGTCCGTTATAGAGCCGTTATAACGGACCGTTTTATAAATTTAGGGTTTTGGTCAACGGCGTTGACCGGCGTCAAAACTAAGGTGCGTTATGAATTTTGGTCAAAACGGCGTTGACCGGTGTCAAAACGGCGTTGACGCCGTTATAACGGCGTCAAAACGGTCTTTTTGTTGACTTTTTTTGGTCAGACGAGCTCCGTTTTTGTCTTTTAGTGAAGAAGTCCGTTTTAACGGACCTCATAACGGTTTTTCATGGGTATGAGGTGCAAAACGAGAGAGAGAATGGGTATAAAGTTAATGTGGGGGTACCCCCATGGGTTATAGCCGCCAAAATCCCCCTTTTGAAGAAATCAAGATGGGATCTAATATAATAATTAATTAATACCGTACTATCATATTCTCTGTTTTGACCAATGCTACAACTTTTAACGCAAGTTGTACGATAAAATATTCTCATAATCTTATTCTATTATTTAATTTGGCATCTAGCCTGATATAAACATTTTAATCATTTAAATTTGAAACGGTCATATAACAAGGACAGTATTGAATTACAATTTTGGTCCTTTTCTTCTGTTTTCTTTTTCATTTTAATCCCAAAAATTTAGTAATGCAGTTCTTATTCCTCGCATTTTAGCGACCTAAAGAGTCCCTCAAGTTAAAACGGTTAACAAAATTGTCCGTTATATGCATCACCTGAGGGGTAAATTTGTCTTTATTCAGACATTGATTTAGGGATTTGTATTTGTATTCAAATTTTAGATATAGATTGTTATCCATGAATCTGATAATTATAACTATTATTTTTATTGTTCTTGAGTTTAAATTTTATGAATGCTGTTTAGTTTGAATTGATAAATGTTCTTGCGATTTGATTTGTATGAATTTGGTTCTTATGATTTCTTTTTGAACGTTTTGGGATGGCAATGGTAAACTAATGGTGAATGCTCTTGGTTATGTGGAAGAAAGGACAAAAAGACTAAATTGTCCCTCATGTGAAAGAAACAAGACAGACTTAATGGAGGTCAAGTTAACATTGAAAGATGCTCAGAGGTGGTGGCGGGAAGTTGGTGAGAATCAAATCTAGAAGCTTGAACAAACTCCTTAATTTGTTGGGTTGAGGTAGATCCAATTAATTTTTTTA
>CM058043.1:27381475-27557571 GCA_030169165.1 Centaurea solstitialis | reverse complement strand
TTAGATATTATTCAATGTGATTTTGACAATTACTTGATACCTTTTGGTATGTGTGTCATTAAAAAAAAGTTTGAATTAAATTTATTTTATTTCAGTACTATGTTTATAAATTATTAAACAATTACGTTTATAAATTATTAAATCGTACTTTTTAGTTTTTATTGGAATATATGGAAATTTACTTATATGATATCTTAAAACATTGGATTTAAATTAAATGTCATAAATAGAAATAGAATTTCTGTTTTCCTGTTGAGCACAGAGATAGGTTATGACCAAATTCCCCGACGGAGACGGGGGATCAGGGACGGGAATGGGGATTGGGTCCTCATCCCGTTCTCATGCTTACTCGTACGACTATTATAAAAGTTTTGGGCGGTGCAGGTCGGACCATTCATATTAATACGCAACTTTAATTAAATGATGGAAATTTTACCAAAGGAGTGTTAGCCTAGTGGTAAGGGTTAGGCACTACATAGTGGTGAACCCGAGTTCGAGCCCTGGGGGACGCATTCTGGAGGTACGGGGGCTTCGACCCCGGCTGCATGCTTTAGCAGTCGGGCTTCGGCCCAAAAATTGCCGAGGATTAGTCTGGGTCCAATGTGGTTTGGGATACCTCTTCCAAAAAAAAAAAAATGATGGAAATTTTTTTAGACATGCTTGTTTGACCTGTTATAAAATTATAATTGAGATAAGCTTTTTTATACAATCTTATTAAAATAATTGATTTTATGTTGAAATTCCTCTACTGAGTACGAATCACCTCACGTTTCAAAATTTCGTTCTTGAAATATAATGTTGTTGTCTTGTTGATACAAAATTCGAAAGGTGAGAATCCTTAGAAAGGAAAAGTTCATACACAATAGTCTTTTATGAAAGATATTTTTTGCATACACTGTAAATTTGAATATTTTACATTTTTTAGTTTGGGAAAAAATATGTATTTTGGAATAACATATGTTACATAACTTACCAAATTATGTAACTTTTTTGGCTTGTGGCAAAGTGGCAAGCAGACCCGTTTACAAAAGTATGGGCTAGTTGTCAAGCCCACAAAAATGGGTTTAGGTTTGTTATATTAGGCCTGTATGATATGAAAAATATATTCGGTTTTGTTTAAACTCTTAAATGACCACATCCACTTATAATCTAGCTTATTTTTATCAAAAGATGCCTCAAATTATTTTATATCTTTTAGAGTAAACTATGATTTTTGTCTTAGTGGTTTGAGAAAGATTACGATTTTCGTCTATGTGACATAGAAATTGCGCTTTTCGTCCCTATAATTTGTAATTTATTTTTGTTTTTATCCGTGAAACTAAATTGTTGATTTAAAATTTGACATCTCTAAGAACATATGCAATATTTTATGATTCTTTTTCATATATGCTAGAATTTATAGTAATTAAGATATACTTGTTTCATAATATATTTGTTTGCCATGTATATTGTTCACAATGTGTTTTTTTTTGGTGTGTTTATGAAACCAAAAGTACACGTAAAAAATTAACATTGTGCATCGAGTAAATATGAAACGACACACATTTTGAAAAAATATATGTCAATTAATACAAATACTATACTCAGATAAAAAAAATCATATGAAACAAAACCTTACTTAAGTTAGAAGTCTTTACGGATCTCACAAATTTTAAGGTTCTCAAATGATTAAAACCCTATATACATACATCTTTGTGGGTGACATGTCTATAGTATGTTTTAAATCTCAATCTTAAAATAGCATATAGTAAAATACTCATTTGTGCAAATATCTACAGTTTTAGAAGATAATAAATTCTTACAAAGAAGAATACGAACATGTATTTTCTTAGAAGTTTATATTGTTATGATGTTAATTATATTTTAAGTTGGAAAACAAAGTTTTATATTTTGAATAACGGTACATTATTTTATAATTTTACATAGCCTTTCAAAATAAATTACATTTCTTTAAATAAACACAATAAGGTGCTGTTTGTTTTTTAAGTGATGCTGAAGACTGAATCTGTTTCCACTTCTGATTGTTAAGTGCTGGTGCTGAAGACTGAATCTGAATCTGTCAAGACTGTTTGTTTTTGTATACTGTCAAACATCTGAATCTGAATCTGATTATTCATAAGAACTAAAATCAACTGAAATACGTCAACTCAATCAAGTACAATAGTAAACTTTAACAATCCAAACAAGCTTAATGAGCTTAATGAATAATCCAAACAAGCTTTAATGAGCTTAATGAACAATCCAAACAATATTAATGAGCTTAATGAACAATCCAAACAAGCTTAATGAGCTTAATGAACAATCCAAACAAGCTTAATGAGCTTAATGAACAATCCGAACAAGTCCAAGCTTAATGAATAATCCACACAAGTCCAAGCTTGATGAAAAAGTGAAAAAGTGAACAAAAAGTGGTTTTACCATCACTTTTTCAGTAAGTGGTGAAAAAGTGATAAGTGGCACTTAATAAAAATAAAAAACAAACAGTCTGAATGGGAAAATCACTGACTGAATAAGTGGTTTTCCTCCAAAAAGTGCTGAAAAAGTGATAAGTGGAAAAAACAAACATCCCCTAAGTAAGTAACCTTTTTCTAATGTTGATCAACCATATATCATCAAGCTCAAAATACTCTTTAACCTTTATACATTCTTTATATGATTTTTGACTATATTTTATAAGAATATTCTATATAAGTCATAAATGATAGCCATATTGTTAATTCAACTACATGAAATTATTTGAATTTTATATGAACACATTACTTCTCACGATCTTCCCTTTCATGTTCTCATGCATAAGTAACATCTTTTCAGCCACCATTTTAGGCCCCACAAACCATTAATATATTATATATGTATATGTTATATATACACATTCCCTCCCTTAAAACCAAATTAACTTTCAACATGGCCACAGCCATCCTCCTCCCACTTATACTCATGAGTCTATTTTCAACCGTGGTTGCCACCACCATAGCACCATCGCCGCAACCTCGTGGAGCAACCATCATAAAGGAGTTCTTAGATTCTCATAACGTAGTGAGAGCCAAACACAACCTTCCTCTTCTCGTGTGGAACACTAGGCTGGCTAACTTTGCAAAATGGCATGCCAATACGAGAAGGGGAGATTGTGCATTGACCCATTCTGTGGGTGATTTGGGTGAGAATATATTTTGGGGTCAGGGACGACGGTGGAAGGTGTCGGAGGCAGTTGGTGTGTGGGCTGTTCAAGAAAAGTACTATGATTCCAGACATAATGCGTGCATGCCGAACAAAGAATGCTTGCATTACACACAAATGGTTTGGAAGAGTACCAAATATGTCGGGTGTGCCAAAACAAAGTGCAACAGTGGGGACACTTATGTCGTTTGCGAGTATTACCCTCATGGTAATGTTATTGGACAAAGACCATATTGATCCATAGGTCGTATGTCAATTGTACGCGGGTAAAACTGTAAATAAACCGAGTTTGTACAAGTAAATTAGTAAAAGAAAATGATATTGATTTACAAAAGGAAAATAAATTATTATAGTCATTTCTAAAAATACGTTTGATTTGTTAGCCACAGTCTTTTAAGCTTTACCAATTTTCAATTTTGACTTCCAAAACATACTTTGATGAGCCTTATTGCTATTTTGATAAGTTCAATGTTGTGTTTGGCAAATTAGCTTATCAGCTATTACTAGCTTATCAGTTATAGCTATTGATTAATAAGTTAACTAGTAGTTGATATGCTAGCTTATAAACAAATTATGTTTGACAAAACTAGTTTATGAGTATGTAAAATGACAAAAAAAGAATTTTTTTGAATTTAATAATTAATATTTTTTTGGAAGGGTATCCGAGGCTTTGCCTCGAGCCCTCGACTAATCCCGGCAAAGTTCACCGACAACTAAAGCATGTTGCCTTGAGTTAATCCCCAATGGCCACAATCTGAAAGCGCCTGGATTCGAACCTGGGGTAGAAGAGTTAACAAGCCACTTCTCCCACAGGTCTTAACCAGTACGCCACAACCTTGTGATTTTTAATAATTAATATTAATAAGTATATAATTGGAAAATACTATAAAAAGCTCTCAAAACGCTACTTTAAGTAGCATTTCAATAAGCTAGCTTATAAACTAACTTATAGGTAATGTTTAGATAGACTAACTTATATAAACTAACTTATTATTTTACCAAACATAACCTAAGAAAAAAATAACTAAGGAATCAAAGGCTAAAATTATTAATTTTTGGTTATAAAATTGTGTTATTTGAACTATGACAAGGTAGATTTTTGACATTAAAGATATCCCATGTGAAGCTTTTTCTCACATATGATAAGAAGTATTTATTTTCTTTTTAAATAATTTGAATAGAAATATTTATTTAACTCATTAATTTTTTTTTGGTCTTGAATGCATTATTGGTTGTTTATTTAACTTTTAGTTATTGGATCTTTATTTTATTATATTTAATATTTATTCTGATGGAATTATAGACGAACGTGGCATTCTTGAACTATCGGACAATTTGTATATTAATTTAATTATTGTTATAGATTAAAAAAATACATTTAGCCGATAAGGTTTTTAATTTATATGGTACTAGTTTTGATCCCGTGTACTACACGAGATAATTTCAAGAAATTAAGTCATGCCAAAAATCTTATATTACAAATATGAATTGTTGTGCTATTGATCTTTTAACATCAATATTATTTTCTATCAAATACATTAATTATATTAAAAAAAGTACAAACTTTATTTATTTTTAATTTAATTCAATTGATATCAAATTATCAACAACGAAAATATAACAAAGACATTTTATAGATCAAACTATAAACTATCTTTCACTTTAAAATGACGTTAATATACTTTCACATATAAAGAGAAAGGTATACATACAAAAGTGTACTTGGATTGAAATATAATAATGGATACGTTTAACAATAATTTGTTATAAAAATATTAATTAACTATTATATTAAAACTCAATGATTATCTTCATTATATTTAAAATGAAATATTTATTTTCTATTTGATGACGTTTATTAATTAGTTAAATGAATACAAATATAAATTATTATATAATGTGGAGAAGAAAACTTAGTTATGCTTCTACTGATGTAGATCAAAAAACTAAAAAAAAAAAAGTAAATCAGGAGAAAATCAAACCGTATGATTTAGTTCATTATAAGAAAACAATGACACAAATTTTCTTACCATTCTTCAAATAATAAAAAAACAAATAATAAAAAAAATTATGCATGAATGTTCTTCGAAAAAATGGTTGGCGAACTTACCTAAGACGTTTGCAAAAAGAGTAATGGAGGAACTTGAAAAATTAAAATGGAAAAGGTAAGGTTTATACGGTTTTTGTTGAATCTGCTTAGTATTTAAATATAAATTTAGGGAGAGAGATAAAGATATAGACGACTTCATACCAATAGATAGAGATAAAGTTTGTTATATTTAATAGATAATTTTGGATTAATTTTTAATAATTTTAAATTTTGAATCAGTGTCATGTGTCAACATATGACACATGACACATATGCATATGATGTGGCAATGGCTCACCAGAACTTAGTTATGCTTCTACTGATGTAGATCAAAAAACCAAAAAAAATAAATCAGGAGAAAATCAAACCATATGATTTAATTCATCATAAGAAAACAATGACACAATTTTTCTTACCATTCTTCAAATAATTGCAAAAACAAATAATAATAAAAAATTATGCATGAATGTTATTCGAAAAAATGGTTAACGAACTTACCTAAGACGTTTGCAATAAGAGTAATGGAGGAACTTGAAAAATTAAAATGGAAAAGGTAAGGTTTATACGGTTTTTGTTGAATCTGCTTAGTATTTAAATATCAATTTAGGGAGAGAGATAGAGATATAGATGACTTCATAGCAATAGATGGAGATAAAGTTTGTTATATTTAATAGATAATTTTGGATTAATTTTTAATAATTTTAAATTTTGAATCGATGTCATGTGTCAACATATGACACATGACACATATGCATATGATGTGGCAATGGCTCACCAGAGCGCGACACGTGTCAATGAGTTACTCAGAGCGCGGCACGTGTCAATGAGTTACTCTTTTATTATATATAGAAGATAGAAGATTAAAACTTTAACAATAAGTTATATATGAACTTAGGCTGAGTTTGACAATTAGATGATAAGCTAACTGATATTAGATAAATTAGTTAATAGTTGATGGTTAATAAGTTAGTTAATAGTTAATAAACTAGATTATAGATAAATTATATTCAAGAAAAAACCGAATTTCACACAATTGCATTTCGGTTGTATCACAACTGTGTTTTAGGACTGACATTTGACAGCAACATCTCGTAAAGGTTGTTGTTTTTGGCGAATTTTTGGGGTGCAATTACTGCATAATACTGTGCAATATAATTATTTTCTCGTTTGTGTTTGGTTTGATTCAGAAGTAGGTTGTTTACCGTTTACCTATTGTTTAGGGGAAATTTACTTCTCGTAGATTGTCGATATATTTGGTCATTAGATGAAGTTGGTCTACACAGTGTTGGTGTCTTCACTTTGTTTTGTACCTATTGTTGGCTACAGTTTGGTGTTAATTCGGTTGAGCTCAAACGTATCGATTTGTTGGTTTGTATGTCATTTAAAAGAAAAACTATCGAGTATGTAAAATGATTAAAAATATATTAGGATATAACAATAAATATTAATAAGATAGCTTATTTTGGCAAACAACAACATTAAATATTCTTATTAAATATTCACAAGAAAAACACGAGGACCAATAACAAATTTGCTGTATCGGATAAGGACGACAACACGACGACACGTGTCGAGCTCCTATTCATTGTCATGGTTCAACAATGTCCCACTTTGTAAAAAAAAACCGTACGGTATAATATGATCAACGATCACCGGCCACCGTCACCATCGATTTAAAATCCATATGTCAAACACACCACCGCCGGTGGCCTCCTCCTCCGTCCACCACCACCGATGACACCGCCACAACAACCACCGTCACCGCCACCGTCCACCGCCACTAAGCACCACACCGATTCCGCCTCAACTTCTTCTTCCTCTTCGATGCCTTCTTCAGATAATATGTGGAACTACATATGGATCCCTTTCTTAGTCTCTCTCTATAATAAGGAAGTTATTAATAGTAGCAGCTCCTCCGTTAAACCTGCTAATTCCGGCCACCGGAGGATCCTATTGCCGTCGGATTCCGATTCCAGGTGTCCTACGCCGGAATCGAAGCTGAATTTCCGTCCGATTATCGGAATTGTAAGCCATCCAGGCGACGGTGCCTCCGGTAGGCTTAATAATTCAGCCAATGCGTCGTATATTGCTGCGTCTTATGTGAAATTCGTTGAATCGGCCGGTGCTAGGGTTATTCCGCTTATATATAACGAACCTCCTGAGATTCTACAAAGCGTAATTTTCTTAATTTCATAGTTCGTTTTTGGTGAATTAAGCTCGTAAATTAAGCTCTATTTCTTTCGAAATGTTTGATTGCTTATCTGAATTTTGGTTCTAAGCATGAGCTGAATCATATTTATTTGAATCATTAATTGAGAGGAGGTGGAATTTGGGGGTTTAGGTTTTAGCTGACTGTGTAATTGTATTACAGAAACTTGATTTGGTGAATGGAGTTCTTTTTACTGGTGGATGGGCTAAGAATGGGCTCTACTTTGAGGTGGTTGAAGGAATTTTTAAGGTAATTGCAGCTAAATGCTTTATTAGTTTATTTGCTGCATAAAAGTTACATTTCATACAAGCTCTACTTAATTAGGCAAGAAAAGTTACATTTGAAAAATGCTTTATTTGCTGCACAAAAGTTACATTTGAAAATGCTTTATTTTCACTTGGCTCTCTTGGTGTTGTTTTCCTCATTTAGTTTTCCCTTTGTAATCCTCCTTTTTGTTCCAGCGCCTTGCTAGCTTCTTAATAAATTTCTGCGGCCGTTCAAATATATATATATATATATATATATATATATAGAGAGAGAGAGAGAGAGAGAGAGAGAGAGAGAGAGAGAGAGAGAGAGAGAGAGTAGGAAGATAAGACTTGCACAACAATCTCCTGAACCGTAACCGATCAGTCATACCCAAGTGGTTGGGTAAATTCATATTTGAAGCTACCATAAATTGACCTCTTTAAGTTAACTTATGGATTGAATCTTGATTGGAACAGGTGTTATGTTAAAATAATGTTTTTAGGATACTGTGAAGTATGGGTATCATCTGTTTTGGTGATCAAAGTTCATGTTAAAAAATGTAAAATCTGTTATCATGGTGTCAAGTCTAACCCAACATCACAACTCAAGATTTAAGAATACTAAAATCTCATAGCACACATTGATATCTGTGGTTGTTACTTGTTCCTATAGTAATATAAAAGATTTTCTTTTTATAAAAGGAGGGTCGGCTAAAAGGAGCCAACCCTATAAGTTTCCACAAATTATGTCAGCCATATGTCTTGATAGCCATACAGCACTTGCCAATCTCTTGGCAAGCATGGCATATTTAGCCAACTGACCCTTTTAATTTTCAAAGGCATCTACTTCTCCTCTCATATACACACCTGCCTCTTCCAAAATATCATCACCTCACCAATGTGGGACAACAAAACCACAACAACTCAAGATTCGAGAATACTAAAATCTCATGGTGCCACATAACTGTTTGCGGTTGTCCCTTTTATAATATAAAAGATCAAAGAAGATGCTATAATAGTAAAAATTGCTTTGGAACTCTTAAAGTTCATAACTTTTCTGATTATTGTCTTTTGTCACTCCATTTGTGCAGCAAGTCATGAAGAAAAATGATGCAGGAGACCATTTCCCATTGCTAGCGATTTGCTTAGGTTTCGAACTCTTAACCATGATCGTAAGCAAAGTAAGCCATGTTCAGTTATTTATTGCTGGTTGATTGAGTGTGCAAATGCTTTTCACTGGTAAAAAAATTTGATGATGTCCTCTTTCTTGAATCATTGCCAATAACATTAACCAAAAATGATTTATTTCTTCCTATGTTTAATCTGTTTTTCCAGTTTTGGGTGTAATTATTTTCTTGTACTTCCATGTTACCAGAATAATAAAATCCTTGAAGAATTTAGTGCATCAGATCAAGCATCTACTATTCAATTCATGAAAAACATCAATATTCAAGGAACAGTTTTTCAAAGGTACTACATAGTTGTTCTTCAAGTTGCAGTTCTGTTATTCTAAGGCATGGAAGTATCGAGTTTTGTGTGTCTAAAGCATTACGATTTATCTTTTTGAGTAGTGACTTGAAAAGCTATGACCAACCCGTAAAAGAACTGAATATTTGGCCAAACATAAACTCACATTCTTGTCGGTATCACTGGAAAAAAGTGGTGAATTTGAAATAAACCATGTGTGTTGATGGTCATGATGAGTGAAGTAATGTCATGACAAATTGTCCAAAATACTCATTTTATAGCTTCTTTTTTACTCAGTTGACCATAATAGCCAAGATTCCCCTATTAGCACTTTAGCAACTTGCAAAAAATCTACCTTTTACGAATTTAATAAGCACAAAGTAACCTTGTAGCAAGTTGTCCAAGTGGCACTTCCATGTAAGCATTTTGCGAATAGCACTTTAGCAAATTGTGGAATTGATACTTTATGAATATTATATTTCATAAAAAAGTGGATTATGCAAGTTTCTATAGTGCTACTTGGGAAATCCTGGCTATTTTGGTCGATTGTGTAGCAAAGTGGCTATAAAGTGAATTGGAGGGGAGGTAAAAAATGGCTATTTTGGACAATCTCCCACACTGTCACCGAATATGCTGTGGTGATCTCAATTCTTAAATGTATATGTGATTCAAAAAATTGGAACTTCTGCATAAAGGTTTTTATTAGATTCATGGAGATAGGAGATGTTCGTAGTTCTGTCGAGTACTCAACTTATTTGTGTGTTGCTGTAAATTAATTTGAAGTAACTATTTTGTGCAGATTTCCTGCTGATTTGCTTGTGAAGTTGAGTACAGATTGTCTCGTGATGCAAAACCATAAAGTGAGTTAAATCGCAAATATATGATCATTGTACAAATCTTGATGTACTTTCAAGAGCATATCCAAATTTAAAACTTAAATACATTTGTTTCTCTCTGTGCAACAGTATGGTATATCGCCAGAAACATTTGAAAAAGATAAGAATTTGTGCAATTTCTTCAAGATCTTAACAACTAGCACCGATGATAACAACAAGGTTAGCAATATTGCTGCACCTATTTTCTTTCCTATACCTACCCAAATTGTTATGGAACCTGTTATTGTGCAAACCTGCTCCCAACCATTACCAACTGAGCTACATGCCATTGGCGTTATGGAACCTGTTATTGGGCCATTTCTCCTCGGTATTTATATTGGAACCTTCCTTTTTGGAGAGTAATCTGACAGGGTTCCACGTATTCTGATGGAGCCATCTAATGTACATTTTGTCGTCATACCAAGATTAAGATCTAAACTATTAAAAACTCATTTCATCAGGTTTATGTGTCAACAGTTCAATCACAAAGATATCCAGTGACCGCTGTCCAGTGGCACCCAGAGGTACTTTTTCACAGTTTTCGATTCTATAGCAACTACTAAATTTACCATCAAATGCGCCATAATTTCTTTTTGTAAAAAAATATGCAGAGTGAGTCTGGTTGAGAACTCCACACACCACAAAAACTTATTGTCCCACGTTTGACGCGACATTAGACTGTGACATGATAGGTTTAGAGTGGTATTTTTGTCGGGAAATTGACCCAAATAGCCATTTCTCTCTTTACAATTGGTCTACTAGCCAATTTTCTCCCAATTTTACCAATATGTCACTACCTCCGTAAGTGACAAGCCTGCAATTTGTGGAGGGTTGAAAAAGTAAAAAAAGAAGTTTCTGAACATGATCCGTAAGTACAAGGCCCAAATGCTTAATTTTGTCTATGTTCGCAAATCGCAAGTAACATGTTTAAAATATTTTACAAGCTTCTTAATTTTTTACTTTTTCACTCCTATGCAATTTCCGGACTTGTCACTTGTGGTGCTAGTGACATTTGGGTAAAAAAGGGAGATAAATGGCTAGGGGAACAATTGGGGAGCAAGAAACAGTCAATTCGGTCACTTTCCCATTTTTGTCCTACCAAAGCACCAATACAGGTGGAACAGAAGCCATTGAATAAGACAAGGGTAAATCAGTAAACTACCCATATCAAATTAAACCTTGAAATCTTCGACAATTCTTTCGCCAGACTATCTCATTCTCGCTCTTCCACTCCTGCATGGTCGTGCCTGTGTAGCAAACACACCCTAAAGGCTAAACGTCTTCCTCCAAAAAACGTGATAATATAATTGTTAACTTCCACGATTATGATGCAGAAAAATGCTTTCGAGTGGGGCTTATCGAAGATTCCACATTCAGACGAGGCGGTTCAAGTGACTCAGCATGTTGCCAACTTTTTCGTGAGGTACGCGTTGGGTCTAACTACCATCTGTTCTTTTAGCACAAAACCACGAAAAAACATTTCCTTATTGCTAAAAAATCCTCGATTTCATTGACTTGTCTACAGCGAGGCTAGAAAATCTTTGAACAGACCACCGGTTCGAAAAGTGCTGGATAATCTTATTTACAATTACAGCCCTACTTATTGTGGCAAGGCTGGGTAAGCCACAAATACCGTTTTCCAACTCTGTGTCAGATTTACTGGGTTTATTTGATTCTGTTGTGGTTGTTTAATTTATGAGTCTTATTTATGTGGGGTGACAAACAAACATTTACATTGCTAACTCGTTTTTTAATTGATTTCGCAGCAAGGGATATGACGAGGTTTACATCTTCACTGAAAACCTTGCACGAATCTAGTTTGTAAATTTTGTATAGGTGGGTCGTGTGAACAACAAACCTTTTGTAAAAATTAAACGAATGCTTAAAACTGTATCGAATGATACCCATTAAATTTGGGTCGTTAACTAGAAAATATCCGAACCATGAGGCGGCCGAAGAGCGAAAGTTAAAATGTATGTATCGAGGGTATAGTCGGCAAAATAAATGGGTTGGTTGGTTCAGGTCAAACGAGTAAAATCTTAAGAGCGGCCGGGTTATTTGGTTTTTGGATTAAACAGTTCGGTTAACTCGACAAATGTAACTTATTCAGTTTGGTTTTGGGTTAATTCTTTTACTGTTTGGGTGGTTAAAGTAAACATATTGTACTATTATTCATATAATTATATATTTTACTGTTTCGGTTAAAGCAAATGAGTAAGTCAATGAGTAAGTCAGGAATCGATACAAAATTAGTGTGATTCATACTCTAAAAAACGTTAACAGGTTTATCTTCTATCTATTACGACATTAGTAATGATTTAATAGGCATATAAATTAAAACCAAAATTTAAACTCAAAATCTTCTATATCATAATAGCATGCAATCTAAAAAAAATGTTTAAAGATATAATCAAACGAGAGTAACACCTATTTAAAAGAACACGAGAATCAACAAAATCATATATAATTCACGTAACTTTGCAAGTCGTGTACGTCTAAAGTTGTCCGCATAGTTTTTTCCAAAAGTTAATGCAAAATATATGTGATTTTGTTGGTTCTCGTATTCTTTTAAATAGATACTGTTCTCGTTTGAACCCGACTGTATATTACATATCCACAATTTCCTTAAAAAACATTATAAGTTATGTGAAACGTAATTCTTATTACAACAAAGTCTTGTGCGGAAATTTCTTTTACGGTATGTCGTTTAGAATCGGGCTTTCAACTATGTATTTTAACACTTTTGTAGTTATCATACATACTTTTCATCTACGAAATGTATTTAATTGATCGTACTCATATTAGCTTTCCATTTCCAATTAAGAATTAAACTAAATTCGAATGTATCAAATGTTGACATATTTGATAACTTTATCATGGTGTTACTTGTTCTAAATGGTTTATCTTAAGCATTTTATGGCAGGACGTCATCTTTTTGTTTTTTTGTGTTCCATTGTTTTCGCTATAAAAACATCACAAAGTTCCATACTTTATCTCACACATTTCTCGACCTACCAAAGTTAATCAACGAACGAATTTCCACTTCTCAACAATGGCATCTCGTTTGTTTATATTTGTTCTTCTTGTGACAAGTTGTTCGCTTGCAGTAGCTTCAGATCCAAGTCCTCTTCAAGATTTTTGTGTTGCTGAACCAAATGAACATTGTAAAAACTGATCTTCGAATATTGAAAATGTTCCAACGTTAATGATTTGAAAATTTGTAGTATATGTATGTCTTATGAGTTTTCTGATTTTATTTTTTTGCAGTATTCGTCAACGGTGAGTTTTGCAAAAATCCAGCCCTTGTGCAAGCAGAAGATTTCCTTTTTAGTGGGCTACAAGTTCCGGGAAATACAGATAATGCAGTTGGGTCTAACGTGACTGCCGTGACTGTAGCACAGTTACCAGGACTCAACACTCTTGGAATTTCACTAGCTCGTATTGACTTTGCTCCAGGGGGTATTAACCCTCCCCATGAGCATCCTAGGGCCAGTGAAATCTTGACGGTTATAGAAGGCACTCTTCTTGTTGGCTTTGTCACATCTAACCCGGAAAACCGTCTTTTCACTCAAGAACTTAAAGAGGGTGATGTTTTTGTTTTCCCACAAGGTCTAATTCACTTTCAAAGTAACACCGGAAAGTGTAATGCCCTTGCTATTGCAGCTTTGAGTAGCCAAAATCCGGGAGTCATTACCATAGCAAATGCGGTGTTTGGTTCTAACCCAGATATCGATCCAGATATTCTTGCAAAGGCATTCCAGGTGGACAGGAACGTTATCCTTGAGATCCAATCAAAGTTCTAGACCCTCACGTGATCTGATGTCGGTTTTATGTACTTATAATTTTCAGTTTCATGATGCTGATCCCTTTGTATCGGTCTTGATATATTAAAGTGAATAAAAATTTTATATCCTATTAAGTCTCATTTACATTTTCACCATTAAATTGCTCTTAATCACATGTAAAATTCGAGCGCAATTTTTTTCCGTTCAATCGTATTATAATGAAATTTTAATGAATACTATTACGCTAATTGAAATTAAATTTTGGTTTTTTAATAAAAAATAGTTATCATCATAATATGTTTTTGTAATAAGTAGAGGAAAACGTATAAAATGACAAGCTTGCTTGGTTTTTATTTTCGGTAATCAACTCTAAAGTAACATAAAGTTTGAAAACATTTTAGGAAATATTTTAACGTTTGAGAAAACTTTCAATAAGGGAAATAAAAAAAGGGTAACTGGATTAAAAGGGAAGGAAAGTAGGGAAAGCAAATTAGATTGTCTTCGTATCAGAATCACTAACGTTGTGTTTTCAAAATTTATTTTACGATGAAAAGGAAAGGAAAGTAGGGAAAACAAAGTAGAAAATAATTATGTTCTAATTTGCTTCCCCTATTTCTTTTCATTCCAAAACTTTTCTCCCAAATGTGGGAGGAAAGGAAAAGAAAGAAAAAGAAAAGAAATTAAAATTAATTAAATGAATTACTAATAATATTAAAATTACAATACTACCAAACCTTTCGTTATAAAAGACATATTATGAATATATTTGTAAAAACGACATCTTTCCTTTCATTTCTCTAATGTTCAAGGACACAAATAAAAAAATTTCTTCTGATTTCCTTTCTTAATTTTTCTTCACTTTCGAGAAAACAAATGAATATTTAAAAAAAAAAAAATTTATGTATGCACTTGTATATACGTACGTGTGTATATTACAAATTATCTCATATATGCATAAGTGCATATCAGTTTTCCGATTATTTGAGGTTTTCCATCAAACCCGACCCTATAATATATATATATATATATATTGAAAATTTTAAAAAGAGAATTGAAGATGTGCTTATTTTTCATTAAATTTGTTCCTTCTTGTTAACTTTTTTTCTCAGAGAGGAAAAAAACTTAGTTCAAAAGAATACCAAATCCTAATTCTAGAATACATGTTAGGAAGGATGATTTGATATGTTGAAGATTCTAATTAACTTTACCTACTATGAGAGAAAAGATGTTTCCAAAAGAAGATAAATTTTTTCCAAGGTAACAATTACGTAAAAATGTTTTTGATCCAAATCTAAGAAATCAACAATTTAATGACATCAAATAATAAAACAATAAAATGTTATATATAGAGGTGTTATAACAAACTTATAGAATATTTTTAGGCGTCTTAATAAGGTTTTTAAGACATTTTTAATACGAAATATCATATTAATTATTCTATATGACATTTTTCAGAAAGGCAGAAGTATCCTATGAACACGCCTTTTTACAAGACACCTTGTTTTAATAAAACACCTTTTCAAACACATTGTTTTATGAAAATGACCCAAAAACTTATGGCAACGCCTAAAAACGACGTATAAATTTATTACAACACATTTAAATAAGACGTTTTTGTAACATTATCCTATAAATTAAGTTATATAAAAAAATCTATTAAGACACATAAACGTTTTTTATATTACATAAATCCATTTTTGAATACATTGAATTTGATTTACATAATTAAGTTTATACCATTAGTTGTATATAAAGTGTCTGTAAAAACAATTATTATATGTCAAAACAATATTAACAAGTACTTATAAATAATATAAATTATTTTTTATATTACAATTGAGTTACAAAGTTTTTTTCTTTTAATGTCATTGGGCTTCGAATTTTTGACTCCTTAATATTATTGTGATAAGAAAATGATTATTAATGAAGTAAATTGAACTAATCATATCTATTAGTCATCCGTCTTTATTGAATTAAGAATTGAACAACATAATTAGTTGAATGTATCCAATATTAACATATTTGATGACTTTGTCATTGTCGTACTCCTTTTAGACATTTTTTTCTATTTATTAAAAAAGTCATATCACATAAGCTAGTTCTTTTATGCTCCATTGTTTTTGCTATAAAAGCATCACCAAGTTACATGCTTCATCTCATATATTTCTCGAACTACAAAAGGTAATCAAAGAACAACTTAACGCTTCTCAGCAATGGCATCTCATTTGTTTCTTCTATTCGGCCTCCTCGTTGCGAGTTGTTCGCTTGCTATGGCTTCAGATCCAAGCCCTCTTCAGGACTTTTGCGTAGCTGACCCAAAAAGCAAAGGTAAAAAATGATCTTGAAATGTTGAACGGTCCAACGTATGTTAATGATTTGAAATGTTGTAGTATTTGTATGTGCTTAGGATTTTTCGTTTTGTTATCACAGTGTTCGTGAATGGTGAGGTATGCAAAGATCCAGAGCTTGTAAAAGCAGATGATTTCTTTTTTAGTGGGCTCCACTTAAAGGGAGATACATCAAACACGGTTGGGTCTAACGTGACTACAGTGACTGTAGCACAGTTACCAGGACTCAACACTTTTGGTATTTCATTGGCTCGTATTGACTTTGCTCCATGGGGTATTAACCCTCCACACACACACCCTAGGGCCACTGAGATCCTGACAGTCCTAGAAGGCAATCTTGAAGTCGGTTTTGTCACATCTAACCCAGAAAATCGCCTCATCGCTAAAAAGCTTCAAAAGGGTGATGTCTTCGTCTTTCCACAAGGTCTAGTTCATTTCCAAAGGAATTCCGGAAATGATGATGCTGTAGTTATTGCAGCTCTGAGTAGCCAAAATCCGGGTGCCATTACCATCGCAAACGCAGTGTTCGGTTCTGACCCGAATATCAATGGAGATATTCTTGCAAAGGCTTTCCAAGTGGACAAAAAGGTCGTTCGTCAAATTCAATCAAAATTCTAGACCTTTCTTGATGTGATATTTAAATGTCGGTTTTGTTAACCTATAATTTCAATTTCTGTGATATTTGTATGTTTTGAGAGCGAATAAAAGAGTAATACATTATATTGATTGTTTACATTTTTATTGTTGAATTATTCTAAATCATATAAGATTCAAACTCTAAACTCTTATGTATGTGTATATAATTTACAATTACTTTATAAAGGATACATAGTTTAAAATATCAATTAACGTGTCTCTCTTAAGTCTTAACCATAGATGAAACCTTACACTCTATTTTTTTTATCACACGAGTTCTAATTATTCCAACCCATTAACTTGCATGAAATTACCATTCATTTATAAAAATAAGTTTAATTTTAAATAGGCAAAAATGCATGCAATAATATTTTGGTCTATTTTGGTCAAAATGCATGCAATTATAACAAAGGAATTAAATAGCATCAAAGCATTAGTAGCCTAGTGGTCGGTGACATCATTTGGAGGGACAATTGATGGTATCCCTGTTTACCTGGGTTCGATTCATAGGGTAAACATGTGGCCATACCCTGACCATGAGTCGACTTTCTGGTTGGTCCATGGTCACCGAGGATTAGTCGAGTACCCGTATGGATCTAGGTGTTGGGTTTTTGAGGATCCCTCGTATCGATCTGACATGAGAGTCACTGTGGATCTCAAACCTAACTGGAAGAGATGCACGGTAAAACCTAATGATCAAACTGACCAAAAGGTTTAAACTTTATCAAACCTAACTGGTTTGATTATCGCGGAAGCAAAGAATTAAAACCCGAAATTATTCTAATGATCTTTAATCGTTTAAGTTTTTTAATCTTATAAGGAGGTTTTGATTTGTTTACCTGGATAGCTTGAGCTTTATCCACCCGTGAACGATCAGACAAATCGCCTTCTAGTTGGCTGAAATCCCGAGATCCCGAAACAAGCTGTTTTGCGAGACGTTAACCGAAAAACGAACTCCTTGTGGATGGGGTGCTTGGCGCCGGTTTTGGGAGAGAGGAGAGAGAGGGGATTTTTCTGATAGTTGGTTGAATGAATCAAATCCATTAACTGGTAAACCTTAAGCCTTTATTTATAAGGTAAGGTTTCCTAGTTGTAATACAACTCTATAATTATCTTTGGTAATTATCTTTTCTTTCTTCAAAAAAAAAAAAATAATATTTACCTAACTAGATAATTACTTATTAATTAATATTCCTATTATATATTTATTTATCTTAGTAAATACATAATCTATTAACTAATAAACTTTATATATTTATTTACCTAATAAATATATATAATCCATTTCAAACCTTTATCTTTGGGTTTTCTTACATAAAATACCCAACTGGTTTATAATTAACTATTATAAACTCAATCTCTCCAAACTGGGATTTATCTTATTTGATTTACAGATCCTCACAGGTATGACCCTCAAGTGTCTTATAACATTGGATGTGAGATCACTGGTTTGTCAACTTCTGCACATAATTACTAACACTAGGATACCTCATCAACTTTTTATCGGGATGTGTGCGTGAGTTATCCGTCGTTCAAAAAACAAAGGAGTAAATAGGTCAAGATGTTGTATTCTATATGATTCAAATACAAGATTTTGAAATATCAATAAGAGTGGCTAGGATTTAAAGAAAATTTGTAGGTTTTGTTTATAACAATGTTTTAAAATATGTTAAAAACATTAGTTTTCTAATAATAAGACAATTAATTTTTCAATATTCGTTTTATAAGTAATGGAATTTAAATCGATATAATCCAAATCCTACAAAATAAACACATAAAAGGATTCTAAATCCTTCCAAATTAACATTGAGAAGAGATGGTAATGAAAAGCTTTATCTCATTCTTGAGTAGCCATGGTTTAAATAGATGTGCAGGGGATAATTACAAGGACTTTAAAAGAAGGAAAAATAATATTACAAATATACAATTGCAATGTAACACCCTCAAATCAAGGTTGGTGATTATATACACCCTTGGTAAATAAAGGAGATGAAGGAAATTAGAGGATATATATGAATTATCTTTTATGATTCTTATCATAATTTACTCCAAATTTTTGCATGGAATCCAATCTATTCCATTTCTACAAACTAAAAAAACTCCAAGAGAGCAAAAGAAGAGTCAAATATTTCAAGGACTCGTGAATCGTAATCATCCATGATCAAAATTTAGAACCTCAAAAAAGGATTTTGAGGTACTCATGTTGACATTGATGCATTTTGAAGCATGATTAAAGCTATATTCTAGTATGGACAAGACTACTCGTAATTCTTCTATAGTTCAATGCATGAAGTAGAGAAGAGATTATGTTTAAAAATACAAACCAATTTGCTCTGGAAAACGATGGGAAAAAGTTAAAAGAAATAGTTTTCCCTCATAGTTAACAAGAGGGGATAGTCGAAGTTAGCTATAGGGACCAAAACAAAGGACATATACTACAATGGTTTCTTGTATAATCAACAAATTAAAGTTTTAAAGATTGAAAACATAAAAAATCACCATAAAATAACCACCAATTAATTTATTTAAAAATAATTATTCCAAGTCCTTGACTTTCGGAGACCTTCTATACAACGGTACCACTAGCATACCCTTAAGAACGACCTTAAATAGTTACATTTTTATATTATACAATTATTTCAACTTGTTTTTACAGGTATAACATTATATTTTTAACAAAAAAATTATTTATTCGATTAGTAACCTGAAATAAACACTTGAACCAATTAATTATACAAAATATTAATACTAATATTTGAAACATTCATTAAAATACTTTTTCTTTCTACATATATTTTCTAAATAAACAAGCATTAAGAGTGTAACAACCCGCAATTTTCATATTACACGTAACACATGATTTACATAAATCCAAACACAAAAGGAATACAACTTGGTCTTCTATCACAAAACTGTACATCAAAAGTCACTACTAACTTTTCGCTAAATTATCTTTCTCGTACAAAAAGATTCACATAGACACGTATCAAAAGAAGACTTTGCATTTCTTCTCAACCATCTTCATTAAGATAAACCAAATAAAGCGATCCCACATTATTAACTTTTCATTTACCTCCAACTTGCCTTGATCCTGAAATGCATATTTTTGAAAACAACAAAATGAGGGTTAGACCAAACGATCTAGTGAGCAAATCCCTGTCAGTTACACTTTTTCAAGAAAACCCAAATAATATAACCAATCAGATAAAATAAGCCAACTGATTCAACACTCTTCCAAAATAACCAATCACAACAAATCATTTATTTTGAAAATCTTTAAAGCAAATAGTAGCCCCGTAGGCTCGCAAGCACTACAATTTCATCTGTTGGCACTCAGGCACAACAATTCAGGTAACTAAACACAACAGTCGCAACAATTCAACCGTACACACCCCGATAAGATTCACACAATCCATACCGTGTGTGGCCCGCCACACGAAACACATTCGTGGGCACTCAACCTCACTCCCATGCTCGGACCATTATAGTCCTAACATACCCAGCTTCTGTTGTGAAAGTCCCTACTTTCCTTTCAAAACCAATATATCACCATACACGTATTTATAACCAATTACATGTACATTTAACGCAAACACATGTTTCATATCAAAATTTGTATCTCAACTAATAAATCCAATATTTAGACGATCACCGATTGAAAATATATGCATTCCAGTTCGCAAATGGTTAAAAGAAAAACTCACATTCGTTACAAGGTGCTCGACTTTGTCAAAATGAGAAACCGAATTCACTGATAAATGCTCTCTCTTGAATTGATTAGAATCTCACACTTGGTAATTTAAGCAAATGAAACAAAGCTCATATATAAACGCATACATGATCCATGGTTTGGAGATGGTGAGTTTGTGACAATACTACCGTACGTGGCTAACATGCAATTCATATTAATTGAGAATTTGCCACCTTTAATACACATAGTTTATAATTAAATATTATTTATAGTTTTAACTCAAATACATACAATAAATATAAAGATAATATAAAGTCGGCAAAAACCAAAAACAATAGTAATAGGTGTACTTACATGCCAAGTTTCAACTTGGTCCTCCAAGAATGAAACCTCTTACAAAACAACCTTTGAAATTTAAAAAAAATACCTTTGAGAAGAAGTAAAATAGAAGTTAAAAAAAAATTCTAGAATTTAGGAATGGTAGTCGTTTACATGAAAAGAAATAAAATATGGAGAAGATTTCAACCTTATCTACCATGAAAAGTTCTTTTCAAAAAGAGCATGAATTGAAAATATGCTTCAAATATTTAAGTCAATGTTTCTAGTTTTATCCAATCTAATAAATTAACTATTTGACCACGTCATTAACATAAGAGATGATGAATAACGAATTAAAAACAACACGTTTTTTAATTTTAAAAGTGACCTAACACTACTAAAAATGGTGTATTAATTTCCGACGGTTAAAAGTAGTCGGAAAATTCCGACTGCTTTCCAATGGTTTACCACTGTTTTTTTTATCTTTTTAATTTAATTTTTAGTCGTCGGAAAACAGTCGAAAAAATGTCAGAAAACTATCAGTAAATGAACAATCGGAAAACAGTCGGTAAAAGTCGGTAGAAAAAACATCAGTATTTTTTTTACCGACTAACTTTTTAGCGACACCCATTCGTCGAAAAACTGTCGAAAAAGCCAATTTCCGACTGTTTTTGCCTTTGGTGTCATTTATTAGTAGTGTAAATTTTGTTAAATAATATGTCTTTGAACATCGTATCATCTTATTGTTAACGTCTTAGATATGACACACAATCGTTTGATTTGAAAAACTCAAATTCTATAAAAAATGGACTATCTTCACGAAAATGTATCCAACTTTACTTGTATTAATTCCTATTGTGTGTATCCAACTTTAAAATGTGTTATTGTATGTACTATACTTTCAAAATGTGTTATTGTATGTAATATTGTACTTATTTACTGTTGAAATAGTACATGCAATAACATGTTTTAAAAAAATACAATACATACAATAACACATTTTTAAAAGTATAGTACATGCAATAGCACTTTTAGAAAGTATAATACATACAATAGCACATTTTGAAGTTGGATACACACAATAAGAATAAGGGTAAAGTTGGATACATTTTCATGAAGATAGTCCATAAAAAAATCTATAAAACATTACACATACTTGACATACTATAAAACTGATTATGTTTTAATATCTACAATCTATTCGGTATATTCGATCTTGTCTAAAACATAGTTATAATATATCAAAACATTATTAAATGGACAATTTTGAATCATGCAAGTCTATTCGTTCACTTAATTTTTTTTCTTTGTGTGTTAGGCTTCAAATTCAGGCCCCTCACTGCATTTTTTTTAACACTTTGTGTCTTTGTGGACTAGAAACGAGTAATTTGTTTATTTTGATCAATGCATAATAAATATGTAACATTGACATAAAATAAATCTAAAATATGAAAATAATTAAAAATGAATTGAATCAATCGCACTTGTTTTAGCATTCCACCCTTATTTAATTAATACTTAATCAAACCATATAAGTTGAATGCATCTAATGTTTGACATATTTGATGACTTTGTCATTATGGTAATCTAGCTATTCCTATGCTTTTTATTAATAAAAATATATCTGATCATAAAAGCTAATTTTTTATGTTGTATTGTTTCTATTATAAAAAGATCACCAATTAAGTTGTATACTTCATTTCATATTTCACAAGCTATCAAAGTTAATTAAAGAACAATTTTCACCTCTCAACGATGGCATCTCGTTTGTTTTTCATCGGCCTCCTCGTGGCAAGTTGCTCGCTTGCTATGGCTTCAGATCCGAGTCCTCTCCAAGACTTCTGTGTCGCCGCACCAAAAAGTAGAGGTAACATAATGATCTTGAAATGTTGAAAAATGTTTCAGTGTTAATTATATGAAAATCTGCATTATTTGTTCTATTTTTGATCATTTTTCTGCTTTTGTTTTTATAGTATTCGTGAATGGTGAGGTATGCAAAGATCCAAATCTTGTGCGAGCAGATGATTTCTTTTTTAGTGGGCTACACCTTATGGGAGATACATCAAACGCGGTTGGGTCGAACGTGACTGTCGTGACTGTAGCACAGTTACCAGGACTTAACACTTTTGGTATTTCAATGGCTCGTATTGACTTTGCTCCATGGGGCATTAATCCTCCACACACGCACCCTAGGGCCACTGAAATCTTGACGGTCCTTGAAGGAAAGATTGAAGTTGGCTTTGTCACATCTAATCCTGAAAATCGTCTCATTACTAAAGGACTTCAAAAGGGTGATGTCTTTGTCTTCCCAGAAGGTCTAGTTCACTTCCAAAGGAACGTCGGAAACGATTATGCCGTTGTTATTGCAGCTTTGAGTAGCCAAAATCCGGGTGCCATTACCATTGCAAACGCAGTGTTCGGTTCAAACCCGAATATTAATGAAGATATTCTTGCAAAGGCTTTCCAAGTGGACAAGAAGGTCGTTCGTCAAATTCAATCAAAATTATAGACCACCATATGATATTTAAATATTTATTTGATTAATATATACTATTTATTGATTTTGATATGTATTTGTCTTCCTATATTTAAAAATAAATAAAATAAATATATGTTACATTATTAATTATTAATTGTTATTTTTTTTAAACGGCAGATTACGCACACATCGAACTAACCTACTTCTTAAATTACTCCTAAATCTACATCATTGTCCACGACGAGACTCAAACCCACAAACTCTCCAAAAGCCGTTGGGCTACAAGCCCTTTGGCCAAAATATTTATGATCCAAACTCAAACCCTTAACTTTCACATCAGAATTTATGCGGACTAACATATTGTTTCAGCGAGACTCATATAACAACTAGAAGCTACGTTGTGGATATTAAATTTTTTTTTTTTAATAAATTGGTTACATAATAATGCTTTTAGTTAACCAAAATCAATTTCATTTTGAATTTTTTTTGAAATAGGTATCCCAGACCACATTGGGCCCAGACTAATCCTCGGCAATTTTGGGCCGAAACCCGACTGCTAAAGCATGCAGCCCGGGGTCGAAGCCCCCGTACCTCCATAATGCGTCCCACAGGGCTCGAACTCAGGTTCACCACTATGTAGTGCCCAAGCCTTACCACTAAGCTAACACTCCTTTGGTTTCATTTTGAATTATAGTCTCACAAATAACATCTAATAAATCTATCGTTTGTCATAACAACCGTCTTAAATGTCTTATCTTGCTATGACGGCCAAGCCCCAAAGCTTGCAATCTATGTTTTTTTTGGTAACAATAGGTGCTTCAATTAGCATGTGCATAACTAAATTAATCGAAAGAAACCTTGAAAATAACAGTCAGAAAATTCCCTATATATGACCTTGCAAAGACTCATACTGACAACTTATGAATAAATATAGAAAAATTTCCGAGAAAAATATACCAACATTCGAAACTGAAAGTGGTAGTAATCATTCTCATAATAGTCCCCGGTCTATATTTATGTTACTTAAATTTCGACTTCTATCGCCAAAATTTCTGGATCCACAACTCACCAAAGAAAACCATCTTAGATCTTATTACAATCACCAAATTCGTTTATTAAAAAATAATTGTTTTAGCCCCTCAATTTTTGGAGACCCTCTGTACAACAATACCACCAACATACCTCCAAAGACGCCCTTGAATAATTACAATTTTAGATATACAATCATTTAAGCTTATTTTTCAAGTACTTAACATTACACTCATTTAACAAAAAGATTATTCATACAAATGTAACATGGAATGTACAAGCAGTAAAAATAATAAGTTTATTTTCTGGTTTTATAGACTAAGTCTTATAAAATGGTTTATTATAATGTTTAACTTTTTTGTGTCATATAAACCCGAATGTGTTGTAGTAATAAATTTTCAGAATTATTAGAATGATTAATGTTTTTAATATTATTTTATAATTTTATTTCATTGTTATTTTAATTATTTATAATTTGACTATATATCAATATTTTCATGTTAAGTAAACTTAATTTTCATTTTTACTCCCATATATTTATTTCTAATTCGAAAGTTATATGCGAATTTATGTTGATATTCTTTGTTTTTTCTAGATTTGAGATTTTTTAAGACCAAGTTTTTGTTTATAAATTTATTAGTTTTTAAATAAATATAAAAATATTTAGTTAATGTTTAATTTATTTTAATGATTATAGTTTTTGATTAGATATATAAAATATTTTTTTAATAGAAAATAAGAAAGAACCATAAATCAATAAAATCTTAGAGAAGATTAGATTTTGCATCCTAGGCTTGTTTACAAATAAGTTAGTCCTTTATAATAATTGCAAATTAATATGAATATTTTATTTTAAAGATCAATTTAAAAAATAAAAGAGTAAAAAGTTAAATAAAATACCAAAATATATAAATTCTAGAATGTATGTTAGGAGTGGTAACATCTTAACATGAAATGAATAAAATATGGATTTCTTTAGAAAAATATGATGAACATTTCAACTTCAATTAACAGAGAAAAGTTCTTTTCAGAAAGAAGATAAATAAATCGCTCTTTGAAAATGCTTCAATATTTGGTCTAATGTTTCTACTTTCAATCCAGATCTAACAAATCAACTATTTAACCACATCAACAGTAATAACTACTCTAAAACATTGTAATTGAAAGTTGAAACGTAAAATATACTTTTTTAATTTCCCAAGTGATATGAAAAGTGGTTAAACTTTTTTAATTTCCCAAGTGATATGAAAAGTGGTTAAGGCTATGCGTAGTAGAACCCTCCTAGCTCTCTGATCCCCACTGCCACATCAGCTCCACATCAGTTTTTTCATAAACCCGCAATAAGCCTTTTGGAGCACTCTCTATTTAGTACCCGAATCATCCCAATCCAAATATCCAATACAACAAGGAAAAAGAAAAAAAAAGAGAGAATGTGAGAGAGGGAAAGAGCGGGTAGACGGTATGGAGACACCGCCCCAAGCCGCAGCCCGCCGACAGGCGTACTGGAGCCCGCCCAACCCCTCCAGCCCGTCGGAATGAAGCCCGCCCAGCCTACTTTATACGCATAGTCTAATATGTCCAAAAATGTCATATCACCTAAACACTTTGCGTAGGAGGCACAATTGTTTGTCCAATAAACTACAGTCCTAGAAAGTACTCTATTAAGATGTTTACACATATACTTGAGATACTATAAAAACTGGTTGTGTTGTATTATCTATTCGGTCCAGTAAGATGTTTAAATTATTGTACATCGTTCACTCTATATAAACTCTTATTTCTATCACGATTGAGTTGTTATACGTAAAGTTTTTTCTCTACGTGTTAGGCTTCGAATTCTGCCCTTCACTCCGTATTTGAAGCCTTTTTGGATTAGAGATAAGTAACTTGTTGTGGTGGATGCATAATAAACATGTAACATTGCAATAAAATAAATTTGAAATAAGAACATGGTTGAAGATGTAATGAGTTGAATCAATCATACCCATATAAACATTCCATCTTTACTTAATGAATGTACTGAATCAAACTAGATAAGTTGAATGAATCTAACGTTTGACATATTTGATGACTTTGTCATTATGATACTTTTTATTAATAAAAATATTATATCTCATCACAAAAGCTAGTTTTTGATGTTGTATTGTTTCTGCTATAATAGATCACCAATTAAGTTTATACTTCATCTCCTATTTCTCAAGCAACCAAAGCTAATCAAAGAACAATTTCCACCTCTCAACAATGGCATCTCGTTTATTTTTCATCGGGCTCCTCGTGGCAAGTTGCTCGCTTGCGATGGCTTCAGATCCGGGTCCTCTCCAGGACTTTTGTGTCGCCGCACCAAAAAGTAGAGGTAAAATAATAATCTTGAAATGTGGAAAAATGCTTCAATGTTAATTATATGAAAAATCTGCATTATTTGTTGTGTTTATGATCATTCTTCTGCTTTTGTTTTTATAGTATTCGTAAACGGTGAGGTATGCAAAGATCCAAATCTTGTGCGAGCAGATGATTTCTTTTTTAGTGGGCTACACCTTAAGGGAGATACATCAAATGCGGTTGGGTCGAACGTGACTGTCGTGACTGTAGCACAGTTACCAGGACTTAACACTTTTGGTATTTTAATGGCTCGTATTGACTTTGCTCCATGGGGCATTAATCCTCCACACACGCACCCTAGGGCCACTGAAATCTTGACGGTCCTTGAAGGAAAGATTGAAGTTGGCTTTGTCACATCTAATCCTGAAAATCGTCTCATTACTAAAGGACTTCAAAAGGGTGATGTCTTTGTCTTCCCAGAAGGTCTAGTTCACTTCCAAAGGAACGTCGGAAACGATTATGCCGTTGTTATTGCAGCCTTGAGTAGCCAAAATCCGGGTGCCATCACCATTGCAAATGCAGTGTTCGGTTCAAACCCAAATATTAATGAAGATATTCTTGCAAAGGCTTTCCAAGTGGACAAGAAGGTCGTTCGTCAAATTCAATCAAAAATCTAGACCACCATATGATATTTAAATGTTGATTTGATTAATATATAATATTCTATTGATTGCTTTTGATATGTATTTGTCTTGTTATATTTAAAAATAAATAAAATAATTATATGTTACATTATTATTTATTTATTGTTATTTCTTTAAAGGACAGATTACGTACATATCCAACTAACCTACTTCTTAAATTAATCCTAAACCTACATCATTGTTTACGACGAGACTCAAACCCACAAACTCTCCAAATGCCGTTGGGCTACAAGCCCTTTGGCCAAAATATGTATGATCCAAACTCAAACCCCTAACTTTCACATCAAAATCTATGCGGACTAACATATTGTTTAAGCGAGACTCATATAACAACTAGAAGCTACGTTGTGGATGTTAATTATTTTTTTAATAAATTGGTTACATAATAATGCTTTTAGTTAATAACCAAAATCAATTTGATTTCGAATTATACGAAGAGTCTCACAAATAACATCTAATAAATCTATCGTTTGTCACAACAACCGTTTTTAATGTTTTATCTTGCTATGACAGCCAAGCCCCAAAGCTTGCAACCTATGTTTGTTTGTTTGTTTTTTTTTATTGTAACAATGGGTGCTTCAGTTAGCATGTGCATAACTAAATTAATCGAAAGAAACCTTGAAAATAACAGTCAGAAAATTTCTTATGAACTTGAAAAGACTCGTATTGACAACTTATAAACAAATATAGAAAAATTACTGAAAAAAACATTTGAAACTAGTAGTGGTAGTAATCATTCTCGTAATAAACCCCGGTCTATATTTATGTTACTTAAATTTCGATTTTTATTGCCAAAATTTTTGGATCCACAATTCATCAAACAAAACCACCATACTACAATCACCAAATTCATTTATTCAAAAATAATTGTTTTAGCCCTTCAACTTTTGGAGACCCTCTGTTACCACTTACCTCCAACATACCTCTAAAGACGCCCTTGAATAAGTCAATAAATTTTTAAAGAAGATTAGATTTTTGGTCTCTAAAGCTTATTTAAAAATAAGTTAGTCATTCATAATAATTACAAACTAACGTTGTTAAATAAAGGGACCATTACTCTTATGAAAATGAAAAATTAGACACTTTTATTTTAAAGATCAAATTCAAAATCAAAAGAGTATAAAGCTAAATTAAATATCAAAATATATAAATTCTAGAATGTATAGTAGGAGTGGTAAGTTTTAACATGAAATGAAATAAATAATATGATGCACATTTCGACTTCAATTACATGAGAAAAGTTATTTTCAAAACGAGGATATATAAACCGCTATTTGAAAATGCTTCAAATATTTGGTCGAATGTTTCTACTTTCAATCCAAACCTAACAAATCTAACTATTTGACCACATCAACAATATAAGGGATGATGAATAACTATTCTAAAACATCGTAATTGAGACGTGAAAATAGTTTTTAATTTCAAAAATGATCTAAACACTTGTTAATATGTTCAAAAATGTCATATCACCTGACTATAACACTTTGCATAGGACGCACAATTGTTTTGGTCCAATAAACTACAGTCTTAGAAAGTAGTCTATTAAGATGTTTACACATATACATGAGATACTATAAATTAAAAACTGATTGTGTTGTAGTATCTACTCGGTCCATTCAATTCGTGCACTTTGATGTTTAAGTAATTGTACATCATTTACTCAATGTAAACTCTTATTTCTATCACGATCGAGTTGTTATACGTAAAGATTTTTCTCTGTGGTTAGGCTTCGAATTCTTCCTCTCACTCCTATATTTAAAGCCTATCTAGATTAGAGACAAGTAACTCGTTTCGTCAATATTGCATAATAAACATGTGACATTGCAACAAAACAAATCTAAAATAAGAAAATGGAAATGTAATGAATTGAATCAATCATACCCCTATAAACATTCCATCTTTATTTAATTAATATGTACTTAATCAAACTATATAAGTTGAATGCATCCAATGTTAGATATTTGATGACTTTGTCATTGTGGTAGTCTATTAATATGTTTTTAATTAATAACAATACATCTTATCACATAACTTAGTCTTTTATGTTCTACTGTTTCTGCTATAAAAACATCACTAAGTTGTATCCTTCATTTCATATTTCTCAAGCTATCAAAAAACAATACTCTCAACAATGGCAGCTCGCTTGTTCTTATTTGGTCTCCTCCTGACAAGTTGCTCACTTGCTATGGCTTCGGATCCGAGCCCTCTCCAAGACTTTTGTGTCGCTGCACCAAAAAGTCGAGGTAAAATGATAATCTCGAAATGTTGAAAATTGCTCCAATGTTATTTATATGAAAAATCTGCATTATTTGTTGTGTTTATAATCATTTTTCTGCTTTTGTTTTTATAGTATTTGTGAATGGCGAGGTATGCAAAGATCCAAATCTTGTGCGAGCAGATGATTTCTTTTTTAGTGGGCTCCACCTTATGGGAGATACATCAAATGCAGTTGGGTCGAACGTGACTGTTGTGACTGTAGCACAGTTACCAGGACTTAACACTTTTGGTATTTCAATGGCTCGTATTGACTTTGCTCCATGGGGCATTAATCCTCCACACACGCACCCAAGGGCCACCGAAATCTTGACGGTCCTAGAAGGAAGGATTGAAGTTGGTTTTGTCACATCTAATCCTGAAAATCGTCTCATTACTAAAGGACTTCAGAAGGGTGATGTTTTTGTCTTCCCAGAAGGTCTAGTTCACTTCCAAAGAAACGTCGGAAACGATTATGCCGTTGCTATTGCAGCTTTGAGTAGCCAAAATCCTGGTGCCATTACTATCGCAAATGCAGTGTTCGGTTCAAACCCAGATATTGATGAAGATATTCTTGCAAAGGCTTTCCAAGTAGACAAGAACGTCCTTCGTAAAATTCAATCTAAATTCTAAACCACCATGTGATACTTAAATGTTGATTTGCTTAACATATGATATTGTATTTATTGATTTTGGTCTATATTCGTCTTATATTTAAAAATAAATAAAATAAATATCTATTACATTATTAATTATTTATTGTTATTGTATTTTGATTGTTGAACTACATCAAATTATGTATGATAATCCCAACTCAAACGCCTAATAATTAATCTAGCAGCCACTATTCTAAACATAAAAATCGCACAATGGTGACAATAACTAAACTTATGATTTGAAACTCAATGAGAAAGTTGATTTTTGTTTCTTCGGAAGTTGATATAATTTATAGGGACTAACATATTGTTTCAGCGAGTGGAGACTAATTTAACAACTAGAAGCTAGTTTATGGATGTTCAAAAATTTTAGTTTTTATAATAAATTGGTTATATGATAACGCTTTCAGTTAATCTAGAACAATTTCATTTTAAAATGTACGCAGAATCTCATAAATAACATCTACTAAATCAACCGTTTGTCACAAGAAGGTTTGAATTGTTTTATCAATTTGCTTCTTTATACTTGTAAATTGAGGTGTCTGAGTTACTTTGTGCATAACTCAATTATTCGTAAATAACAGTCAGCAAAAAAATCCCTATGACCTTGAGAAGACAGGTATCAAAAACCTATGAGCAATAACTAGCTTTTATTCATTAGTTTGAGTTGATAAAACATGCATCCAAATATGGTGGATGTTGGTATATATAGGACTATAGGTATTAACTAAAGATGTGATAAGGAAATCAGGAAATTTACCCTGTTTGTACCTGTTTATGGTTATTGAATTATATTGTAAATTCTCATTAGTGGACAATGAAGGGAGCATACCAAATTATTTAACTTATGAAGTTTAAAGATGAAAAGGGCATGAAGTTTTTGTCTTGGAAAATGGCCCTATATTTACTGGAAATAATTTCTGCTCCAATTACTCTTATATGAATTTTAAAATTACTTTATAGATTATTAGATATATGATGTAGCGTAAAACATTTTAAGTCTTTTGAAAACTTACATAAATAATTTTGTTTCGTATCAGCTTTGTTCTTTATCACCCGGTTTCAAATTTATAGTTTTATGAGTTTTTAAGTCGAATATTGGATGTATAAAAAAAAGGTCAATATGGTCAATTAGTCAAAAAATTAAAAAAGATTCGTTTGATAATAGACTCTTTAAACCCACCACAAAATAAATATATACTATAATGTATAAAATGTAAGTTCTAAAAATGATTACTACCTATAAATGATTAAATCAAAAAATATTGAATATTAACTCATTTTGTAGGTATTGATAAGACGATTATAATGATATAACTTGTAAAAAAAGTAAAAACATGTTTTTTAATATATACTAGTTAGTATACGATTATTTATGTTAATATAATAATAATGTAAAAATGAAAATGATAGAAATTAAATTAAATAACTAACTATATTCATAGAAGGTGTAATTTAAAAATAAAAGTAATTTTATTTTTTATTATCATTTTGAACGTGAGAATTTTGAAGCTTTCATAATTGTACATGATGTATCGAGATTTGTAACTTTTAGATAAATTTAGACAACGGTGTAAGATATAATTTTTTTTTTGATATATCATTCTTAAGAGATGTTTATACACTATTTCGGAAAAATCTCTATACATACTTATGATATTTTATAGTACTATTAGATTAAAAAATATTTAATAACGTACTTGTTTTAAAAGCATTGATAAGAGATTTATAATTGTACACTTTGTAAAAGAATTTCTTTATTTAGTTAACTTTTAATATGATAAGGGTATAAATAAAAATAAAAATGTAAGATATATAAAACATATTAATTCGTATCTATATATATATTAAAAGAAGGATTTTGCTGATGTCATCAAAACGAAATTGAGCAATCTTATTGGTCAATTAAACAAAATCAATCAAATGATGATGTCATAAAGAATTTCTATTTTTTTTAATGCCCTATTAATATGTAAAAATACATAACTAACAAATATGGAAAAAATATTTTCCAAAATTCACCTACCTAAATTTACATTTTGTATCCTTAAAATTATTTGATTAAATTATTTTTTATCCTTTTGTTTTTCATTCTTAAAATTACTTTTTTAAAACACTACATATTTTATTTCTGAATCCCTCATTTTGCTGATGTCATCAAAACGAAATTGAGCAATCTTATTGGTCAATTAAACAAAATCAATCAAATGATGATGTCATAAAGAATTTCTATTTTTTTTAATGCCCTATTAATATGTAAAAATACATAACTAACAAATATGGAAAAAATATTTTCCAAAATTCACCTACCTAAATTTACATTTTGTATCCTTAAAATTATTTGATTAAATTATTTTTTATCCTTTTGTTTTTCATTCTTAAAATTACTTTTTTAAAACACTACATATTTTATTTCTGAATCCCTCATTTTGCTGATGTCATCAAAACGAAATTGAGCAATCTTATTGGTCAATTAAACAAAATCAATCAAATGATGATGTCATAAAGAATTTCTATTTTTTTTAATGCCCTATTAATATGTAAAAATACATAACTAACAAATATGGAAAAAATATTTTCCAAAATTCACCTACCTAAATTTACATTTTGTATCCTTAAAATTATTTGATTAAATTATTTTTTATCCTTTTGTTTTTCATTCTTAAAATTACTTTTTTAAAACACTACATATTTTATTTCTGAATCCCTCCAGTTTTAATATCATTCAGGAAATCCGAACCTTTTTCAATTTCTTATATTTTAACAACTATTAGATGACTAAAATATTTAGTAATAAAGCAAGAGTAATTTTTTTCATTTAAATCGTTGATTAATAAGAATTATTTTTACTAAATAACTATACTCTACTTATTCAATTTCAAATAAAGTTTTGAATAAAAGACTGGAGTGAATTGTGGATTTGGTCCCTGTGGTTTAATAATTTTTTTGACCATAGTCCTTATTGTATGTTTATTGTGGATATGGTCCTTGTGGTTTTCATTTTATTTTGGTCATGGTCCCTCTAACTAACCCCTTTGTTAACTCCGTTAAATTAAGGACTAATTTAGTAATTTTCTATTCTTATGTCTTATTCTTGTAAAATGATAGAAACAATATTTTTAAACACACACACATATATAAATCAAATAAGAGATTATTTTACGATATGGTTTTGCTAAATTTATAAAACTTAATTATATCATATACAATTTAATTAATTTTTAATTTAAATAAACCACGTCTAATTTTATTCGCTCTTAATGTGTTTAAAGTAGCGAATGTTTAAAAAATTTCATTTATTAAAATTAAAAATAAATGATTAAGATTTATATGTGATATAAATAATTATTGTAACTTGGAAAAAATTAAATCGTAAAATGGGCTCTTATTTTATTTATTTTGGTACCATTATATATATATATATATATAAATAATTAGTAAAATGAGCTCTTAATTTGTGATTTAAATTTTTTTAATTTACAAAAATTAATTATATCAGATATAATTTAATTACTTTTAATAAATTAAATCATAAAAACAAATCAAAATTAATTCGCTCTAAATAAAATAAGAAATGATTTTTATGATTTTCTAATTAAGTTGTATATGATATAGTTTATTGTTTAATTTAAAACATCACATCATAAACTAATCTCTTCTATTGTAAATATTTTGACCATAATCCTATTTTATGTTTATCTTGGATATGATTTTTGTGGTTTTCATTTTGTTTTGGCCATGGTCCATCTATCTAACTCATTCGTTAACTCTGTTAAATCAAGATTTATTTTAGTAATTTATTATTCTTTTGCATTTTTTTTTTGTAAAAAAGTAAAAAGAAAATTTTTAAACACACCAATTTATATAGAGAGAATGAATAAGATTTGTTTTTATAATTTAATTTATTAACATTAATTAAATTATATGTGATATAATTAACTTTTTAATTAAAAAAATCAAATTGTAAAATAAGCTTTTATTTTATTTATTTTGATACCATTATATATATATATACATATATATATATATATGTGTGTGTGTGTGTGTGTGTGAATTTGTATGTTTAAAAATATTGTTTTTACCTTTTTACAAGGAAAAAGCAAAAGAATAAAAAATTACAAAAATAGTTCTTAATTTAACGGAGTTAAGGAAGCAGTTACTCAGGGGACCATGGCCAAAACGAAATGAAAACCACAAGGACCATTTCCAAGATAAACATACAATAGGGACTATGATCAAAAAAATTACTAAACCACAAGGACCAAATCCACAAGACTGGAACAAAAGTTTTCCTAGATGGCTATAATTAAACTAACTCATTAATGTTTCTTTTATTAACTAAGTCTTTTTGCTGATGTCATCAAAACGAAATTGAGCAATCTTATTGGTCAATTAAACAAAATCAATCAAATGATGATGTCATAAAGAATTTTTATTTTTTTTAATGCCCTATTAATATGTAAAAATACATAACTAACAAATATGAAAAAAATATTTTCCAAAATTCACCTACCTAAATTTACATTTTGTATCCTTAAAATTATTTGATTAAATTACTTTTTATCCTTTAGTTTTTCATTCTTAAAATTACTTATTTAAAACACTACATATTTTATTTCTGAATCCCTCCAGTTTTAATATCATTCAGGAAATCCGAACCTTTTTCAATTTCTTATATTTTAACAACTATTAGATGACTAAAATATTTAGTAATAAAGCAAGAGTAATTTTTTTCATTCAAATCGTTGATTAATAAGAATTATTTTTACTAAATAACTATACTCTACTTATTCAATTTCAAATAAAGTTTTGAATAAAAGACTGGAACAAAAGTTTTCCTACATGGCTATGATTAAACTAACTCATTAATGTTTCTTTTATTAACTAAGTCATATTTATATTGTTAATTGCAGGTGAAATATTTGTTAACTTTATAATGTAGATGCCTATTTTTATTAGAAATTAAAACAATATGTTATAAATTGTCCGTGTATTACACGGGCCATTAACTAGTATATATATATAATAGAGTAAATTATGGATTTGGTCCCTGTGGTTTGATGGTTTTTATGGATTTGGTCCCTAAACTTCAGTAATTATGGATTTGGTCCCTGTGGTTTGCAGTTTCTTTTGGATTTGGTCCCTAGACCAAATAACAGTTAAATTTCTCAAGGGCATTATTGTCTTTTCCTTCTTTTTTGTCTTTTTATGCTTTTAACACACCAATTAAAATGCGCCATGTGTCCTACCTATATTTTAATCTTTTTCTTATTATAAAAAAAATTAAATATTGTTTATTTATATATATATATATATATATATATATATAAAAGAACAGAGTATGCAGCCATGGTGGTTTAATCCTCTTTTTTACATACATATATGTATATATATAGATATATGGATCGGACCAATACACTTTCATTCCCCATGAGAAAGAGAAGAAGAGAGAGTTGACCTTTAATTTGACCTAGCTAATTAGGGTTTCTTGTCTTCTTCTTCTTCAATGAATCCATATCTTTTTTTTTCCCTCTTAATCTTCTTGATCTTATTCAAATGAAACAGTTATACTACATAGCATATCTTCTCTTTAACTCTCTTTAAGGATCTTTTCCTTTTGGGTTTTATGGATCTTTGAAGAGAAACTAATGATGAGAGAGAGAGAGAGAGCTTAGCAACAGACATGATCAAGTGACCCACCATCACCACCACTACCATGACCCACCAATATAGTAAACAAACAATATAGTAAAGGACACTCTATTCTTATATATATATATATATATATATATATATATTATATAAACAAACATTATATAACTTTTTTATTTATAATAACAAAAATATATATATATATATATATAGGAAAGGACACGTGTCACATTTTAATTGGTGTGTTAAAAGCATAAAAAGACAAAAAGCAATGAAAGGACAATAATGCCCTTGAGAAGTTTAACTGTTGTTTGGTCTAGGGACCAAATCCAAAAGAAATTGTAAAGTACAGGGACCAAATCCATAATTACTGAAGTTTAGGGACCAAATCCATAAAAACCACCAAACCACAGGGACCAAATCCGTAATTTACTCTTTATAATATTTAGTAATATAACTAAATAAAAAATATTTAATATTTGGTTCATTTCGAATGTATTTACAAAATAATCACAATGGTATAATTTATAAGAAAATAAAAATATTTCTTAATGCATTTTAGTACATATCTATCTATATATAATAAAAGAGTAACTTATTTGCCACGTGTCGTGCTCTGGTGAGCCGGTTGCCACGTGTCGTGCTCTGGTGAGCCGGTGCCACATATAATTTATATTTTAATAAAAAATTCTACAAAATTATCTATTAGTATAACAAACTTTATCTCATCTAATCTCTACCTATTTACCAGTATTTTGCTCTTTCTCTCTATCCTTATCCTATGAATCTCTAACTATCTCTAAGCATCTCTATCTTTATAACTTACTTGCCACGTGTCGTGCTCTGGTGAGCCGGTTGCCACGTGTCGTGCTCTGGTGAGCCGGTGCCACATATAATTTATATTTTAATAAAAAATTCTACAAAATTATTTATTAGTATAACAAATTTTATCTCATCTAATCTCTACCTATTTACCAGTATTTTGCTCTTTCTCTCTATCCTTATCCTATGAATCTCTAACTATCTCTAAGCATCTCTATCTTTATATCTCTACCTGTATCTCTAACTATCTCTATCTCCATGAATTGTGGGCTTATATCTCATAACTTCGCATCTCCTCTCTGTTTGTTTTGTTGACAGTACTTGGATAGATGCTTCTTCATGATCCTGGGTTTGTATTCACATTGACCCCCTACCACCATACTATTAATAGCTCATTTTTGTATCTATTTATCTCTGTCATTATTATAAACACGGGTGCAACCCTTTTATGTGTATTCACTATGGTCTCATTTAAAACAATATATTATTCTTTTAATTAAATATAAATTAATAATAAGATTTGTTTTATATAGATTTACTTTTATTTTGAGTAATTACTTTTATATTTATAAATAAATGATATGGTTTAGTTTTTCGAATGTTTAGATTCTTCATACTGTTTGTAGGTGACGCTCTTCTCGGCTCGGGTCTATCCTTCTACTTGGCATCTCGGTGAAGGGGCTGTTTCGGCTTATGAGTTATGCCTCATAAGTTGATCCCTTTGCTCGACGCTTTTTCCAGCTTTCTGTTTTGTTTTCCTTAGTTTTAAATCGTTTTAGTTTGACATTTTTGGGTGAATGAGTGTTTCTGTTTGGTCCTTTTCGCTGCTGCCTAATTGTTGGGCTTCGAACTTTGTAAGTGGTTTTTGGTTCCTCGGGTGGTAGTGAAATTTCCATGTTGTGCAGAAAAAAGTTTCTTTCTAAGAAATACAAATAACAACTCATGAGCTAATATAACACCACAATTCATATTCATAATATAAGTTTCCTGATATGATTTAATTTTTTTAAAGTATCCCGTGAATTACACGGGATCAAAACTAGTACATTATATAAAAGATTACTAAATCAACAACAAATGTTCCTAATTGTTTATACTATTTAAGACGTTAAAAGATGTTCATCTATTTATTAATAGATTAGGTAGTTAATTAGGTATATGAAAAGAGCGATATTCAAACTACAATTTTTTTACATCATAAAACAAAATTGCTACAATCTTTAATCTTTACATGAGTTATAATAATTGATTTGGTCAAAGGAAAATTAGCATGCTATCCATTGTTTTTGTTTGCATGACTACTTTGATGTAAATAATCACGTACCATTAACCAAATTAAGAATTAAACAGCATAGTTGAATGTATCTTACATGAAATATTTGTTGACTTTATCATCGTGGTACTCTTTCCATATAGTTATTTTTTTTATTGATGGCAATATGTCATATGTTAGTTTTATCTGCCCACTATTTCTCCTATAAAAACATTGCTAAGTTGCATAATTTTATCATAGATTTCTTGAGCCACCAAATTTCATCCAAAAAAAAAAAAAAGTTTCCACTTCTTGACAATGGCATCACGATTGCTTTTAATCGCTTTCTTTGTGGCGAGTTGTTCGCTTGCTTTGGCTTCAGACCCAAGTCCTCTTCAGGATTTTTGTGTTGCTGATCCAAATAGTGCAGGTAAAAATATAATTACATAATGTCGAGAAATGCTATAACACTAATTATTTAAAAATATTTTGTAATTTTATGGGCTTACTAGTTTTATCTTTTTATTTTTATTTTTGCAGTACTCGTGAATGGTGTGGCCTGTAAAGATCCAAATCTTGTGCAGGCCAATGATTTCCTATTTAGGGGACTCCAAGTTATGGGAGATACATCGAATGACGTTGGGTCGAATGTGACTGTCGTGACTGTAGCACAGTTACCAGGACTCAACACCTTTGGTATTTCAATGGCCCGTATTGACTTTGCACCAGACGGTATTAACCCTCCTCACACCCACCCTCGGGCTACTGAAATATTGGCTGTCATTAAAGGTAGTATTGAGGTTGGGTTTGTAACATCTAACACTGAAAACCGTCTCTTGACGAAAGTACTTGAGATAGGTGATGTGTTTGTGTTCCCACAAGGTCTAATTCACTTCCAAAGGAACGTCGGGCATGACCACGCTCTAGCGATTGCAGCTTTGAGCAGCCAAAATCCTGGTGCCATTACTATTGCAGATGCTGTTTTTGGATCAAACCCAGATATCAACGGAGATATTCTTGCAAAGGCATTCCAAGTGGACAAGAATATCATTTATCAAATTCAATCAAAATTCTAGATCGGCCTTTACGCCATCTTTGATTGCTGATATCATCATCTAAATAAGTTCAAGCTTCTTGATATGTGTTTCTTTTATATCCGTGTTATATTTAAAAGTGAATAAAAGTGATGTATTATGTTGACGGTCCTTTTCATTTGCATTGTTTGATGATTGTAAATTATGTACGATCCAAATTAACTCAAAACCCTAATTAATTAATTATGATTCATGGATGATCAAACAAAGATATACATATACAAGGTTGGTCTCATGAAAATTATATGTACATAAATATAACTAAAAAACAATGTCTTTCATAAAATCCTTGTAAATATATCATTTAGGCTTTGTTTGGCAAGCATAAGCTAGCTTATAAGCTAGTCCATCCAAACATGTACCCGGAAGCTAGCTTATAGCTTATAAGCTAGCTTTTTGAAACGTTACTTTGAGTAGCTTATGAGGAGCTTATTGTAGCTTTTTCCAATTATACCCTTATTAATATTAATTATTAAATTCAAATATACCCTTTTTGGTCATTTTACATACTTATAAGCTAGTTTTTGCCAAACATAATTTGTTCGACAGCTAGCTTATCAGCTACTAGCAAGCTTATCAATCAACAGCTAGCTTATCAGCTATCCGCTAGCTTATAAGCTACGCTTGCCAAACATAGCCTTAATACAGTCTTTAAATATCATTCACCATATTTAGTGATAAGAATCACTAATTAATAGATCTAGTACAGAGGAAATACATCATATGTACTAATTTCAGATTTACGTACTTATATTAACACAAATCCTATGTTCATCACTGACCTTTTTTCATGCAATCATTTCTAATAAACACGGTTTCACATTGTTGAAAATCAATAATCTTATTAAAATTTTTTACATGAAATAATATAACAATACATGGATTAGAGACAGGTTCATACAAGAACCAACCCCATTTATAAGAACAAATAAACCTATTTTGAGTCATACATTGATGTGAGTACATGTGGGTCCCACATATTAAAAAAAATTATATATAACTCACTTGAATCATATATGATATTTTATTATATGAACCCCATATAGGCCCACATCATATGTGATTATGATTGGTTATTTTGTTCTAACAAAATGAATAGTTACAACCATATGGCCTATGTATTATAGTTACAACTTACAACCACACTTACATTCGTTAACAAATATTCATCAATCTGTATAGTAATTTACGGAATTTGTATACATAAGGATGGTTAAATTAAACACCAATCGCTAACAATTCTTTTACATGACAAATCCAAATTTTAAGTTGGATGTCGAGTACTCGAGTTATCAATATTGCAATTATTTGTTACAAATAATTAAATATAGATATTACTGGGTCTATTATAGTTAGTATTTTTTTTATATTTTTTTTAGATTTTTGGAAAGCATGCTTTAGTGTACGTATAGTTAGATCCAATATGGATTTATTGGATCCAATGGGCCGGATCCACATCAAACGTGGGTTGAACCCACTAAGACCCTAACCCAACGCACCTACCCATTGACGACAATATATGGTGTCAGAAAGTTGTGTGCTTAAAGTGAAAACGACAATATACGGTGTTTCACGCGACTGGTTTTGACAAAATTCGGTTCGGATTTGATCCGGTTTTGAGAGTAAAATGTGTAACCGATGGAACCGGTTCCGGTTAGAAAAAATCGGATTTTTCATAAACCGGTTTGAAAAAAATCCTTCTTCTTGGGCTTGATTTTGGGAATCTTTACAAAAACTTGAAATCTGATTTTGAGCCATATTTATAACTAATTTTGGACTTTATTTATAACTGATTTTTGGGTCTACAGTTACAAATTATATAACTTATATTCTTATAATATGATTTTGGGCTTTATTTAAGGAATTTTAAGTTAACAATATAACTATATTAACTATATTATATAACTTATAATTACAAAATAAATATATAATATAACTATATGCAGCCGGGTTTTTTTAGACCGATTTGAAAAAAACCGGAACCTTTAAAAAAACCCGGAACTGGTTCGGATCCAAAAGCCGATCGGATAACCGGTTTAGAGAAAATTCGACCCGGTTTGAAAAAGAAATATGGTTATGGAAAAACCGGTTTCGTATAGTTTTTACACAAAATCGGATAATAAGATTTTTTATGCACCTCTACTTGAATGTATATCGACGCCATGTAGGTTCGATTTTAATATAACTTACAAAGTTTGGATTCAAAACCCAACCTGCTATGAGGTTCAATGAATGAAGATAAGAAGCTTCTAAAAATGGGACTTGGCCTTGTACCTCCTATATAATTTAATATCATAAAACGGGACTTGACCTTGTGCCAAAAGCTTCATCCTTGAGTAGTTGGGAATCATGTAAATTATTCAACGTTTTTCTTTTTCGACCGGAGTTGTTAGCATTAGGTTTTAAGAAACCAAGTTGTTATCATGTCGAACTTAAGCTTTCTTCATGATTTTTGTTTTAAAGGGATCAACTAATCGAATATGATTTCTGTTTTAAAGGGATCAAATATGCAAAGATGCAAAGCTTGTGTAAGTAGATGATTTCTGTTTTAAAGGGATCAACTAATCGAATATAGCTCAAACGTGCTTGGGTCTAAAGTGACCCGATCCGATGATTCTAGCACAATTACCAAGACTAAGACAATAATTATTTGAAAATACTTGATACTTATATGTAGGGCTGGCAATGGGTAGGGTATGGGTAGGGTAAAGGTTATTTCGTTATCCAATCCATTTAAAATAGCGGGTAACGAAACGGGTAATTATCCATCTAAAAAAACTCTTATCCATACCCTACCCTACCCATTAAAAATAGCGGGTAATGAAACGGGTAATGGATAAATGGTAAAACAAAAAAAATTATCTTGGTCAATAAATAATATTGTTAAACCTCAAATATATAAGTAAAATATTAGTTCATAAATAATTTTTATATATGTAATTTGCTCTAGTAAACATTTAAATATTACCACAAACATATTCATATTAAATAAAGTACAAATTAACATACGATAACGTTATAAAAATTATTAATAATATAACTAATATAATTATTTAATATTTAACTTTATATAATTATACATGTATATATATATCATAACGGGTAACGGGTAATGGATAACGAAAAAAATCATTTATCCATATCCTACCCACTAACATTTCGGGTAAACGGGTAATGGGTAAGTGGATAAATGGATAATTTTTCTTTATCCATATCCTTATCCAACGGGTCGAAACATAACGGGTAACGGATGTACCCTTATCCATTGCCAGCCCTAACCATATGGTATTAACCCTCCACAAATGCACCCTAAGTAATTAAACAAAAGCATCTTTTTTAAGATTGCACTCTCAACCATTGCCTTTCATCATATTTTAAATCATTCCAATATAAGAAAATTGTACTTAGTCATTTACTTGTTATAAGAGTTTAATGAATTAAAAAATAAATAACTAATGTTAATTATATGAAAATACTTTTAAACCTTGAAACATTCAAAATAATCTCATAATGAATATCTACTAAATCGACCATTGACCATTAAATCAACAATAAATGTTTCTATTTTAGATGAAAAATAAATCGTATTTGAAACATTAAAAGTTGTGTCATCTATTTATTAATGCATTAGGTAATTTATAAGGTATGCGGAAAACACGATATTCAAACTATGATCTTTTTTACATCATAATAAAATAACACACATTTAAACAAACAAAATTAACATAATGTTTAATCTTTGTTTTAATCAAAATAATTTAGTTGGTCAAAGGAAAATTAGCATGCTATCCATTATTTTTGTTTGCATGACTACTTTGATGTAAATAATTGCCTACCAAGAACCATATAATGTCTTACAAGTGTTAAATTTTAGATAACAAGAACTTTCAATACACAACGGTAAACTGTCGTGTTTTTTATGATAGTAATTCAACGCTAATGAAATTAGTCAAAACACCTGCAAGCAAGCTGATATGGACATCCATAGTTAACAATAAAGAATTTTGTTAAGGGACAATTATGGTTCATACGAATATTATTTCGATTACATTTAAGTTGTTATACATAATGTATTTTTCTTGTTATTTGTATCCCATTAGAATATAATGTTTGTTCTGATCTTGAATTTTCGAATTCAGCTTAAAAAACGAAACTTTATTGCCAAATCAATGCACAATGAACATTCATCATTCCACAAAAATAAGTCTAGAATCGAAAATGATCAAAAATAAAATGTATTAAATCGATCATACCCACATTAGACTTTCATCTTTACCGAATTAAGAATTGAAAAACATGGTTGAATGTATCTTACCGTGAGATATTTGATGACTTTATCGGTGTGGTACTCACTCTATCTAGATGGTTTTTTTATTGATGGAAATATGTCATATGCTAATTTTTTATGCTCCATTGTTTTGCTATAAAAACATTGCTAAGTTACATACCTTTATCACAAAATTTTCTAGAGGCACCAAAGTTCATCAAAAACAATTAAGTTTCCAATTCTCGACAATGGCATCTCGATTACTTTTAATCACTTTCTTCGTGGCGATTTGTTCACTTGCTTTGGCTTCAGACCCAAGTCCTCTCCAGGACTTTTGTGTTGCCGATCCAAATACCGGGGGTAAAATTAATTACAATATGTTGAGAAATGTTGTAACACTAATTATTTGAAAACCTTTAGCACTTTATGGGCTTACTAGTTTTCTAATTTTGTTTTCACAGTATTCGTAAATGGTGTGGTCTGTAAAGATCCAAATCTTGTGCAAGCCAATGATTTCCTTTTTAGGGGGCTGCAACTTATGGGAGATACATCGAATGATGTTGGGTCGAACGTCACTCAAGTGTTTGTAGCACAGTTACCAGGACTCAACACTTTCGGTATTTCAATGGCTCGTATTGACTTTGCACCGGACGGTATTAACCCTCCTCACACGCACCCTCGGGCTACTGAAGTATTGGTTGTCATTAATGGTACTATTGAGGTTGGGTTTGTAACATCTAACCCTGAAAATCGTCTCTTGACGAAAGTACTTGAGATAGGTGATGTTTTTGTGTTCCCACAAGGTCTAATCCACTTCCAAAGGAACGTCGGGCATGGCTACGCTTTAGCGATTGCAGGTTTGAGCAGCCAAAATCCTGGTGCCATCACCATTGCAGATGCTGTTTTTGGATCAGACCCAGATATCAATGGAGATATTCTTGCAAAGGCATTCCAAGTGGACAAGAATGTCGTTTATCAAATTCAATCGAAATTCTAGAGCGGTCTTTATGCCATCTTTGATTGTTGATATCATCAACTAAATAAGTTCAAGCTTCTTGATATGTGTTTCTTTTGTCTTCGTGATTATATTTAAGTGAATAAAAGTAATATATTATTTTGACGGTCTTTCACATTTGCATTGTTTAATTATTGTAGATTATGTTAGATCCAAACTCAACCCTAATTTGTTAATCACCATTCATGGATGATCAAACAAAGATATCAAAAACCTTATTATGTTGGTTTCATTAAAATATACATATATACACATAACAAAAAAAATAATGTATTTCATAAAAACGTTGTGAATATTTCATTTAAGACAACTTTAGATATCATTTGTTCAATATGCATGAAATCCGAAAACGAACGAGTTATCTCTTTTAATTGCCGTTGATCATGTGGGATCATTCACCCTATTTTAGTGATAACAATCATGAATTAATAGATCTAGTACAAAGTTAAATACATCATATATACTAATTTCAGTATCGGGTTATGTACTTATATTAACACAAATCCCATGTTCATCGATGACTTGGCATTCTCATATTTTAATAAAATATACATAGATAACACATCTTGCAATCATTTCAAAAGAAATTTATGTTTCCACATAGTGGATAATCGATAATTTTATCAAATATTTTGCATGAAACATAACAATACATGGACTGTGCATTATAGTTAGGGTTTATGACTTAGGCTTTGTTTGGCAAACATAAGCTAGCTTATAAGCTAGTCCATCCAAACATGTACCAGGAAGCTAGCTTTTTGAAACGCTACTTTGAGTAGCTTATGAGGAGCTTATTGTATCTTTTTCCAATTATACCCTTATTAATATTAATTATTAAATTCAAATATACCCTTTTTGGTCATTTTACATACTCATAAGCTAGTTTTTGCCAAACATAATTTGTTCATACGCTAGCTTATCAGCTACTAACAAGCTTGTGAATCAACAGCTATTATCAGCTATCCGCTAGCTTATCAGCTTATCAGCTTACGCTTGCCAAACATAGCCTTATAAGGGTAACAAACTATTCGTTTTGTATACTTAATACCAATGAATCCATAATATCGAGAGTGGGGCGAATTAGGAGGAAACATGGCCTGTTCTGGGGCTGGGTAGCGCTCTCCACAACAGCATGGCCCTACTCCACTTTTTCTACAAAGACATTTTCCAAAGGAGGCCCACCCTGATTTGCTTAAGGGAAGCCCATTTGGGAGTCCAGACCTGATAGGATCCATTAAGGATATTGGATCTCAATTCAAACCCCTCACGTGCTCTTTTGGGAACACGTGCCTTCCTTCATCCGCCGACTTTACAGAGCAAACCACAAACTTCTTTATTCAACAACGGAGAAGGTAAACCTTCCAGAGAGATTAAGGCCCCAGAACAGGCCATGTTTCCTCATTTTTCATAAACCAATGAAAAATGGTAGAAAAAAGTTAAAAGAAATAGTTTTCCGTCGCTCGTAGTTAACAAGAGGGGATAGTCGAACTCGAAGTTAGCTATAGGGACCAAAACAAGCACATATTATACGGATAGGAACCTGGAATGTCTAAACACTTGAACCAACTAATTATATAAAATATTAATACAAATATTTGAAACATTCATTAAAATACTTTTTCTTTCTACATATATTTTCTAAATAAAACAAGCATTAAGAATGTGTCATCCTTATATTAAATTATTCTTCGTAACGTTTTCTTTAAGAAAGTAAAAAAGAAGTTCAAAGAAACACCAAAAACATATCAATTCTAAGATGTATTTTAGGAGTTGTTTATCGTTTACATGAAAAGAAATAAAATATGGAGAAGATTTCAACTTTATCTACCAAGCTAGAAAAGTTCTTTTCAAAAAGAACATGGATCATTCTTTGAAAATATGCTTCAAATATTTAAGTCAATGTTTCAAGTTTTATTTTATCCAATCTAATAAATTAACTATTTGACCACATCAACAACACAAGGGATGATGAATAGGGACTTAAAGATAACATCATAATTGAAACGTAAAATGACGTTTTTTAATTTTAAAAGTGACCTAACATTATTAAAAAACTGTGTATTATCGACGGTTAAAAACAAACGGAAAATTCCGACTGCTTTTCGATAGTTTACCGGCTGTTTCTTTTTAAAATTTATTTTTAACTAGTCGTTGGAAAACAGTGGGAAAACCGTCGTTAAACTGTTGAAAAACCATCAACATATGAAACTGTCGGAAAACAGTTAGTAAAAGTCGTCGGAAAAATCGTCAGTTTTTTCTACTGACTAGCTTATTAACGACACTCGTTTCATCGGAAAATTGTCGTAAAGTCTGTTTCCGACCGTTTCTGCCGTTGATAGTACCCTTTTTTTAGTAGTGTAAATTTTATTAAGTGATAAGTCTATGAACGTCGTATAATCTTATTGTTAACATCTTAGATATGACACACAATCGTTTGACTGAAAAACTCAAATTCGAAAAAAAAAATCTATAAAACATTTATACATACTTGATTTATAACTATAAAACTGATTGTGTTTTAATATCTACAATCTACTCGATCTATTCACTTTGATGTTTAAATAATTTTAAACCCTTTACTATATATATGGATACATATCCATCTTGTCTAAGGCCATCATTAGCCGGGCCGGTATGGGGTACCGGTACCGCCACTACCGACGGTGAACACCGTCGTGGATGGCCGGTACCGGACCGGTAGTGGTGGAGGCCGGTACCCGGTTACCGATTGATTTTAGGCGTGTTTAACCCCCCCCCCCCCCCCCCCCCCCCCGCCCCAACGGCTCTCTAACGGCTATATTTTCAAAATTTTTTTTTTTTTTCCCTTTAATCTCTCTATATATACATATACATCTATTCTCTTCTCCACATCTCATTGTATTCTCTTCTCCACATCTCATTCTATTCTCTTCAATTTCTTCTCTTTTCTCCTATCCACAAAAATATGGCGGATTCCGATGACGAATTTGATCTCATGATAGATCAAGTTCTTCTAGCCAACCTTCAAGCTGCCGAGTTGGTCGGTAAACTTGTGACTACCGGGGTATTGCAAAACAATGGAGAAGGTCCGTCAAATAAAAGACCGAGAGGGCCGAATAAAGAAAGAGGTCGGGAAGAGGGACACGATAAGCTTATCGCCGACTACTTTTCTAATAACCCGGTGTACAACGACGAAGACTTTAAGCGGCGGTTTCGTATGAGTCGACGACTATTCTTACGGATAGTTAACGATCTAGAAAGAGAGACCGAATATTTCAAGCAACATTGGGATGCAAGAGGCGTGAAAGGGTTTTCCGCGCTTCAAAAGTGTACGTCCGCTATTCGACAATTGGCGTACGGGACTGCTTCGGATGCTTCCGACGAGTACTTGAGGATGAGCGAAACGACGTCAAGGGATTGCCTTGAGAATTTTTGCAAAGGTATTATTTACCTATATATGCGACAATATTTACGAAAGCCTACTGCCAGCGATATTCAACGAATCTACGCAATGCATGAACAAGTCCACGGCTTGCCCGGCATGCTTGGTAGCATTGACTGTATGCATTGGGCCTGGAAAAATTGCCCCGTCGCATGGAGGGGTCAATTCCATAGAGGTGATCATGCTGGACCGACGGTAATTCTAGAAGCGGTCGCATCATATGATGAATGGATCTGGCACGCATTCTTCGGGGTTCCGGGCGCGACGAACGATATAATCGTTGTCAATCAATCACCGTTTTCAACGATTTATTCGAAGATAAAGCACCCGATAGTTCGTTTGTAGCAAATAATACACACTACAATCACGGGTATTATCTTGCCGACGGGATATATCCAGAGTGGACGACTTTCGTCAAAGCATTTAGGTATCCACATGACGACGAGAGACGGATCCACTTCAAGGAACGTCAAGAATCGGCTAGGAAAGACATCGAACGGACATTCGCCACGCTTCAAAGTAAATGGCACATGGTAAAAAGACCGGCGCAAGTATGGACACGAACGAAGCTACAAGAAATCATGTACACGTGTATAATTTTACACAACATGATTCGTGAAGACGAAGGCATTTCAAATTATCCTTTTGATCCTACGGAGGTTTTACCGGAAGATATCGAAACAAATATCTCCGAAGCAGACCGGGCAAGAAACGTCAACCTAGTGAAAAACCGAGAGAGGCACAACAACCTTCGCCAAGATTTATCTCAACACTTGTGGGACTCTCTGCAAAATAATTAGTTTTATTGTATTTTTTAGTTTTATTAAAATGTAATTTTAATTTTAATTTTAATTTTAATTTTAATTTTAATTTTAATTTTAATTTAAATTTTAATTTTATTTTTATTTTTAATTTTAATTTTATTTTTATTTTTAATTTTAATTTTAATAAAGTAAATTATTTTAATATATTTTAGAAAAAAAAAAAATGAGGGGTATGAGTGGTATGGTTAAGGATGAAAGGTATGGAATTGGTAGGGTAGTGGTAAAGCTGATGTGGCAGCTGATGTGGCAGCAGAAATGGGTGGTATGGTTGGTATGGCTAAGGATGGCCTAAAAACATAGTTATGATATATCAAAACATTATTAAATGAACAACTTTGAATCATGTAAGCTCTTATTTCTATAACGATTAAGTTGTTATACTTTAATTTTTTTTCCTTTGTGTGTTAGGCTTCAAATTCAGGCCCCTCACTCCATTTTTTAACACTTTGTGGACTAGAAACGAGTAAGGTTATATTTGGACATTTCACAAACTAGCTGATAAACTGGTTGATAGCTGATATGATAGCTGATAAGATAGTTGTTGATTGATAAGCTAGTTAGTAGCGGATAAGCTAGCTTATGAACATATTATATTTGGCAAAAACTAGCTTATGAGTATGTAAATGACCAAAAATGATATATTTGAAATTAACAATTAATATTAATAAGGGTATAATTAAAAAATGCTACTCAAAGTAGCGTTTCAAAAATCTAGCTTATAAACTAGCTTATGATACTTGTTTAGATGAACTAGCTTATAAGCTAGCTTAAGCTAGGTTTTTTTTTTTGTTGCTGCTGCCAAACACAACTTAATTTGTTTATTTTGATCAATGCATAATTAATAAATATGTAACATTGACATAAAATAAATCTAAAATATGAAAATGATTAAAAATGAATTGAATCAATCGCACCTGTTTTAGCATTCCACCCTTATTTAATTAATACTTAATCAAACTACATAAGCTGAATGCATCCAATGTTTGACGTATCTAATGACTTTGTCATTATGGTAATCTAGTCGTATGTTTTTTATTAATAAAAATATATCTCATCACAAAAGCTTAGTTTTTTATGTTGTATTGTTTCTACTATAAAAAGATCACCAATTAAGTTGTATACTTTCATCTCATATTTCACAAGCTACCAAAGTTAATTAAAGAACAATTTCCACCTCTAAACGATGGCATCTCGTTTGTTTTTCATCGGCCTCCTCGTGGCAAGTTGCTCGCTTGCTATGGCTTCAGATCCGAGTCCTCTCCAGGACTTTTGTGTCGCTGAACCAAAAAGTAGAGGTAACTTAATGATCTTGACATGTTGAAAATGCTCCAATGGTAGTTATATGAAAATCTGCATTATTTGTTCCGTTTTTGATCATTTTTCTGCTTTTGGTTTTATAGTATTCGTGAATGGCGAAGTATGCAAAGATCCAAATCTTGTGCGAGCAGATGATTTCTTTTTTAGTGGGCTACACCTTAAGGGAGATACATCAAACGCGGTTGGGTCGAACGTGACTGTCGTGACTGTAGCACAGTTACCGGGACTTAACACTTTTGGTATTTCGATGGCTCGTATTGACTTTGCTCCATGGGGCATTAATCCTCCACACATGCACCCTAGGGCCACTGAAATCTTGACGGTCTTAGAAGGAAGGATTGAAGTTGGTTTTGTCACATCTAATCCTGAAAATCGTCTCATTACTAAAGGGCTTCAAAAAGGTGATGTCTTCGTCTTCCCAGAAGGTCTAGTTCACTTCCAACGGAACGTCGGAAACGATTATGCCGTTGTTATTGCAGCTTTGAGTAGCCAAAATCCGGGTGCCATTACCATTGCAAACACAGTGTTCGGTTCAAACCCAGATATTAATGGAGATATTCTTGCAAAGGCTTTCCAAGTGGACAAGAAGGTCGTTCGTCAAATTCAATCAAAATTCTAAAGCACCATATGATATTTTATATGTTGACTTGATTAATATATAATATTCTATTTATTGATTTTGATATGTATTTGTCTTGTTATATTTAAATATAAATAAAATAAATATATGTTACATTATAATTATTTATTGTTATTTTTTTTGAACGATAGATTACACACAATTGCAACTAACCTACTCCTAAAATTACTCCTAAATCTACACCATTATCCACGACGGGACTCGAACCCGCAAACCCTCCAAGTGTCGTTGGGCTACAAGCCCTTTGGCCAAAATATGTATGATCCAAACTCAAACCCCTAATAATTAATCGAGCACCCACAACTTTCACATCAGAATATATTGTTTCAGCGTGACTCATATAACAACTAGAAGCTACTTTGTGGATGTTAATTATTTTTTTAATAAATTCGTTACATAATAATGCTTTTAGTTAACCAAAATCAATTTCATTTCGAATTATACGAAGAATCTCATAAATAACATCTAATAAATCTATCGTTTGTCACAACAACCGTCTTAAATGTTTTATCTTGCTATGACGGCCAATCCCCAAAGCTTGCAATCTATGGTTTTTTTTTGGTAACAATGGGTGCTCTAGTTAACATGTGCGTTATTAAATTAATCGAAAGAAACCTTGAAAATAACAGTCAGAAAATTCTTTATGACCTTGAAAAGACTCGTACTGACAACTTATGTACAAATATAGAAAAATTTCCGAGAAAAATAAACCAACATTCAAAACCGGTAGTGGTAGTAATCATTCTCGTAATAGTCCCCGGTCTATATTTATGTTACTTAAATTTCGTCTTCTACTGCCAAAATTTCTAGATCGACAACTTGTTAGTAATTATGTGCAAAGTTGACAAACCAAGTAATTACACATCCAATGTTACAAGACACTTGAGGATCACACTTGTGAGGACCTATAAATCGAATAAGTTAAATGAAACCCATAAATGGAGAGTTGGGATTTATAATAGTCAATTATAAATCAATTGGGTATTTTCAGTCAGAAATCCCAAAGTTGGAGGGTCATTAATTAATTAAGTAGATTATATATTTATTAGATTAAATAAATATAAGTAATTATCTAAAATAATCCTTTCTTGCTAGAAAAGAAAAAAGATAATTACAAAAGAGGAAACTGAATCAGATGGAAACTGTGTTTCCTTGATATATAAATAAGCCTTATGGGTTTAAGGTTAATTCAATTTTTCAATAACCTAACAATCAGTTTCCAGTTCTCTCTCTCTCTCTCTCTCTCTCTCTCCCATTGGCGCCGCCCCCCCTTTTCCTGCTACCAGATCGGTTTTCAGTTTTCGGGTTTCAGTTCTGCTAGAGGAACAATTCGTTGGTCGTTCATTGGTGGATCAATTCTCAAGCAATCCAGGTAAATCTACTATAACTATTAGAATTAATTAAAACAACGATAAAGATCAATAAGTTTCTTTTGGGTTTTCTTAATCGCTTCCGCATTAGATCAAATCAGTATGGTTTTTGATCATATAGGTCTTTTACCAGTTTGGTTATCAGATCTATGGATTTATCGAACCAGTGAGGTTTCAAGATCCATGATAATCCTCGTGTCAGATTGACCCGAGGAAACCCACAAAAACCCAACAGTGGTATCAGAGCATCTGGTCCAATCGTTTTTAGTTTTATTTATTCTCGTAAGATCCGTTAAAAATTGTTTTCTTACGTATCAAGTTTTAATGTGGTTTTATAAAATCTGAACTTTATTGTTTCTAATATGTATTCGTCGAACCAACGATCAGCGGTGGAACGGCGGCAGCTAGCCGACCGAACCACCAGGCCAATCGCCAGCGAGTCTTAGCCACAAGAAACTCAACACCGGCTGCACCACAGTGTGTGGTGGCGGTGCCGGCTGCTGCAAATAAACCACCAGGCCACCAGTTCGGTGGTGGTGGTCGAACCACCCTCAAAACCGTGGTCGATCCACCCGAAGGTGGTAGCCATGGTTGATCAATCGGTTGCCACCAGACCGGTGGTGGCCGAATCGGTCCTTGGCCGTGGATCCTAAACAACCTAAGCCGCACCACCGATTGTGGTGACAGCGTCGGTTATCACCAACCACCAGATCGGTGGTGGTTCTCGTTCGCTGGAAATCGCAGCCGCACCACAGCAAGTGGTGGCGGCATTGACGGTTCATTCAATCGCCGACCGCACCGCGCCTAGCGGTGGCGGCGTTCGGCCACCGTACCTTAACCGCACCACAGACGAGTGGTGGTGGTATCGGTAATCGTCGATAAAAGACGGTAGCGGCGGCGTTTGTAATCATGAACCACGGCGAGTGGCGGCGATGGTGATTCCGTTCGCCGGCAATCGCAAAGAGCAAGCGGCACTGGCCGCACCACAATGGTGGTTGCGGTGACGGTATTGATCGGCGACGGTGGCGTTCGATGGTGGCGGCGATTTCGCGACCGCCCGGCCAAACCACCAGCGAGGTGGTGGCGGCGATTTCGCGACCGCCCGGCCAAACCACCAGCGAGGTGGTGGCGGCGATTCCGCGACCGCCCAGCCGGACCACCAGCAAGGTGATGGTGGGATCTAGCGGCAGCCCTAGCGGTGATCTTAGCCACAAACCGCAATCGCCGTACGTGGTGGCGGCGGCACCTATCGATAACCACGGTCACCGGCGATCGATGGGTGGCAACGGCCACGGTTGAAGCCGATCACCGCACCACCAGTAGTGGTGGTGATCGACGGCGCTTAGCGGCAATGTTTGAAGACCGTGGCCAAACCACCAGTTCGGTGGTGGCCGGCGGTATCAAACCAAGTAATGGTAATCAGTGGCGATAGCGACGCAAGCCGTGTACTCGCGGTGCAAGTGTCGTCTTCACAACGCAAACGTGTCCACGAATCAAATTTTTTTTTCGGTGGTCTTTGGGCCTAATCGTTGCAGGGCCTGAAACCCAAATCCAAAAATTCTTGTTTTTAAGCTAATTGTTAGTTAATCGACCCGAAAATTTTTTTAAGCCCAAAATTACCAGTTTGGTAATGGGCCCAAACGGCCCGGTTCTAGACCAAGTTATGGCCCAAGAGGGTTGTTTAATTTTTGACTATTTACCCGAATTATTTTATTCAAACAATCGTTTTAAAATTTTAAAATTGATTATTTTGATTCGTTTGATCAACTAAATCTTTGTGTCATGTTTAAACTAATTATACAAAACCACGACACAATTTACGGGTAAATATTCTGCACCAACAAATTAAAACGGTTTTATCTAAAATAGGTTTACAGTTTGTAAATTTCAACTAAAATGGTTTTCAAACTAAAACATTAATTTTTGGTCTATAAAACAGTTTGTTTTATAAATAAATTAAAACCAAATCTTGTGATATAAGAAACGAGACAATTTTAACGGATATAGAGTTAATTTACGTTTATATATATATTGCTTGTTTTGTGCCTTATATTAGATGCATATTTTATACATGCTTGCTTATATATATATATATATAAACCTATTATAGATTTTGCCGACTTAGACCCTTGACGAAATTCTGGGGAGGCCTGCGTGCCATTTACAACCCCTTATGTAATAATGACCTTAGGATAGATGATTTTATTTTTCCTCTAATCCAAACGAAGATGGTGAGGCCAGTGGGAGCTAATGGAGTTCTTCATCTTTCCGGAATCCTGACTAAGATGGAGAGGCCAGTGGTAGCTACGCAAGGTTCTGAAGTTTTCAGTTTAGTTAGGTCATTATTGGTCCCTAGGAAATAAACGTTGGCAAAAACTATAATTGGTTATTGTGTGGTTGATTATTACTTAACTGCATAATTGTTTATTTGTGATATCTTACATGTTAGTAGTTTTAAATAGAAAAGTTTTTTTTAAACTAGATTATATCACAAAAGCATATAGGTTTTTATATTTAAAATTACCAGTTTTTCGAACTTTTTCAAACGGTAGATTTTATTTTCAAACCTATAAATGATTGTTTCATGTAAAAGGCAAGTTGACAAAAACAGTCAGTTTTAATCAACTAGTGTGCTATTAAACTATTATTAATTAGCAAGTAATTTTAAAACAGTTAGTTTTAAAATAGAATGAATGTTTGAAACAGCTAGTTTAAAACATCAGTTGCCTTTATGACAATCAAGTTTTTCAGAATCATGTTTCAAAAAATCCTGGAAATAAAAGTTTTTTTTCAAAACCCCAAAAATCATAGATCAGTAGTGCAACCCATCTAAGGGCACCTTCGGCATAAGGTACACGGGGGTTGTGAGTGATCACACATTCAACGTCCGTGTTCAAACTGAAGCCGGAAGGGTTACATAACTCTGCGAATTATCTCCGGGTGGTACCGGCCAGGGTAAAGTAATCAGGTCCCCAAAATGGTGAGATCTGTTTTGGTTCTGTTAAGTTCACCGGGTGGTACCGGGCCAAAATGCACTTAGAGGGACTGAAACATGCACGGGTAGTTACCGTGGTCCCGAAAAGATCTAGGAGTCATGTCAGTTAGATGTGATTGGTAAAAGTCCTTACCTACCAAAATAGTACGGTCCTGATGGAGTAAGAACACACCGCACATCAGGACGTATGAAATAAGGATCCTAGTCCAATAAATTGATCATTTAAGGGTTTATTGATATTTATTGGAAATTAATCTATTTACAGTTGCTAAAAACCAAAAGTTTTAATGTGTGTAGATGGCAAACACTGTTACCAGCACAAATAATCTTTCCCTCCGCTCTATCCTTGAGAAGGACAAGTTAACCGGCCCCAATTTCCTTGACTGGGAGCGCAATCTGATGATTGTACTCAGACACGAAAGGAAATGGTATGTCCTTGAAGAGCCTCTTGGGGAGGCTCCTCCGGCGACTGCTCCGGCTGCTGCTAGGAATGCTCACAAGAAGCATTCAGATGATCTGCTAGATGTCGCCTGTCTCATGCTTGCAACTATGAGCCCAGATCTACAAGCAGGGCTCATAAACACAAATGCTTATGACATGATCCGCCAGCTGAGGGACATGTTCCAGACACAGGCTCGTACAGAACGTTACGATGCCACAAAAGCATTTAATGAATGCAAGATGATAAAAGGGACATCAGTAAGTGACCACGTCATGAAAATGAAACGGCACTTGGATCATTTGGAGAGGCTTGGTCACCCAGTTCCGTTGCAGCTAGCAACGGATACTATACTCAATTCACTATCAGATGACTACAAGCCCTTTGTAGTCAATTACAACATGAACAACATGGAGAAGTCAATAGCAGAATTACACTCCATGCTTAAGACAACTAAATTGAATATGGGGACCAAAAACAAAACCAATGATGTCCTGATGGTAAGAGATGAAGGGGTGAAAAAGAAGAATGGGCATACTAGCACCAGCAAAGGGAAGGGACCAGTTCAGGCCGTCCAGAGTGCACCCAAGAAAGGCAAAGGCAAGGGCAAGGGCAAGAAGGTCAAGCCAAATAAAGCTAGGACCGAGAACCGTTGCTTCACATGCAATGAGGTCGGTCACTGGAGGCAGAACTGCCCAAAGCGTCATGAAGCAGGTATGTAAACCTCAAATATTTGTGATTGCTTTAGTTTGTCACTTCTTACTTGTTAGTTTACAAGTGTACTGATACCTAGAGCAAATGACTATTGCAGGTGGTCAGAGGTGATGTGCCCAAGAATTGCAAGGATCCAGATGAAAGTTCATTTTAGACATTTATTTTTCAAGACAATTTTATTTATGAAACAATTGTTTTATTTATGGTTACTTTTTAAATACTTATAATTTATTGAATGATTTTAAATTTTATAAGTTATTGTCTTGAATAAATATCTGTTATGCATGAAGTTTTAATTTTGACAAAGTCAAGTTTTGACTTAATTAGATCCTAGATATTGCCTATTGTAGTTACTTCAATAATTTTGGTTAAAATTGAAGTAATTTATATGAAAACTATCAAAACACACGAAATTCTATAGGAATGTGTTTTTAGGAATAAAACATTTATGAATAATATTTTTTGTGATCAAGTTTAATTATTCAAATGTTTAGAAGAGAATCTAGGATATTAACTCAGATAAAGTTAATAACAGTATTTATAAAACTAGGAAAATTCCAAGTTTTGGAATTAGGATTTAACAAAATCCAGTTAAGTTTTATAAATGTTAGAATTCTCAAGTATATTACTTAAAATAATTGACTAATCAAAGTTTTGACTAAGTCAATAGTGAATTTTGAGTAATAATTGGTTTTCATATAGGTTAGTGGGAGCCCAATTTATTCTTTATCTAGTCTGAGATAAAGAATGAAAGATATAATTATTGATTCAATATATCTCGGTATTCATGATCCAGGTAGGATGAGAATTCATAAGATATAATTTACCTTATAGTCAAAATGATAAAAGTTTCAAGATCCTTGAAACAAAGTAAAGTCATGATTGACTTTAAAATCAATAATTAAAATATTGAAGAATTTTAGCAAATTTGCCAGTATGATAACTGGAATCTGACTTCAGGTAGAAGTCATTCATCTACACGGCAACTAAGGAAAGTTGCAGTCCAATTTTACATATTCAGGAAAAACTAAGAGTTGTTCCAGGTCTCCAGGTTCATGGAATATGATAGAAGTCTAATTTTTGTTTTAAAAGTGTTTGCAAAACAATGATTAGCAGATACAAGTAGACAGTATCAGTAAATACAGACTTGTATTATTTGGTTATCACTTTGATTAAAATGGTAAACTTTGATCAAAGGATTTAAATTGAAGATAGGTGATACTTCATTTTAGATCAGTATTTAACAAACGTTAAATAGATACTATAAAAGTTATTAAGAAATGTCATTAATTTTGTTATTATTACAGAGTGTAATATGGACTATGCAAAATTAAATTCTCTATTACTTTTATAAATTTTGCATGTTTTGTAATCCAAGAATGAAACTAGTTTTCAGTTTTTCATTCAAAATTTGTCCGTGACGACTTATCGTGGTGGGAACCCGATAAGGTGTTAAAGTCATTGTGAACTTTTAGGTAGTTATGATCAGTTATTGATAACAGCTACAAGTGTTGTAGACTAAAAGTTGCACAGATATTTGATAGAGTAGCAAATATCGGACGTGATCCGCAGTTGAGATTACTTCTTGGAATCAGTCATAAGTAAATCTCACAGTGGTTGTCCCTATCACCTGAGGTATATGATTTGATATCATGAGGACTACTGAATACTTAGTGCACTCAACCGCTACGCCGTAACAGGGTGGCTATAAAGAGGGTAACTAGATTCAGCGGAAGCCGTGGTGTTAAAGGCAGATTTGCAAGATGGGATTTGCACCTCTTCTCTAAAGAGAGATATTTCTGGGCCCCTTGACTGACTGAATATACTGATGAAGTGCATGGCTATGCCCAAACGAACTGATTAGTTCTTTGTCGTTTACCTATCAGTAAAAGTCGGATAGTCGAGAAAACAGAATCTTGAGTATTTAGAGTTGACACTTTCCAAGCTCATACTCACAGATGAAATATCGGGATGCAAAGGGAAAAGCCAAGTTATACCCAATTTATGAACAGTAGTTTCATAGATGTTGTTTCCTTACGAAAAGTTTATATCACCTGTCTGGGTATAAGAGTTCTTGTAACCTGGTCAGCCTAAGTGCCTGTCTAGGGGCCTCCTTAGGTCCGTGTAATCAAGACGGTATTGCCAACTTGCACAACTGGGAGTCTGTTAGTAATTATGTGCAAAGTTGACAAACCAAGTAATTACACATCCAATGTTACAAGACACTTGAGGATCACAACTGTGAGGACCTATAAATCGAATAAGTTAAATGAAACCCAGAAATGGAGAGTTGGGATTTATAATAGTCAATTATAAATCAATTGGGTATTTTCAGTCAGAAATCCCAAAGTTGGAGGGTCATTAATTAATTAAGTAGATTATATATTTATTAGATTAAATAAATATAAGTAATTATCTAAAATAATCCTTTCTTGCTAGAAAAGAAAAAAGATAATTACAAAAGAGGAAACTGAATCAGATGGAAACTGTGTTTCCTTGATATATAAATAAGCCTTATGGGTTTAAGGTTAATTCAATTTTTCAATAACCTAACAATCAGTTTCCAGTTCTCTTTCTCTCTCTCCCATTGGCGCCGCCCCCCCCCCCCTTTTCCTGCTACCAGTTCGGTTTTCAGTTTTCGGGTTTCAGTTCTGCTAGAGGAACAATTCGTTGGTCGTTCATTGGTGGATCAATTCTCAAGCAATCCAGGTAAATCTACTATAACTATTAGAATTAATTAAAACAACGATAAAGATCAATAAGTTTCTTTTGGGTTTTCTTAATCGCTTCCGCATTAGATCAAATCAGTATGGTTTTTGATCATATAGGTCTTTTACCAGTTTGGTTATCAGATCTATGGATTTATCGAACCAGTGAGATTTCAAGATCCATGATAATACTCGTGTCAGATTGACCCGAGGAAACCCACAAAAACCCAACACAACTCACCAAAAAACGTAACATGAAATGTACAAGCAGTAATAAATAACTAATACGCTTTATTTATTTTTATAAACTAAGTCTTATAAAATGATTTATTATGATGCTTAATATTTTTGTGTCATATAAATCTGAATGTGTTGCAGTAATAAATTTTCAAAATTGTCAGAATGATTAGTGTTTTTTAGTATTGTTTTATAAATTTTATTTTATTGTTATTTTAATTTTTATAATTTTACTATATATCAATATTTTCATGTTAAGTTAACTTAGTTTTCATTTTTACTCCCATATTTTAATTTCTAATTCAAAAGTTATATGTGAATTTATGTTAATATTCTTTGTTTTTTCTAGATTTGAGATTTTTTAAGACCAAGTTTTTGTTTATAAATTTAATAGTTTTTAAATAACTATAAAAATATTTATTTAATGTTTAATTTATTTTAATGAATTTGATTTTTGATTAGATATATAAAATATTTTGTTAATAGAAAATAAGAAAGAACCATAAATCAATAAAAATTTTGGTCCCTAGAGCTTGTTTACAAATAAGTTAGTTCTTCTTGAAATAACCTCTAATTTTGGTCCTTGTGGTTTATTAAAATCTTTGAAAATGGGACATATGGTTTAATAACTGTAGATATCGTTCTCATGATTTATATTTTGCTTTGAATATGGTCTCCATCATTAATTTCATTAATTTTATCTACTGAAGGTAGAAGTATATTTGTCGAATTAGATTTTCCATAATTATTCTTAAAAGATAAAATAATATAATATATTATAAACTAATTAATTATGTAATATATGTTTTTTAGTTTGATATTTTCAAATATATTTATTTTAATTTTTGTTTATCGGTTTTATTTTATTATTTAATTCTTGTCAACTTACTATTGAACTTTAGTACATCATTAATTTTCTTCAATTTTTAAAAAATAATTGTTATAATATTTTATAGAAACTTATTTTTGTATATCTTCTTTATATTTAGATGATATACTTTTTGTATTATTTTTATTTTTGATCATCTAGTTGTTAGTTTAACTTTCAAAGAGAAATTTTAATGAAGTATATATACAAAAATAAGTTTTATAAAAATACTATAACAATTAGTTTCTAAAAAAATAAGAAAATTAATAATGTATTAAAGTGCAATAATAACTAATAAGGTGACAAAATTAAGTGAAATAAATCAGATAAATAATAACTAAAGTGAATATATTTGAAAATATCAAACTAAAAAACAAATAACTTACATAATTGTATAAATTAATATGTATACATTTTATTTAAATATTATATATTTTGAATTATGAATTTTATCTAGTGGTCATTTTATCAAATATAAATTGTAATGAAGGTATACAAAAATAAGTTTTAAATATTTCGGTTATTTTAAAAAAATCAAGAAAACCAATAGTGCACTAAAATGCAATAATAAGGTGACAAAAATTACATTAGTGAAATAAAACCGCTACATAAAAAAAACAAAAAAAACATGATAACTAAAATGAATGTTTTTGAAAATATCAAACTAAAAAACATATAACTTACAGAATTAATTAGTTTATACTATATTGTATTATTGAATCTCTTAAGAAAAATTAAGAAAAATCTAATTGGACAAATATACCCCTACCATCAATAGAAAAAATTACTTAAATTAATGATGGCAGACCATTTTCAAAGCAAAACATAAACCATGAGTACGATTTTTAGAGTTATCAAACCATAGGTCTCACTTTCAAATATTTCAATAAACCACATGAACCAAATTTAGAGTTTACTCTAATATTTGCAAACTAACATTGTTAAACGAAGGGACTGTTGTTGTTATGAAAATGAAAATTCAGACACCACCAATATAAAATTTTTTTTAAAGATCAATTTCAAAATCAAAAGATAAAAAGTTAAATAAAATACCAAAATAATATGTATGTTAGGAGTGGTAACTTTTTAACATGAAATGAAATGAAATAAAATATGGATTCCTTTAGAAAAATATGATGAACATTTCAACTTCAATTACCATGAGAAAAGTTCTTTTCAATAAGAAGATATATAAATCGCTCTTTGAAAATGCTTCAATATTTGGTCTAATGTACTTTAATCCAAATCTAACAAATCAACTATTTGACCACATCATGATCATGAATAAACTACTCTAAAACATTGTAATTAAAAGTTGAAACGTAAAATAACTTTTTTAAGGTTATGCATAACAGAACCCTCCCAGCCCTCTGAGTCTCACATCAGCTTTTCCATAAACCCACAATAAGTCTTCTTGAGCCTTCTCTAACTAGTACCCGAACACTCCCAAACCAAATACCCAATACATTAAGAAAAAAGAAAAAAGAAATAAGAAGAGAGAACGTGAGAGAGGGAGAGAGGGAGAGAGGGAGAGAGCGGGTAGACGTTGTGGAGACACCGCCCTAAGCCGCAGCCCACCAGCCCGCCGACAAGCGTACCAGAGCCCGCCCAACCTCGCCAGCCCGCCGGAATGAAGCCCGCGCAGCCTGAGTACTTGATACACATAGCCTAATATGTCCAAAAATGTCGTATCACCTGACTATAACACTTTGCGTAGGAGGTACAATTGTTTAGTCCAATAAACTATAGTCCTGGAAAGTAGTCTATTAAGATGTTTACACATATACTTGCGATACAATAAGAACTGGTTGTGTTGTAGTATCTACTCGGTCCATTCGTTCACTTTGATTTTTAAGTAATTGTACATCGTTTACTCTATGTAAACTCTTATTTCTATCACGATCGAGTTGTTATACGTAAAGATTTTTCTCTATATGTTAGGCTTCGAATTCTTCCCCTCACTCTTATATTTAAAGCCTATCTAGATTAGAGACAAGTAACTCGTTTCGTCAATATTGCATAATAAACCTGTGACATTGCAACAAAATTAATAAATTTAAAAGAAGAAAATGGGTGACAAATGTAATGAATTGAATCAATCATACCCATATAAACATTCCATCTTTATTTAATTAATATGTACTTAATCAAACTACATTAGTTGAATGCGTCCAATTGTTCACATATTTGATGACTTTGTCATTGTGGTAGTCTAATACTGTAATATGTTCTTTATTAATAAAAATACATCTTATCAAATAACTTAGTCTTTTATGTTCTATTGTTTTTGCTATAAAAACATCATTAAGTTGTATTCCTCATCTCATATTTCTCAAGCTACCAAAGTAAATCAAAAAACAATACTCTCAACGATGGCACCTCGTTTGTTTTTATTTGGTCTCCTCCTGACAAGTTGCTCACTTGCTATGGCTTCGGATCCAAGCCCTCTCCAAGACTTTTGCGTCGCTGCACCAAAAAGTCGAGGTAAAATGATAATCTTGAAATGTTGAAATTGCTCCAATGTTAATTATATGAAAATTTTGCATCATTTGTTGTGTTTATGATCATTTTTCTGCTTTTGTTTTTATAGTATTCGTGAATGGCGAGGTATGCAAAGATCCAAATCTTGTGCGAGCAGATGATTTCTTTTTTAGTGGGCTCCACCTTATGGGAGATACATCAAATGCAGTTGGGTCGAACGTGACTGTCGTGACAGTAGCACAATTACCCGGGCTTAACACTTTTGGTATTTCAATGGCTCGTATTGACTTTGCTCCATGGGGAATGAATCCTCCACACACGACACCTAGGGCCACTGAAATGTTGACGGTCTTAGAAGGAAGGATTGAAGTTGGTTTTGTCACATCTAATCCTGAAAATCGTCTCATTACTAAAGGACTTCAAAAGGGTGATGTATTCGTCTTCCCAGAAGGTCTAGTTCACTTCCAAAGGAACGTCGGAAATAGTAATGCTGTTGTTATTGCAGCTTTGAGTAGCCAAAATCCTGGTGCCATTACTATTGCAAATGCAGTGTTCGGTTCAAACCCAGATATTGATGAAGATATTCTTGCAAAGGCTTTCCAAGTAGACAAGAACGTCGTTCGTCAAATTCAATCTAAATTCTAAACCATGATACAATATTTAAATGTTGATTTAATTAACATATAATATTCTATTTATTGACTTTGGTCTGTATTCGTGTTGTTATATTTACAAATAAATATATGTTACCTTGTTAATTATTTATTGTTATTTAATTTTATTGTTGGACTACCCCAAATTATATATGTATGATAATCCAAACTCAAACCTCTGATAATTAATCTAGCACCCACAACTTTCACATCAAAATTAATAATTTATGAAACTCAATTTGTTTCTTTGGAAGTTGATATAATATACGGGACTAACGTATTATTTCAGTGAGACTAATATGTAACAATTGGAAGTTAGTTTGTAGATATTCAATTTTTTTAATAAATTAGCTAGTTACATAATAATGCTTTCGGTTAATCTAAATCAATCTCATTTTAAACTGTATTTGAAGTTTCATCTTTGCTAAGACGGCCAAGTCCCAAACCATGTAATTTGCTTCTTTATACTTGTAAACGGAGGTGTCTGAGTTAGTTTGTGCATAACTCAATTAACCGTAAAAGACCATGGAAAAAACAGTTAGAAAACCTGTGAGCAATATTGGGCCAGTTTATAGCTTTAGGGTGTTACAAATAACTAACTTCTATTCACTAGTTTGAGTTGATAAAACATGCATGCAAATATTGTGGTATAGGTATTAACTAAAGATGTGATAAGGAAATTAGGAAGTTTAGCCTATTTGTACATGTTTATGGTTATTGAATTCTGATTAGTGGAGAATGCAGGGGAGCATACGAGATTATTTAACTTATGAAGTTCAAAAATGACAAGGGCATGAAGTTTGTCTTAGAAAATGGCACATATAGTTATTGGAAATAATTTCTGCTCTAATTACTTTTATATAAATTTTGAAAATATTTTTTAGATTATTAAATATTATGTGCGATGTAGTGCAAGTCATCTGCCGAAAACTCAAATAAATAATCATGTTTCATATGAGTTTTATTTTCCATCATTCGATTTCAAATTTATGATTTTATATGTTTTATATGATCAATTGGTCAAAAAATTGAAAAAGATTTGTTTGATAATAAAGTATTTAAACCCACAACAAAATAAATCTATACTCTAATGTATAAAATTTAAGTTATAAAAATAATTACTACGTATCTATGTTATTTAAAAATATTATTAAATAAAAAATATTGAGTATTAACTCATTTTATAGGTATTGATGACACAATTATAATGATATAACTTGTTAAAAATTAAAAACATATTTTTTTAATATATATTTGTTAATATATAATTATTTATGTTAATATAATAATAAGGATGTAAAAATAAAAAATAAAATGGTAGAAATTAAACTAAATAACTAATTATGTGAATATAAGGTGTAAGTTAAAAATAAAAGTAATATTATTTTTTATTATCATTTTGAACGTGAGAATTTTAAAGCTTTTATAATTATAGATGATGTATCGAGATTTGTACCTCTCAAATAAATTTAGATAATAGTGTAAAATATTTAAAAAATTTCGATACATAATTCTTAAAATATCTCTATAGATTATGTTTGAAAAATTTGTGTACGTAGTTATAATATTTTATATTATTATTAAATTAAAAAATATTTAATAATAAACTTTTTTTTAAAAACATTGGTAAGAGATTTATAATGGTATAGTATATAAAAAAATGTATTTTAGTTAACTTTTAATATGATAAGAGCGTAAAATGACAAAATGAAAATTTAAGACATACAACATTTTAATTTGCATATATTTATAATATTTAATAATATAATTAAATTAAAAAATATTCAATAGTGAGGTTCATTTCTTACGTATTTACAAAACAACCATAATGGTATAATTTATAAAAAAAAATAGAAAAATTTTATTTATGTTTATATGTTGAAAAATTTCTTACTAAATCAACCATTGACCAATAAATCAACAACAGATGTTCCTAATTATTCATACTATTTAAAACGTTAAAAAGTGTTCATCTATTTATTAATACATTAGTTAGTTTATTAGGTACGTGAAAAGAGCGAAATTCAAACTATAAATTTTTTACATCATAAAACAAAATCGCTACAACGTTTAATCTCATATAACATTTGATTTGGTCAAAGGCAAATTAGCATGCTATCCATTGTTTTTGTTTGCATAACTACTTTGATGTAAATAATCACATATCATTAACCATGTTGGAAGTTTAATCTAAGTATGTGTAAACAAAACACCCTATCGTAAACAAAATACAACCATGTTAAGGGTCAATTATGGGTCTTGTAAATGTTATTTCTATAGTTAATATATTGTTTTGTTATTTTATCTTAGTAGGATTAATATTTATTGTGATTTTGAAAAAAGAATAAACTATTTTATACTAAATCAATGCAAAATGAACATTCATCATCATTCCATAAAAATAAGTCTAGAATTCGAAAATGATAAAGAAAAATGTAATGAACCGATCATACCCATATTAGACTTCTATCTTTATCAAATTAAGAATTAAACAACATAGTTGAATGTATTTTACGTAAAATATTTGTTGACTTTATCATTGTTGTACTCTTTCCCGATAGTTATTTTTTTTATTGATGGCAATATGTCATATGTTAGTTTTATATGGCCCACTATTTCTCCTATAAAAACATTGCTAACTTGCATGCTTTTATCATTGATTTCTTGAGCCACCAAATTTCATTAAAAAAAAAAACAAGTTTCCACTTCTTGAAAATGGCATCACGATTGCTTTTAATCGCTTTCTTTGTAGCGAGTTGTTCGCTTGCTTTGGCTTCAGATCCAAGTCCTCTCCAGGACTTTTGTGTTGCTGATCCAAATAGTGCAGGTAAAAATAATTACACAATGTCAAGAAATGCTATAACACTAATTATTTAAAAAATCTTTTGTAATTTTATGAGCTTACTAGTTTTATCTTTTTTTTATTTTTGCAGTACTCGTGAATGGTGTGGCCTGTAAAGATCCAAATCTTGTGCAGGCCAATGATTTCCTATTTAGGGGGCTCCAAGTTATGGGAGATACATCAAATGAGGTTGGGTCGAATGTGACTCTCGTGACTGTAGCACAGTTACCAGGACTCAACACTTTTGGTATTTCAATGGCTCGTATTGACTTTGCACCAGAGGGTATTAACCCTCCTCACACCCACCCTCGGGCTACTGAAATATTGGCTGTTATTAAAGGTAGTATTGAGGTTGGGTTGTGACATCTAACACTGAAAACCGTCTCTTGACGAAAGTACTTGAGATAGGTGATGTGTTTGTGTTCCCACAAGGTCTAATTCACTTCCAAAGGAACGTCGGGCATGCCCATGCTCTAGCAATTGCAGCTTTGAGCAGCCAAAATCCTGGTGCCATTACTATTGCAGATGCTGTTTTTGGATCAAACCCAGATATCAATGGAGATATTCTTGCAAAGGCATTCCAAGTGGACAAGAATATCATTTATCAATCTCAATCAAAATTCTAGATCGGCCTTTACGCCATCTTTGATTGCTGATATCATCATTTAAATAAGTTCAAGCTTCTTGATATGTGTTTCTTTCGTCTCCGTGTTATATTTAAAAGTGAATAAAAGTGATGTATTATTTTGACGGTCCTTTGTATTTGCATTGTTTGATGATTGTAAATTGTTAGATTTATTTGTTAGTTGTGTCAATTTGTAATTAATTGAAAGTATGTTCCTTTATTGTAATTTTGATATTTTGGCCCAAGTGTTTAGGCCCATGCTTTCTAAGGCCTTTTGGCCCTTTTAGTTTAAGTATAAATAGGACCTTAATTCCTCATTTGTACTTTCCACTTCCCTTGTAATCATTTGAGAGCTTATGAATCATTTGATGTCTTTTACACTTAGTCTATTTTTCATCATGATCATTACCATTGTTCCATCACTCTAGATCTTGTACTTAAAGTTTATCATATAAAATCTAAGTGTTCATTGTGGTTGATTTGGAACCCACAATTGGTATCAGAGCCTGCCACTTGCTCTTGATCCTTTGAGTGTTGGTTCCGGTGGAAAATAGTTTGTTTCGTCATTGAGGTTTTGGATTTTCAGCTTCGGCGTGCCTGAATTTTTCTAAGTATTTTCAGCTCCAACACTTAGATTTGGGTTTTCTGCTCCGGCACTTTTGAAATTTTTCTAAGTGTTTTCAGCTCCAGCACTCCTGAGCTCCAACACTTTTGAAATTTTTCTAAGTCTTTTCAGCTCCAGCACTCCTGAGCTCAAGCACTACTGAATTTTTTCTAAGTCTTTTAGCACACCGAAACTCATACTTGAACATTTTCACCAATCCAACCACAGGATCAAACTAAGTGGTTTAAGATCCGTAATCAACCATGAACACACGTGATGCTTTAGCAATCGGGTCCGATACCCATCCTCCGGTACTGTTCCGTGGAGACTTTTCGCAATGGACGTCACGATTCCTAGACTTCGTGGCAAAGCAACCTCTTCACAAGCAAATCATGGAGTCCCTCAAGAATGGACCCGTGAAGTACTACACTGAAATTCCAGCAGTCCCTGATGGTAATCCACCAATTGTCGGAGGTATAGTGGAAAAGGATGAAACAAACTTCACTCCTGAAGAAGCCAACCGAGTCAGGGGTGACATCCTTGCTAAGTCCTATCTCATTCAGAGCCTGCCTAATGAGATATATGCTAACATTGACTGTAACGACACCGGAAAGGCTATGTGGGATGAGATCACTAGCCTAATGCATGGGACTGAGAAAGGCATACAGATGAAAAGAACTAATCTTCTGACTAAGTTTGCTACCTTCAAAGGTCGTGAGGGAGAATTGCTAGAAGATACCTATCACAGGTTCTGTACCATGATCAATGAGCTCCGGAAGAACAACCTCAAGAAGTCTCAGTTAGATATCAATATCCAGTTCATCAACTCACTCAGGTCTGAATGGAGGAGATTTGCTTCCAATCTTCAACAGAATCGCAACTTGGAAGATCTTGATATTCATGAGTTGTTTGAATTGCTGAATCATAACCAAGATGAGGTACTTGAAATACTTGGTACCGAGAAGAAACCAGAAAAGTATACCGATCCACTTGCCTTAGTCGTTGACAGAAGACAATACTCATCTGGGAGATCGTCAAGATATGAAGAAGACTATGACATTCCTTCCGACATCGGTGAAAGAGGAAGTGAATCTGATGAAGAGATGAGTGATATGAAGAAAGCATTGGCATTGATCACCAGAACAATGGCCAAAAGAACTTCAAGGAAACCTTTGTCTTCCAACAATCATAGGTATTCCAGTGGCAGAAGGTATGAAGCTCGGGACAGGTATGAACCAAAGAATGATGCTCGAAGGTATGAGAGGGCAACTGAGACAGATAACAGGAGGTATGAAGATTCTAGAGAGCGGAGGTATGAAGAGCCGAGGGAAAGAAGATATGAAGAAAGGAGGTATGAGGATCCCAGAGATAGAAGATTTGATGAACCAAAGAGGTATGAAAGAAAACCTGAGCCAAGGAGGTATGAACAAGGTGGTAGAACTGACTACCAGAAGTCTGAGGAAACTGCTAAACCAGAAGACAAGGGTAAAGAGGTGAAGAAAGCTGATGGAGGACCAACCTGCTTCAAGTGTGGAAAGCCTGGTCATTTTGCTAAGAATTGTACCAATCATGTTTCAAAGTATGACTACTACAAAAACAAGATGAACCTGGCCAAAAGACAAGACGAGGGACATGCCTTGTTAGCTGAAGATGAAGCCTGGTTGCAGATGTCCAGTGATGATGAGGAAAGAGGACTTGTTTGCATGCTAGCTCAAGATGACGCGTGGAATGTGGATAATGATGAAGGAAAGGAAGAACAACTGTGCTTGATGGCTGATGTAGAGGAACAGTATTCAGAAGACAGTGATAGGGATTACAATGATGTTGACTCAGATCATTCCGATTCATCTTCTGAGGTACTCCCTGACCCATACATTGAACTTGAAAATCAAGTAAAAAGTCTTGCACAAAAGGTATCTGAGTACGAAAATAAGATCAAACAAGCTAACAAACGAACCACAATTGTTGAATCCAAATTAGCTAGTGAGCATGCCTTAGTTGTAAAATTCTCTACTGAACTAGCTCATTCCAAAGAAAAGGTAACCACTCTTACTCTTGCAAACAAAACCTTAGAAGATAAAGTTGTCAGTCTGAATGATAACATCTCAGACTTGCAAAAGAAGCTTCATGAGGCTGAAGTTTTGAGTAGAGAAAGTTTACAAAAATATGAAGTGATTTTTGCTCAAAGAACAAACCTTTTTGCTAAAATAAAAGACATGGAGGACAAATTTTTAAAGAGAGGTCAGACTGATCAAACCATTCATATGAATCAACCCAAAGAGTTCAATTATTACAATCCAAAGGAGGGCATTGGATATAAAAGTCCATGCTACCTGAAGCGTGCCATATCCAAGACTCCTACCTTGTATGATCTGAGGTATATGAGTCTTGGATACAAAATTATTTTCATGAAAGAGTCTGATGACCCTGAACAGTTGAAGGAAATTGAGAAGAAAGAAAAAGCTAGAAAAACCAAACAATCATTTCCCTTCAACTATTCATCTCTCAATGCCAGTTATGCAACGCGTGAGATTCCTTTGTCTAAGGACTACACGCCTAGCTATACTGAGGATGAGATGAATCAGGGAGTTCCAATCCTTGAAAAAGTTTACAAAGATAACCAAACCTTTTATGAAAAAAGGATTGCTAAACTGGAGGCTGAGCTAGAGGATGAGAGGCGCATGAGCCTTAGGGAAAAGGACCTATTCTTGAGTAAAATTAATGAATTGGAGAAAGCCCTCAAATCCAAAAGCACACCAACAGCAAGTCAATCCACCTTTGGAACTCGTGATAACTCACGTCATCATCACCATAGATGGAATGTGAATGCGTTAGATTTTAGACCTTCGAGTACCTCTTCTACAAACTCTAAATCCATGGTACTAAGGTCTCCAATCTGCACCACCATTTCATACATGGAAGACTTAGCGTATATGGCACCTAAATCAACGGTACAAATTTCTGAAATTGTATCGGATGATAGTACCAATAGGGTTGGTGAGAATGGTAGATCATCAGGCCAATCTAAACCAGGAAACAAGGCTCCTCCTAAACTATCCCGGAAAGACAAAGGGAAGGACAAAGTGTCACCCCTGAGTCTGAAGTTGCGAGTTCATCTCGTACCAATGTGAATGTTCCTAAGAAAAACAGACGTTTTCGAAAACGAAAGAATGCTACCAAACCAAAGGAACAATCACACAACTTCACTCCGAAAGAACCCTCACATACTCATTCTCCAAATGTCAAAGGTACTAACCGTGGTTTTCAAAATGTGACAGATCAAAATATGAGAAATGGTAGGCGTAAGAACAAGGAGAGTGAATCAAAAGAAGGCAGTCGTCCGAAGCCATTTGCACATAAGCCTAGTTTCATGAAAAACAATTTTTCCAATTTTGTATATCATAGAACTAATAGGCATGTACCACGAACTCCATTTCAATGTTATGAATGTGAACATATAGTTTATGGATGTCATAGCAATTTTCGTTGTCAAAATCAATTTAGATTTGGGTACTGTGCAAATGCTTTCGTGAATGATTACTATGTTCCTAACTATCATGGATTCTACAATCATGGTTATCATCATACTCATAACAAGAAACCTAATCCAAAACCCAAACAAAAATCTCCACCTAAGGGAAAACAGGAACATGTATCCAAACCTGCTAATCCTAATCAGAAAGGACCCATTCCCAAATGGGTACCTAAAAACGTTTCTCCGTGATTTTGCAGGACGGTCATGTGTGGTACATGGATTCAGGGTGTTCCAAGCACATGACCGGAAGGAAGGAACTTCTCGCTAACTTCAAACAAAAGTATGGCGGGAACGTTCGGTTTGGGAATAAGCTTTCAGCACCAATAATGGGATATGGTGATATCCTTCATCATAAAATCACCATCAATAAAGTAGCCTATGTGGAAGGCTTGAGTCACAACCTGCTCAGCATTGGAAAGTTCTGTGACAAGAAACTTGAGGTTAACTTTCGGGAAACAAGATGCTGTGTCAGGACATATGATGGACAGGAACTCATTGAGGGTACTCGCAGGTCGAATCTCTACACCGTCAATTTCCGGAAACAACGCCCATTCACAGAAGTATGTCTTCTCTCAAAAGCAACCTTCAATCAGAACGTGTTATGGCACCGGAGACTATCCCACCTGAATTATGCTACAATTAATCAACTCGCTAAGACAGGATTGGTGACTGGTCTCCCATCCTTGAAGTTCACCAAAGAACAATTGTGCTCAGCATGTGAGATGGGGAAGATCAAGAAATCTTCGCACAAGCTGAAAGTGGAACACAACACCTCCAAACCACTTCAGCTCCTCCATATGGACTTGTGCGGACCAATGCGTGTACAAAGCATCAACGGGAGGAAGTATGTACTGGTAATTGTGGATGACTTCTCAAGATATACATGGGTGAACTTTCTCAGAAGTAAGGATGGTGCTTCAGACATCATCATTTCTTTCATCAGAAATGTGCAGGTCAGACTACAACTTCCTGTTCAAGTGATTCGTACCGACAACGGCACTGAATTCAAGAATCGCAAGCTTGACTCGTTCCTTGATTCTGTCGGCATCACTCACACTTTTTCGGCTGCCCGAACACCTCAACAAAATGGTGTTGTTGAGCGAAAAAACCGTACCTTAGTAGAAGCTGCACGCACCATGTTGACATTCTCCAAGCTTTCACTACACTTCTGGGCTGAAGCCGTTGCGTCTGCCTGTTTCACCCAAAACCGATCCCTTATTACCAAAAGGTTCATGAAGACTCCGTATGAATTGGTGTACAATCGACCCCCCAGCATCAAATTCTTCAGAGTGTTTGGTTGTGAATGCTACGTGAAGAATGATAAAGACAATCTTGACAAGTTCAGTCCAAAGGGTGATGAAGGTGTTTTCATTGGATATGCCAAGGATTCTCCGTCCTACCGTGTGTACAACAAGAAAACAAGATGTGTGGTTGAGAGCACAAATGTGGATTTTGAAGAAGGCATTGAAGAAGACTCGACACCAGCTCCAGTTGCACCAGGAATCTCTGGTGTTCTGGCTTCTGATCAACTTCATGGCAATCCCATGACTTCTTCTTCACCGGCGAACAAACCATCTTCTTCTAACTCTAATACTTATGATTTGGATGACTTGTTTGAATTCTTTTATAAAGAATTGCCTGCACCTGCTAATATTGCTCTTCCTGTTCCTGCAGTTGTACAACCAGCACCTCATGTCATGGTCTCTACCACTGACATTTCATCTTCCAACCTCCAAGGCACTTCATCATCATCGTCGGCAACAACATCACCAAGTTCCGAAGTATCTCCTGCATCTGCTGAGGGGGAACCTCCCCACATCTTTCAGCAACAGGCTCCGGCGGTGACTGTTCCAAGTCCTCAGAGTGGAGCTTCCTCCACTATGCCTACTACAAGTCAACATCAAGGCATTCCTTCACCTGCTCCACAAGTGGCAGGTCCCAGTACCACTACTCAACCTGCTCCACAACTGGCAGGTCCCAGTACAAGTACTCAACCTGCTCCACAAGCTGCTGGCCCTTCACTTGTCTCTTCAGACACACCAGCAGCTCCTGATCCCATTGTGGTACAATCTCAAGTACCACCTACTGTTACCACTCTAGCAACGACCAGACGTGAACCTGAGTTCTATATCGATCTGAGGATAGAACCTTTACCCCCTCCAACCTTACCCCATACAACCAAGTGGACGCGAGCTCATCCACTCCAACAAGTGATTGGCAGCAAGTCTGCACCAGTCAAGACAAGGTCTGCAACTCAAAATGAGTGCCTATTTGCAGCTTTCTTATCAAGACATGAACCCTCGAACGTGACGGAAGCCCTTGATATCTCTGACTGGGTGACCGCCATGCAAGAGGAGCTGAACCAGTTTGAACACCTGGGTGTCTGGAGACTTGTACCTAGACCAAAGAACAAGACAATCATCGATCTGAAGTGGATTTTCAAGAACAAGAAGGATGAAGATGGGATTGTAACCAGAAACAAAGCTCGTCTAGTAGCCAAGGGATTCAAGCAACAAGCAGGAATTGATTATGATGAGACATTCGCACCGGTAGCCAGAATTGAGGCTATCCGGATCTTCTTAGCCTATGTCGCTCACAAGAACTTCACTGTCTACCAGATGGACGTGAAAACGGCCTTTCTCAACGGTGAACTTAAAGAAGAAGTTTATGTCTCTCAACCTGAAGGCTTTGTTGATCGTACCAAGCCTAATTATGTCTACATTCTAGATAAGGCTCTCTACGGGTTGAAACAAGCTCCCCGTGCCTGGTATGATCATCTCTCCAATGCGCTACTAGAGAATGGGTTCTACAAAGGTAAAATCGATCCTACTCTTTTCATCAAGACCGAAGGTGATGATATCTTGTTAGTTCAAATCTATGTCGATGATATCATATTTGGTTCTACTAACTCAGATATGTGCACTTGGTTCAGTGATCTCATGACCACCAGGTTTGAGATGAGTATGCTCCGGGAGTTGTCTTTCTTTTTGGGACTTCAAGTTCTACAAAAACCCGATGGTATTTTGATCAATCAATCAAAGTACATCGGTGATCTTTTAAAACGTTTTCACATGGACACTTCTTCGGTTGCTAAAACTCCTATGGCCTCGGGCACTTTGATCGGTGCTGACCCAAAAGGGAAGCCTGTAGATCAAAAGACTTATAGAGCCATCATTGGTTCATTGTTATATCTGACGGCAAGTAGACCGGATATTATGTTCGCTACTTGTTTTTGTGCTCGTTTTCAGGCAAACCCAAAGGAATCACACATGATGGCAGTCAAACGCATCCTCCGGTACCTGAAAGGCACACCCAACCGTGGGTTGTGGTACCCAAAGGAGTCGGGATTTGAGCTCGTCGCGTTTTCGGATGCGGACCATGGAGGTTGTCAGTTGGACCGGAAAAGCACCTCCGGGCACGTCCAGCTCTTGGGTGATAAGTTGGTTAGCTGGGGGTCAAAGAAACAACATTGTGTTTCCACATCCACAGCCGAAGCGGAGTATGTCGCTGCTGCCAGTTGTTGTTCCCAAGTATTATGGATGAGGACCCAACTACGTGATTATGGCTACAACTTTAATCACATACCCATTTACTGCGACTCCAAAAGTGCCATAGCCATCACCTGTAATCCGGTTCAACACACACGCACTAAGCATATTGATATAAGGTATCACTTCATCAAGGACCATGTGGAGAAAGGTACAATTGAACTTTACTTTGTCAATACCGAGTATCAACTTGCGGATCTTTTCACCAAGCCTTTGGATGAGAAACGGTTCAATTTCCTAATCTCCAAGCTTGGCATGTATGATCCTCAAGAGTGATCGTCTCTCAACTCCTAAGTCCCTCATAACCATGACTCGGTGTTCAGTCATCTGTACTAGACCACCGTGTCATCGTTGTCTTGGACTCATTTGTTGATAGATTTGGTATCGATCTTAGTGTTTTTGCATCTATCTTTTTCGTACTTGTATGTGTTACTAATTTTTTTAATGAGTGTGCATCTATCAAGGGGGAACGTTCCCTACATGCTTGTTCCGAGGGGGAACGTTACCTGCCTTTGCCTGAACTGAGTGGGAACAGGTAAGAAACTCAGGTAAGTTTTCTATCTCCGTTATATATATATATATATATATGTATATCTTTATATAGCTAATAGTTTTGTTTTACTTTAATTTACTTTCTTTTACCTTAGATTTTAAGTTTTCATAGTTTAAAAAAAAAAAAATCAAAAGATTTATTTTGCTTTTCATCCATTTTTCACCATTTACACCCATTTTTCTTCACCTACACTATTCATCATCTTCAACCTCAAGATTTTTCATCATCTCATTTTTTTTTCATCACCATTGTTGTTCAAGGTTAGCTAATCACTCTCCATCTAGCTTTATTGATCTTATTGCATATCTTATTCTCATATAGACTAGATTTTGAAAACCCGTTTTTGAATTTTTTCAAGGGTTTTTCAAAAAACCCCAAACTCAAATTTTTTGGATTTTGAGGGTTTTGGGTTGATTGTTTGTGCTAAGTGTGTTTATTAAATGTGTAAATCGTGATTGGAGCTTTCTTTTCATATAAATTGTTTGTGATTTGGTGATGTTTTGAGGTTTGGAATAATTTCCACCATTGTTGGAGTTCTTGAAGAACTCATGTGGGTTCTTTAAGATTCTTGAGAAAACCCACTTTTTGATCCATATTTTTTGAAAATCTTGGTCAAAAGTTGTTTGTGAGACTAATGTGTGAATTAGTGAAGGTTTGGAGTCCTTTGGGTTTTAACACCATTGTTGGTGTTCTTCAAGGTATCATAATGTTTTTCATGAAGAACACAAGAAAAAAACCTTTTTGATCTTTAAAATATAAATAGTTTTGGGTTTTTGGTGTTTATGAAAGTTGGATGTGTTTTTGGTTGAAAATCTTATCTCTTGGAAAAATCCTAAGTTTTGTGTTGTTGATGGTTACTCGGTGGTAATTTCGTGAAGCTCGGAAATGGACATTAACTTAGTAGCATTGTCGGTTTTTCGGGTTCTTGAGAAACCAAGTGTCGGAATTGGGGTTGGTTTCAAGGGTTTCTTTTACTTAGTTTTTTTTTTAACCTAACATCTTGTTCAAGTTTTTTTTACTTAGTTTTTTTTTTGTTGTTAACCTCAAAACCCGGAGCCATGAATGTGTGTGAAAGTTTAATTCCATCACTAGTGTGTATGTTTCTTTGTATGGGCACAAGTGTTGTTTCACGGATTTGGCAAATCCCGGAACCATACTTAACTTTCTTTGTGTGTTGCGTGATTGTGTGTATCTCGGGATCCCTCTCTCTTAAAAATTTTTTTACTTAGTTTTTTTTTACCACCAATGTTTACCTTAGTTTTTTTTAAACCCCTTATTTTTCACTAACTTTTTACCTTATTTTACTTAGTTATACTTAGTTTTTTTTTCAAAACAAACCACCTTCCAAAGCCTAATCATTATTCAAACCCCTTAGTTTTTTTTTATTATTTTACCGGAACCTCAAGATGGCGTTGAGTTCATATGTTTTGGGATTCACCTTCGTTTTCCTTCAAATCCCGGAATTGCAGCTTTGTGTGCATTTTTTGGAATCCCGGAACAAGGGATAAATCCCATATCTGATCTCCCTTTGATGAAAAAAAAAAAAAAACAAAAGCTTCAAATCCAGGATCTTAGAGTGAATCCCGAAACCACGAAGTTTGGAGGTTGAGTGTGTGTCTAAGTCAGTTTTTCGGATCTGTGGCTTCTTGTGTGAGAGTTTACGTGTTTTCCAAGTCTTGATTCCCGGAATAGCATAAATCCCGGACCGAATAATCACTTAGCCCCGACACAAATTTTTTTTCTTCTCTTTTCAAATCCCGGATTTTTTTTGAATCCCGGAACCATCACTTTGTATGTGTGTGTTTGTCTACAAATCCGGATATGATCTTACTCTAAGAGAAGCAAAGAAAAGAAAAAAAAAACGAGAAGAAAGTTTGAATCCCGGACTCAAGACTTGGTTGCATCTGAAAACCTTCATGGATTTTTTTAATCCCGGCACTAGAGTGGATGTTTGACCAACGAAGAAAGCCAAATCCCGGATTTCCAAATCCCGGATCGGACCTCTCAATCCCAAAAACGAGTATGAATCTTGAACTTCTTCGGATTTTTTTTTGAATCCCGGATCTGGCATTCAAATCTCGGACCTCTCTTCGCCAAACCCCCTCTCTTCTTCATCCTCGTTTTTTTGCTGTTTTAAAAAGTGATGTTTGCATATCAGATCTGAAAACAATCAAAAGGGAGAAGAATCCATCGAAAAACGCGTTTTTACAGCTGTATCTCACCATCCTCGGCTTCCCACGCGTTTCGTACTCGTTTCCAGCTGTCGACACGGTCTCCCACGCTCCCCCACGCGCCTCAGACGCGCATTCACGCGCTCTCACGCGCTAAGCACGCGCGCCACGCGCTCTCAACGCGCCTCCCACGCGCTTTACTTCAGCTCCTACTCGGTCAGACGCTCGGTCAGACGTGCTGACCGAGCTCTGACCCACCGTCTGACCCGTTCGTTTGCCGCTGACCGGCGTCTGACCCCATTTATCCCGCTCTGACCGAGCCCTCCTTCTGACCAAGATTTTATTTTATTTTATTTTTATTTATTTTCTTTTATTTTTTTTCTTTTCTTCTTTCCTTTAATTTTTTCTCTTCTTCTTTCCTTTAATTTTTTTGCTTAATTCCTCTTATTTTTTTCCTCTAGTATTTTCTTTCTAGGTTTCTTTTTCTTGTGTTCGTATTTTTTTTAAGTGTGGGCTTCGTAAATTGTGTGCGGAATTCTTATATCTCATGCCATACCTTGTTGAATTTTTGTGCTCCAAGACATTAGAAATTGTATAAGTCGGGTTTACGTGCTTACATTTTGCCTTGAGTACGTATGTGTTTATATTGCTTCAATGAATACATGTCATGCACTTGTCTCACCTTGTCCTGACACCACCTCATTCCGAATTATCCTAAGTGTTCACCATCATGTCTCGGGTTGGTAAGATTGTTGGTGGTCTCTGTATTCTTCAGGCTTGAGAAAAATTTCACACTCAATGTGTTGTGTTATTCTGTACCAAATCTTTTGATTTAGTACACAATAACACATCTCAATGATGTGTGCCTTATACCTCACTTTTGCCTTTACCTCTTTACTAACCGATTATTTTCAGGTATAATGGCGAAACCGAGCTCCTCCGCTCCCCGTCAGTCTCATGACGTTCCATCCCAACCCATAACTTACCGAACACTTACACCCGAAATGCGAGCCATCTCAGACAGTATCTACCCTTTTGCCCATTACCTATCTCCCACACCTAATAACTTTTACCTCGACCCAGATACCTTCACTTGTTCTTATCCGATTATAGTTGAACTTCTTCGCAACCACCCACTCACCCCTCTTCTCACTCGCCGAGTAGATGTCCCTGAAGTTTACATCCAACAATTTTACGACTCCATGACATATGTTGAAGAGAACTCTTCAAAACCGGCGCACTTCAAATGCATGGTTGAAGTTATTGAGTACGAGCTGACTCCAGAGAAATTCTGGCATATCTTACAAATCCCTGGTGGTGACTTTGAACCTGATGAGCATCTGTCGAACGATGAAATGATTGAAATGATCTATTGCCTCGGATATGCCGACACACTCTCGAGCCTTAGTAAATTCACACGCAATTCTCTCGCGGGAATCTGGGATAATTTCTTCACTATTCTCAACAAGTGTCTGTCTTCTCGCACTAAGGGCTTAGAACAATGTGGCAAAGAAATGAAGCAAGTATTTCTTGGTTGCGCCTTTGACATTCGGAATACTGACTACCGATACTTCCTTTGGAAAGAATTCGTCAGCGTGATCACAGACAAAGGGAATCCAAAGAAGGCCAGGACTTTTGTCCCTTATCCCCAGTTCTTGGGTCTTATCATCCATCACATCCTCGACGAAAACAACTTTGATCCAAGAACAGATCTCCCTATATATCCTACTTGGTCTATGACTAGACTGAACGACCGCTCATCTGATCCAGCGGGTGTGATACCTATGAAGATTCCACAGTCTTTACTTGATGAAGCTGATCTATTTTCACCGATTGTGAGAGCTTACTTAGAACTTTCACCTCTACCAGGTACTCCAGAGCCGGAGACTGGCACCCCGGAGGTATCCCCTAGACGAGCGAGTGAGGGTTCTGAGAGTGATCACTCATCTGGGGATGATGATCAAGGGTGTGAGTATGAGGTGTCGGGGGGAGATGACGGGGGTAGATTAGGCGGTGAAAATGATCATTCCGGAGATGCTACTACACATGTTGATAGATCCACTCTTCTCACTATGTTGGGTCTAGATTCTGATGACTCCGATGATTTCGATGATGACCACCACGTTGATGGTGCGGGAGGTATAAGGATTGAGGGAGACACTCTAGTTGAAGAAAGTGAGCTGAGTGTGGGACGAAAAAGAATTGATGAGCGTGTGATAGGACCAGAGGTTTTAACCGGTCCTCCCCTACCCTTAGGTAGTAGCCGGGCACCCACATCCGCTACCCGCACGCATTCGTTCGATGCGGGTATTGAAGCAGACACCTCCCACCCAGAGGTGCAATTGCACGCCCCCCTTAGCCACTCACTCACCTCTCAACAGGTGCGTGTTTCATTCCACGGGGACTTAGCACAACGGCTATCGCGCCCTCACTTGGAGGGTAGTGGTATTGAAACAGGAGGATCCCTGCCCCGATCCCCAACCTTCATTGATGAGCACATGAGTCTAGAGCCTAATGATACACTTTTAGGGACACATACTGCCAGTCTGAGTGACGCAGTTTCGGCTCCATCTTTCACGATTCTGAGTGACGTGACCGGAACCCCGAGAGTGGCGCCCCAGACGGGTGTTTCACGAGGACCGGAGGGAAGACCTACCACGGCTATCATCACGCCAACCGTGAACGTAGGCCACACCATTGCTTCAGCGGTTGTGCAAACGGGTACTCTATGTGAGCCCGGTGTTACTTACCCGGCATCTGTTGTCAGGGATATTGTGGACAGCGCCCTAAAGGCTGTCCGAGAGGAGTTTGCAGGCAGGATTGCAGTACTTGAGGCCCAGTTAAAGGGCAAAGGGCAGGTGGTAGAACCCGTGCGAGATCTATCACCACCTCCCCCTCCGACATCACCTCCGAGATCTACCGCTCCCGCTTCTTCCTCCGATGAGTTGTGGGACCTTCTTATGACGTCCTTACTATCCCGAAGTGACCTTAATGACAATGAGGTTAATCTTCTGGGGTACTTGAAGCGGTTCACCGACACATCACTTCCCGTGAGCCATCCCGAGCCGGCTACCTCCTCTTCTCAAGAGGTAGTCTCTTCTATCCAGAGGCTCGAAGGGAAGATTGATGCCATGAAGACGGAGGTTCAGTTTGATATATCCTTGGTCAAGGGCTCTCTCTCCGGTGTTCAGACTCAGATTAGAGACCTTCAGACCACCTGCCGTGCCGCGGCCGAGCCAGCCAGACGAAGACACGACAACCGTGATGACCCCGATCGCCGTGAGGGGGAAATCACGAAGAGGGCTCGGCATATCTCCTTGGCTCTGACAGGCACATCCTCCGGCACCGCACCTTCCGGTACTCGCACGGACACCGGTGCCGACGTACAGCATTCCCAGCCTAGTCAGAGAACAGTCGTTGATGTTGAGATGGGTTGCCAGACATCTTCTTCGCTATCTTTTGGTTCTCCTCCACCATACATGTCTCCTCTTCCACTCACGCCGTCGCCGACATGTCATGATCACGACAGACCTCCGCCTCGCACGCCTTCGCCTGTTCCGTCTGTCTCACCTCCTCGAGCATCACCTACTGTACCGGACTTTTCCGCATTTGGCACTCCGTCGCCACCTCCTCTCTCCACAGTCAGATGCCGTGCACCAATCAACCCGGTGACTCATGGCCCTCAGCGACCGATTCATGGTCAATGGAGGCAACCATCGGTATCACCTCCCAAGGTGATCTATCCTAATGAGAAGGGTGCTCTTTCCAACCGACGTAGATATGTGGAACCGCGGGTACCAATTCGGTGGGACAGAGAAAGGAGACGCGGTCGATACCTTGAGGACTCTCACAGATCTATATTCACCGACGAGGTACTCGACTTGCCCATAGAGAAGTACCTTGGGATCACTAAAATGCCAAAGTCCGATCAAGTCAAACACGTCCACTGGATGAAGAGCCAAGCGAAACCCCAAAGAGATGTATTCTTCTACAACAACCCAATCTTTCTCATTAGAAAGATTTCCTCCGTGTGCTTTCAAGGGTTATGGTTCTCTGTCTTCACAGTCGTTCGTAAGAACACCAGAGTGTATACGTTCTCCGAAGCCGACTTCGAAAACGTACACATTGACGACATTGAGACTTTGTTCACCGATCTGAAGACGCTTACTAGTCGACCTCAGGCTTTCTACGAAGGGCTTGAAGCCGTAAAGCGCTTCATCGTGAGAAATCGGAGGAACTCGGAAATATCAGACTTTCAGATTGGGTTGGAGAGTCATCAAAACACCATCAACCTTACTCTGCCGAATCAGGATCTCCCCAACATTGAGCGCTATCCTCTCTTTGATGTTATTGAGAAACCATCCCTTGGGGTAGTTTATCCGAATGAGAAAGGTGAGAAGAAATTCATGCGGTGCGATGAGGTCCACAAATACTGTGATGGTACTCTTCATTTTATCAATAAGGGGTTGGCTACGGAAGAGAAAAGACGTGAACTTGAAGTACAGAAGACTGGTCACTGGATGGATCCCACCATGTTGATTAAGAAAGCCTTCAGGATCATCGCTCATCGTCTAGAACACCGCAATGTTCTACGACGTCTTGAGTCTTTCTACGGGCTACGAAAGATAGAGGGTCCGGCCAAAAAGCTCGAGGAGAGACCACCACCACCACGGAGAGATGAGGGATCATCAAGGAAAACCACTTATGCGAGGAGAAAGACTTTGAGCAACCATCAACGGCGACGAAGAAATTGACACAAAGGGGGAAATTGTTAGATTTATTTGTTAGTTGTGTCAATTTGTAATTAATTGAAAGTATGTTCCTTTATTGTAATTTTGATATTTTGGCCCAAGTGTTTAGGCCCATGCTTTCTAAGGCCTTTTGGCCCTTTTAGTTTAAGCATAAATAGGACCTTAATTCCTCATTTGTAGTTTCCACTTCCCTTGTAATCATTTGAGAGCTTATGAATCATTTGATGTCTTTTACACTTAGTCTATTTTTCATCATGATCATTACCATTATTCCATCACTCTAGATCTTGTACTTAAAGTTTATCATATAAAATCTAAGTGTTTATTGTGGTTGATTTGGAACCCACATAAATTATGTAAGATCCAAACTCAAAACCCTAATTAATTAATTACCATTCATGGATGATCAAACAAAGACATAGAAAAAACACGTTTTTACATCGTTGAAATCAATAATTTTATAAGATTTTTTACATGTAATAATATAACAATATATGGATTATGTATTATAGTTACAACCAAACTTACCTTAAATATGGTAGGTATTCGTTAAATCTCTCACAATTATTCATCAATATGTATACTAATTTACCGAATTTGTATACACAAGGATGATTAAATTAAACACCAATCTCAAACAATTCTTTTACATGACAAATCCAAATTAATTTTAAGTTGGATATTGAGTTATCGATACTGCAATTATTTGTTATAAATATTGATATTGTATTTAAGATATTACTAGGTTATTATGGGTTAGGTTCACGTGAGACCAAGTTGTTTTTGTGAGACCAACATTTTTTACATGAAACTTCACAGCAAAAAACGGTGAAGGTTAAAAAAATTCGAACATTCATCGTAAAAACATTAAAAAAACACACTATCGAGAAAAGAAATTCCAAAACAAGATAAAAAAAACGAAACCTTCACAGCTCAAAAAACTGTGAAGGTAACAAATAAATAGCTTGAACCTTCACAGCAAAAACGTTGTGAAGGTAAAAAAAAAAATCGAACTTTCACATCAAAACACATCGTGAACATAACATTTATAATGTTTTTACGATGAATGTTCGATTTTTTTAACCTTTACAGTCATTTGCTGTGAAGTTTCATGTAAAAAATGTTGGTCTCACCGGTTTTAAAAAAACAGTTTAGTCTCACTTGAACCTAAGTCAGGTTATTATAGTTAGTATTATTTTTTTCCTTGGATTTTTGGAAAGCATGCTTTAGTGTACGTATAGATCCAATATGGATTTATCGGATCTCCACGTCAATATGGGCTAACCCACCAAGACCCTAAGCCAACGCCCTACCCAATTGATGGCAATATATGGTGTCAAAAAGTTGTGTGCTTTAAAGTAAAAACGACACTTGAATGTATGTCGACACCAAATAGGTTTGATTCCAACATAACTTACAGAGTATGGATTGAAAACCCAACTTAGTTAAAAAACAAAGGTATACGCCACCCTTTGGGGAGCACCCACTGCACCGGTCCTACGGTCACCATGGAGAGGTAAATTATCGCATGCATCCCATTGGCAAAGGTGCGGTGTCCATGGCTTGAACCCGAGACCACACACATATATATGGATTACACCCACACTTTTACCGCTAGTTGCTGTAATGCTATGAGGTTCAATGGACGAAGATGAGAAGCTTCTAAAAATGGGACTTGACATTGTACCTCCTATATAATTTAATATCATTACGCCAAAAGCTTCATTCTTGAGTAGTTGGGAGTCATGTAAATTATTCAATGTTTTTTTTCGATAGGAGTTGGTAGCATTAGGTTTTTAGAAATCGAGTTGTTATCATGTCGAACTCAAGCTTTCTTCATGACTTTTATGTGGCTGAATCAAATAAATAGACCATGTCAAATATTATCTAGAAATGGTAGAGAAAAGTAATTTGAAAATATGGGCTTACGTGTTTTCATTGTTGTTGATCTTTGTGAATTATATAGTATGCAAAGATGCAAAGCTTGTGTAAGTATGTGATTAGTTTTAAAGGGATCAATCTAATCGAATATAGGTCAAATGTGCTTGGTCTAAAGGGACTCGATCCCATGACTGTAACGGAGTTACCAAGACTCACACAATAATTATTTGAAAATACTTGGTACTTAAATGTGCTTGAGATTTTTGTATTTTTGTTTACAATATAGGTGAATGGTAGACATGCAGAGATGCAAAGCTTGTGCAAGCAAATGATTTCTTTTTTGGTAGCTCCATCTTATGGGAAATACATTGAATTGTTAGGTCTAAAGTGTCTTTTAGGCTATGCATAGAGAACCCTCCCAGGCCTCCCAACCCCACTGCCATATCATCAGTTTTTCCATAAACCCACAATAAGCTATCTGGAGCCCTCTCTGTTATATCCGAACCCTCCAAACCAAATACCCAATACAATGAAAAAAATAGTGTAAGAAGGAGAGGAGCGGTTAGCGGTGTCTCCAAGCCGCTGAAGCCCTCATGCCGCTAGCCCGCTGGAGGGCATACCGAAACCCGACAGCCCGCCCAGCCCACTGCAACCCAACACAGCGCTACACATAGCCTTATGATTGTCGGCTGTAGCATAGCATAGTTATCCGAACTCTAACACTTGCACCATATGGTATTAACCCTTCACAAATGCACCCTATTCTTATTATTGAAACTGGTCTATTCAAATTGTAATATGTAGACATAATTAAATCCCAAGTAATTAAACAAAATCATCTTTCTTAAGGTTGCACTATCTATGAACCATTGCCTTTCATTACTTCCTTTTTCCCTTGTTTTTATTCTGCTATTTGCTCTATCATCATATTTTAATCATTCCAATATAAGAAAATTGTACTTACTCATTTACTTGTATAAGAGTTCAATGAATTAAAAGTTAAATAATTAATGTTAATTATATGAAAATACTTTTAAACCTTGAAACATTCAAAATAATCTCATAATCAATATCTACTAAATCAACCATTGACCATTAAATCAACAACAAATGTTTCTACTATAGATGAAAAATAAATCATATTTGAAACATTAAAAATTATGTCATCTATTTATTAATGCATTAGGTAATTTGTTTGGTATGCGGAAACTACCATATTCAAACTATAATCTTTTTTACATCATAATAAAATAACATATATTTAAACAAACAAAATTAACATAATGTTTAATCTTTGTTTTAATCAAAATAATTTAGTTGGTCAAAGGAAAATTAGCATGCTATCGATTATTTTTGTTTGCATGACTACTTTGATGTAAGTAATTGCCTACCAATAACCATACGATGCCTTACAAGTGTTAAATTTTAAATACGAAGAACCTTCATTAACACAACGGTCAATGGTTGCGTTTTTTATGACAGTATTTTACGACTCGTGAAATTAGTCAAAATACCAGCAAGCTGATTTAAACATCCACAGTTAGCTATAAAGAATTTCGTTAAGGGAAAATTATGGGTCATAATGTTTGTTGTGATCTTGAATTTTTGAATTCAGTTTAAAAAAACGAAGCTTTTATGCCAAATCAATGCACAATGAACATTATTCATTCCACAAAAATAAGTTTAGAATCTCAAATGTATTGAATCGATCATACCCACATAAGACTTTCATCTTTACCGAATTAAGAATTGGAAAACACAGTTGAATCTATCTTGTCGTGAAATATTTGATGACTTTATCAGTGTGGTACTCTATTTAGATGGTTTTTTATTGATGGGAACATGTCATATGCTATTTTTTTATGCTCCATTGTTCTACTATAAAAACATTGCTAAGTTACATACCTTTATCACAAAAATTTCTTGAGCCACCAAAATTCATCAAAAACAAGTTTCCAATTCTCGACAATGGCATCTCGATTGCTTTTAATCACTTTCTTCATGGCGAGTTGTTCGCTTGCTTTGGCTTCAGACCCAAGTCCTCTCCAGGACTTTTGTGTTGCCGATCCAAATACCGGGGGTAAAATTAATTATAATATGTTGAGAAATGTTGTAACACTAATTATTTGAAAACCTTTAGCACTTTATGCGCTTACTAATTTTCTAATTTTGTTTTCACAGTATTCGTAAATGGTGTGGTCTGTAAAGATCCAAATCTTGTGCAAGCCAATGATTTCCTTTTTAGGGGGCTGCAACTTATGGGAGATACATCGAATGATGTTGGGTCGAACGTCACTCAAGTGTTTGTAGCACAGTTACCAGGACTCAACACTTTCGGTATTTCAATGGCTCGTATTGACTTTGCACCGGACGGTATTAACCCTCCTCACACGCACCCTCGGGCTACTGAAGTATTGGTTGTCATTAATGGTACTATTGAGGTTGGGTTTGTAACATCTAACCCTGAAAATCGTCTCTTGACGAAAGTACTTGAGATAGGTGATGTTTTTGTGTTCCCACAAGGTCTAATCCACTTCCAAAGGAACGTCGGGCATGGCTACGCTTTAGCGATTGCAGGTTTGAGCAGCCAAAATCCTGGTGCCATCACCATTGCAGATGCTGTTTTTGGATCAGACCCAGATATCAATGGAGATATTCTTGCAAAGGCATTCCAAGTGGACAAGAATGTCGTTTATCAAATTCAATCGAAATTCTAGACCGGTCTTTATGCCATCTTTGATTGTTGATATCATCAACTAAATAAGTTCAAGCTTCTTGATATGTGTTTCTATCGTCTTCGTGATTATATTTAAGTGAATAAAAGTAATATATTATTTTAACGGTCTTTCACATTTGCATTGTTTAATTATTGCAGATTATGTAAGATCCAAACTCAACCCTAATTTGTTAATCACCATTCATGGATGATCAAACAAACATATAAAAAACCTTATTATGTTGGTTTCATTAAAATATACATATATACACATAACAAAAAAACAATGTATTTCATAAACACGTTGTGAATATTTCATTTAAGACAACTTTAGATATCATTTGTTCAATATGCATGAAATCCGAAAACGAATGAGTTATCTCATTTAATTGTTGTTGTCATCATTCACCCTATTTAGTGATAACAATCATGAATTAATAGATCTAGTACAAAGTTAAATACATCATATATACTAATTTCAGTATCGGGTTATATACTTATATTGACACAAATTCTATGTTCATCAATGACTTGGCATTCTCATATTTTAATAAGATATACATAGATAACACATCTTGCAATCATTTCAAAAGAAATTTATGTTTCCACATAGTGGATAATCGATAATTTTATCAAATATTTTGCATGAAACATAACAATACATGGAGTGTGCATTATAGTTACAACCAAACTTACCTTCAACATGGTAGGTGTTCGTTAAGTCGCTCACAATTATTCATCAAATATTGGTACATCTTTTAGAAATTTGGAAGACAAATATTGGTATATATATATACATATAGATTCAAACATAAACGATTAAACGACAACTTTCAAATGTATATTGGCTCCTAATAGGTTTGATGTCCATCCTTAATTTATAGAGAATGGATTGAAAACCCAACTCGGTTGCTATGAGCTTCAACGGAGGAAGATGTGAACCTTCTAAAAACGAGACATGATCTCGTACCTCCTATATAATTTCATATAGTTATGGAAAAAACTTCGTTCTTGAGTAGCTGGAAGTCATGTAAATTGTTCTCTATTATATTTGAGATGTTATACAAAACATTTTCTTCTTCTTCCTATTGAAGTTGTTAGGATTGGGTTTAAAGAAATCTAGTTGTTAATATATGTGGCCCTCGGACCCAAATCCTCTTCATTGACTTTTGTGTCGCTGCATAAAATAGACCATGTCAAATATTATCTAGATATTGTAGAGAAAAATAATTTGAGAATATGGGCTTATGTTTTTGTTTTCTTTTTATTTTTTAATTTTTGATCTTTGTAAATTATATGGTATGCAAAGATACAAAGCTTGTGTAAGTAGATGATTTATGTTTTAAAGGGCTCAATCTTATCCAACATAACTTAAATGTGTAAGTTTGTTGGGTTCTAACTCAAAACCAATTGGCAATGGAGTAGCCCAGGACCCTTATAAGCACATTACAAGTTCACTTTGTGTCTGATGTGGGACATTGCTCAACACGCCCCCTCATGTGTGGCGTTCTTTCAGCCTAACACGTGCATACTTTGGGTTACGTGGAGTTTGTGCGGCTTTTTGACCAACCACGGGTGAACCTTGCTATGATACCATGTAAAAATATGTGGAACCCGTAGATTAATCTCCAAAAGATCCCTTGAGGAGAGAAGGAAGGTTCCAACATATATAGTGAAGATTTGGTCTATGTCTAGCCAATGTGAGACTCTAACACGCCCCCTCCAACAGAGGTTGGATGGAGAGCCAAGAAGGGCCAGGAGAGAGCCGGCGTGTCAGCCCTAGAGTGGTAGACCTTGTCTCTATACTATGTGAGAATATGTGGAACCCCTAGATTAATCTCCAAAAGATCCCTTGAGGAGAGAATGGAGGCTCCAACATATATAGTGAAGATTTGGTCCAAGTCTACCCAATGTGGGACTTTAACAAAATGTGCTTGGGCTTAAAGTGACTCGATCCCGTGACTATAGCAGAGTTATCAAGACTCGTTAAATTTTTTTTTTGTTTTTTTTGTTTATAATTATAGGTGAATGGTAGACATGCAAAGGTGTAAAGCTTTTAGTGATTTCTATTTATAATGTATTTTTTGTTTATAATTAGGCCTAGAAGTTATTTTCTTTACAACTGTTGGTCCCAAACAATCAACTAATAAAGAGGATTTAGGTGGAGAAATCGATAGACAAAAGATGAAGTGTTCTTGATTTTATTAGAGAGCTGTCAAAGAACAAGAAAACACACACTCTTCTCACACTCAAACGATTCTCATCTGAATAATGCTTCTCCCTCCCTCTTCCCAAATCCTAAGCCTTTATATATTGGGCCCATTTACATCAAGCCCAAGCCCATTAGCTATAACTACTAGCTAATTACAAAATAATCTTTCTCAAAGCTTACTTTATAAAACTTTCTCTAATTAGGACAATTTGGTCCTAACAATCTCCCCCTAAAGTTTTATAAAGGAATCATCTATGATCTTCTCCCCCTTGCTTTCTTTAAAAAACTTTAGTGGCGTTCGGCTACATTTTGATCTCCAAGCTCCCCATCGATTGTAGCTCTTTGTCTTCAGTTTCAACTGAAATATCAGATCCAATATACAATAACCGCGACTGATTGCACAAAATACAGCCCAACCTGTAAATAACTCGGCACGTCTGATAATCGCAGAATATAACAGCTTGCATCAGAGCATGTTGATTCATCCAACTATGTAGATCACAAAGAAAAACAAAGGGATAAATGCATGTGTGAGTTACAGTGCAGATCAACAAGAAAAATATAAGATAAGTCTTTAACCGCGTGTTGAGTAGGAGTTCAGCAAAAGCACTCTAAATCTGATAAGCTCACAACTGGGAAACACTGAAGCTTGGATCACCGAAACACTGTATGGTATGAAACACTGGGAGTAGATGCTGAACGAGATACTCAGCTTTGATCTCTCTTCTGCTCAGAAAATAATCGATTTCCTGAAATCTTCCAAAATCTCAAGCAATCAAATTCTGATCTAGTCTCCTTAGTCAGATGGATGACGATCTTCACTCAAAATTATAGATCACAAATGAATCTCCACGACAGTGAAATGGTTAGGAATTGAGCACATAACAATAGTATCATTCACCGAAGGTGGCATCCAAAGGAAAAATTCGACTCCACTCCTAAGAGGATTAATTCCATCGAAGAAAAACTCTAGAATAATGGTTGCAGAGCGTCAGGCTTCTGAGTAATCTAACCAAATGCAGAATCCGATCACCGTTGTTCTAAAATCGTTACAAATCTAACATGTCTTCAAATAATCTGGAATAGCTGGGGAAATGAGAGAAATTCAATTTTCATGGTTGAAAACTGAATTGGGCTAAAACCGGGCTGATGTGATCTTTTCAAACCATTTGGAAAAGAGACGAGGCTAATTAAGCGCAAGGATTTTGAAGCATCATATGTATCTGAATCTGCAAGGATCTAGAGCGCAACTGAAAGTGATCAATCATTTGGGCCAAATTAATCTTCAAAGCCCAATAAAAATGTAAGGCCCAAAACGAATAAAATTTGAAAGCTCGATTGATCGTATAATCTTGAAAAACTTGAAAGCGCATCTAAACAAAATCTCTGATCTTATACAGAATAAAACTCCAGGGATTGGCTCTGTCACTTGTCAAAATGTAACATAAAGTTGCAAGGACCAAAAGTGACAGATGCTGCAAACATGTCATTGAATACTCTAGGGACTGGCAGTGTCAACTATCCAAACTTGGACCATTGAAGTGTCAATATCTTCAAAGTTTAGTGGCTGGCAGCATCACAACTTCAAACTTGAAATTTTAAAGAGTAACCAACTTCAAAATTCAAGGGCCAAATATGTTAATTTCTTCAAACTTCAAATTAATTCAAGAATGCATGCACGTTAGATGTCACATGGAATTGAAAAGAATACCAAATTCACAATTTCAGATTGAAGTCCGTGATGTGGAGTCGGGATTCCAAATTTCCAAAAAATAGTCCGACTCCAAATTGCGATTTCAAACTTTTTCAGCCACAAAAATCAATTCCAAAATCATGCCATAATTTTCAATTTCAGCTACACTCGGACAATTTCCAATTAGAAGTCCGACGGCAAATTATGATGCGAACTCTTCGAGAATTTCAATTCCAAAATTTGCTTCCAAATTCGATTTCAAACCTGAGGTCGGGAAACAAAATTTGGAGACGGGAAAAAAGTTTGGGGTCGGGAAACAAAAAGAAAATCAGATCTCAAAAGTTGGGAGACAACTTTTCAAACCCAAAATCCTTTCTAGCTCCAAAAAATCAATGAAACAACTTGTAAAATACACAAAATCAAGCTTAAAGTTGCTAGTTTGTTATTTATATATCATCTAAATATAAATTCATGTTTTCTTTTTTCAATAAATAAGAAAAAAAAACTTTAATTCATCCCCAAACCAGTACGTACTTATACATCTTAATAAGCTAGCTTATCAGCTACTAGCTAGCTTATAAACTAATCCATCCAAACATGTACCATAAGCTAGCTTTTTGAAACGTTACTTTAAGTTGCTTTTTGAGAGCTTTATGTAGCTTTTTCCAACTATACCCTTATTAATATTAATTATTAAATTCAAATATACCCTTTTTGGTCATTTTACATACTCATAGACTAGTTTTTGCCAAACATAATTTGTTTATAAGCTAGCTTATCAGCTATTAGTTTGCTTATCAATCAACAGCTAGCTTATCAGTTAAATAACATTTGACATTACACTAAAATAAATCCATGATATGAAAATGATTAAAAAAGATATGGATTGAACCAATCCTGCTTTACTCATTCGCCATTATTAAATTAAGAACTGAACAACACAATCAGTTGAATACATCCAATGTTTACATATTTGATGACTTTGTCATTGTGATATATACTCAATTCATATGTTATTTTATTATTAAAAGTATATCTTATCACAAAGCTAGTTTTTTATACTCTATTGTTTCTACTATAAAAGCATCATGAGGTTCTATATACTTCATCTCATATCTCTACTAAAGTTAATCAAAGAACAATTTCAACTTCTCGATCAACAATGGCCTCTCGTTTGTCTTTATTCGTTCTCCTTGTGGCAAGTTGCTCGGTTGCTATGGCTTCAGCTCCAAGTCCTCTCCAAGACTTTTGTGTCGCTGCACCAAAAAGTAGAGGTAAAATAATAATCTTAAAGTGTTAAAAAATACACCAATGTTAATGATATCAAAGTTTGTAATATTCGTTTGGTGTTTATGATCAGTTTTTTGCTTTCGTTTTTGTAGTATTTGTGAATGGTGAGGTATGCAAAGATCCAAATCTAGTGCGAGCGGATGATTTCTTTTTTAGAGGACTCCATGTTATGGGAGATACATCAAATGTGGTTAGGTCAAATGTGACTACCGTGACCGTAGCAGAGTTACCAGGCCTTAACACTTTTGGTATTTCAATGGCTCGTATTGATTTTGCTCCATGGGGAATTAATCCTCCACACACGCACCCTAGGGCGACTGAAATGTTGACGGTCCTAGAAGGGAGTATTGAAGTTGGTTTTGTCACATCTAACCCTGAAAATCGTCTCATTACTAAAGGACTTCATAAGGGTGATGTCTTCGTCTTCCCACAAGGTCTAGTTCACTTCCAGAGGAACGTCGGAAACGGTTATGCTGTTGCAATTGCAGCTTTGAGTAACCAAAATCCTGGTGCCATTACTATTGCAAATGCGGTTTTCGGTTCTAACGCAAATATCAATGTAGACATTCTTGCAAAGGCTTTCCAAGTGGACAAAAATGTGGTTTATCAAATTCAATCTAAATTCTAGACCTCCATGTGACATTTAAATCTCAATTTTATTACTTTATAATATTCTATTTCTTGACTTTGGTATGTATTCGTATTATTTTATTTATAATAAATAAAGAACTATAATCTATGTTATCAGTTATTGTCATTTAATTTTTATTGTTGAACTACATCGAATTATCCGAAATCAGAACCCTAGTAACTCAAGAGACAAAGCTGCATTTTACTTTCAAGAGTTGATCATATAAATTTGATGACTAACATATTGAAGTTTCAATGAGACCAATATAACAAACGGAAGCTTGTTTGTGGATATGTTTATTTATTTATTATTTAGGATCCGTTTATTGAACACTTTCCCGGGTAAGTGTTTACCGGTAACACTTACCTTATGATCCTTATCAATTGAGAACGAAAACCATCGAGAATCTTACCTGGCAAGAGCGATAACAATGACCAACTGTTACCTGGTAAGTGATGAATATGACTCTTGCCCGATAAACGATTATTGGGTTGAAGATTCTTACAAACCATCAATTTTAATGGTCGGGAATGTTATACGATAAGGTAAGAAAGAATAGTGTCATTGCTGATAAGCGTCTACCCGATAAGCTTTTGGTAAAACACTCCTTGGTTACATAAAAATGCTTCCAATATCACACAGCTGGACAATGAGTCTTATTAACAACATCGAGTAAATTAAGATAGGGGATTGCTATTTGGACCCTCCCCCCCCCCCCCCCCCCCTAACAAGAGGAGGCTAATGCCTAACTTTTATTTCACTATTAAAAGAACTATGTAATACCGAAGGCCCCACTACAAGAAAAATGGTTTTTAGTGAAGAAAGTTTTAGAGATGGATTTGGAAGCCTATCTAGACGTGATTTTTAGAGAATGAATTATATGACAAATGTAAAAAGTGTAATTAAATATAAGTTTGTCCTACCTAAAACCTTCTTAAAACTCTCCCTAATACATTTTCCAACCGTTATATAGGGTATGTTGTTGACGGAAGTAAAAGCTTCTCTAAAACCTTTAGAGAAGCTTTTCAAATTTTTAAATACAAAAGAAAATCTTCCCTAAAGGTCATTTTTTTGTAGTGGCCGTTACCAACTGCTAAAAGCAATCAATTTCCGATTGCTTTCTGATTGTTTACCGACTATTTCTTTTTTATTTATTTTTTATTACTCTTCGGAAAACAATTAGAAATTCGTCAAAAAACAGTCGGAAAATCTTCGGAAATCCATTGGTAAATGAAACGGTCGGAAAGCAGTTGGTAAAAATTGTAGGAAAGTCGTCGGTAAATGAAACAGTCGAAAAGTGATCGGTAATAGTCTTAGGAAAAACCGTCGGTAACTTTTACCGATCAGCTCCTTAGCGACGCTCGTTTCGTCGAAAAACCATTAGTAAGCCTATTTTTGATTGTTTCAACGGTCTGTAATACCTTTTTTTAGTACTGTCTGCTAGTTTGAGCAAATATGGTGGATGGTACCATGGTATGATCTTGAATGAAGATGTGATAAAAAGAAATTAGGAAGTTTAAACTATTCTAGACATCTTTATGAATATTTTATTGGGACAAAAATGAAATATGTTAGCTCAATTGGTCTTCAAAGGGCGGTAACATCCTAGGAGGTTGTTGATGACATCTCAGTCTACCTGGGTTTGAATATAAGGGAGTCAGTTTGAGGGCATGAGGATTACCTAATCATTGGGTTGGTCCAGTCATAGACTGGGATGCGCCCCAGCCCAGTCAAAGACTATGGTTGGGCTCTAGGTCCAATGTAAGTTAGACCAGGACAACGACGGATTAGTGGGCTGCCCGTAAATGCCCGATATTGCCGGGAAAGCGTGCATTCATGTGTGTATTCGTGGTAGTCGTTAATAATATATTATATTCTTCATCGTTAATATGTTATATTCTTCATCGTATTCTTATATGTGCTATATCAATTTTTACTCACTCCATTTTAAGAAGATTCCATAAAATATCTCAACTAACCTTTTACTTTACTTTTTATTTAAGTTTAATGAGTTCGACTGAAATTATCTTAACTAGTCATATAAAAATACTTTTAAACCTCGAAACATTCAATATCCACTAAATCAACCATTTGAATACATCAACAATATATGTTTCTATGTATTGATAAAAGAAAATTCATATTTGAAACATTAAAACTTGTTTCATTCATCTATTTTGTTAATGTATAAGTCATAATTTATTACCTATGGATTAAAAAAGAAAGGAAATTCAAACTCATAAATCTATTATAATAAAGTAACAAACAAAGTCATTATAATATTAAATCTATGTTTTCCATCTATTTATTAATGAATTAGGTAATTTATCAGGTATGTAGAAACTAGAAAATTGGTTTAAACAAAAAATTCATTCATCTATTTTGTTAATGTATAAGTCATAATTTATTACCTATGGATTAAAAAAGAAAGGAAATTCAAACTCATAAATCTATTATAATAAAGTAACAAACAAAGTCATTATAATATTAAATCTATGTTTTCCATCTATTTATTAATGAATTAGGTAATTTATCAGGTATGTAGAAACTAGAAAATTGGTTTAAACAAAAAAAAAATGTTATTTGTATCCAAGTAGGATATATAATGTTTCTTGTGATGTTAGAATTTTCGAAATATTCGTTCTAAAAAGAAGGTAATGTTTTATACCAAATAAATGCAAAAATTAAAGAGCATATCAATCCACAAAAATATGTCAAGAATCTGAAAATGATTAAAAATAAAATACATTGAATCGATCATATCTACATTAGACTTGCATCTTTATCAAATTAAAAATTGAACAACATAGTTGAACATATCTTACCATGAGATATTTGATGACTTTATCATTGTGTTGCTCTTTCCACATGGTTATTTTATATTGTGGTGAATATGTCATTTGCTAGTTTTTTATGTTCAATTATTTTGCTATAAAAACATTATCAGGTTGCTAATTTTATCACATAGATTTCTCGAACCACCAGAGTTCATCAAATAACAAGTTTCCACTTCTCAACAATGGCATCTCAATTGCTTTTAATTGGTCTCTTCGTGGCGAGTTGTTCGCTTGCATTGGCTTCAGACCCAAGTCCTCTCCAAGACTTTTGTGTTGCTGATCCAAATAGTCAAGGTAAAATAATTATCAAATATCGAAATACTAAAACACTAATGATTTGAAAGTATTTAGTACTTTTAAGTGCTTACTAGTTTTCCATTTTTGTTTCTACAGTACTCGTGAATGGTGTGGTGTGTAAAGATCCAAAGCTCGTGCAAGCTGATGATTTCCTTTTTCATGGGCTCCAACTTATGGGAAATACATCAAATGCAGTTGGGTCGAACGTCACTCAAGTGTTTGTAGCACAGTTACCAGGACTCAACACTTTCGGTATTTCAATGGCTCGTATTACTTTGCACCACATGGTATTAACCCTCCTCATACGCACCCTCGGGCTACTGAAATATTGGTTGTCATTAGTGGTAGTATTGAGGTCGGGTTTGTAACATCTAACCCTGACAACCGTCTCTTGACCAAAGTACTTGAGATGGGTGATGTTTTTGTTTTCCCACAAGGTCTAATTCACTTCCAAAGGAACATCGGGCATGGCTATGCTGTAGCGATTGCAGGTTTGAGCAGCCAAAATCCAGGTGCCATTACCATTGCAAATGCTGTTTTTGGATCAAACCCAGATATCAACGGAGATATTCTTGCAAAGGCATTCCAAGTGGACAAGAATGTCGTTTATCAAATTCAATCAAAATTTTAGACGTTTACGTCAACTTTGATTACTGATGTCATTAACTTATAAGTTCCAATTTCTTAATATGTGTTTCTTTCGTCCTCATGTTATGTTTATTTTTAAAATTGAATAAAAGTAATATTATTTTAATCTTTCTTACATTTACATTGTTTAATGATTGCATATATATTATGTAGAGTAAATTATGGATTTGGTCCTTAAGGTTTGACGGAAATTACGGATTTGGTCCTTAAACATCATTTATTACACAGATGGTCCCTATGGTTTGAAGATTCTTACGGATTAGGTCCTTGAAGCTAACAGCCGTCCAATAATCCGTTAAATGAGAGGCAAAATGACCATTATACCCTTTAAGGACCAAATCTGTAATAAATGAACAAACTTATCATCTTCAAGAAGATGATTATGAACACCAAGAACCAAAGTCCTATTCGAATCAAAACCAATTATCTAACACCAAATTTAACAAATCCAATTTCAAAAACAATTTTTATATATCCTTATCATAAATCACATAATCAAAACCCTAACAATCATTATCCTTCACCTGCATCTTGTTACTACCCACCATCACCGCCACCTCAGAAGTAGATCTGAGAGAGAGACACATCGGAGGGTCGTCACCGGAGGGGGAACGCGTCTCCGACAGATGGTCGAACCAGTGGATCGAAGGAGGTGGCGGTTGCGTTTCCGGCAGATTCGAAGGTGGTGGGGACAGATCTGGTCAAGTTTCCGGCAGATGGTGGCGATTGCGTTTTTTGGGCAAAGAAAACCCAGATTCGAAGGTGGTGGCGATTGCGTTTTTTTGGGCAAAGAAAGCCCATATTCGAAGGTGGTGGCGGTTGCGTTTCCGGCAGATCTGGTCAAGTTTCCGGCGGTTGCGTTTCCGGCAGATTCGAAGGTGGCCGGCGATGGGATTCGTTGGGATGGCCGGCGATGGGATTCGTTGGGATGGCCGGTGACAGGGGTGGCTGCGGAAGGGAGTTACAGGGATGAAGGATTTGGTTAAATATTTTTGAGATTTGTATTTTTTGTAAGGATTTGTTAAATCTAGGTTGAATTTGTATTCAATTGTTAAATGTTATTGGTGTTTTTGAGATTGGATTTGTTAAATCTAGGTTTGAATTTGTATTAAAGGTTCAATTTAGAGTTTGAAGAAGGTGAACAATCAAGTTAACACATGAGTTTTGTTCTTGGTGTTCATAATCATCTTCTTGAAGAAGATGAATATTCAAGAAGATGATAAGTTTGTTCATTTATTACAGATTTGGTCCTTAAAGGGTATAATGGTCATTTTGCCTCTCATTTAACGGATTATTGAACGGCCGTTAGCTTCAAGGACCAAATCCGTAAGAATCATCAAACCATAGGGACCATCCGTGTAATAAATGATGTTTAAGGACCAAATCCGTAATTTCCGTCAAACCTTAAGGACCAAATCCATAATTTACTCTATTATGTAAGATCCAAACTCAAAACCCTAACTACTAATCCGGCAACTATACATGATCAAACAAAGACTTATCATCATGTCGTTTTCAATAGAATTAATATACATATGATAGTTAAACTAAGGAGAAAATAATTTACTTCGTTAAAGTGTTATGAACTTCTCATAAATGCATATTTTATTTGACGATTTTCAAATACCTTTTTTTTAATATGCGGGAAATAAAATCGAAAAGAAAAAGTGCATTATCTCTCTTAATTGTGATGTCATGTAAACTCATTCACAATCTCACTCACACACACGTACATATACATATATATATATATATATATTATCAGTGGTGTGTGTATGTAGAAAAAATATTCAAGTGGCATGACTAACACGCGTGCATACACACACTACACACGTATATACACACATATATATATATATATACACACACTTGTAACTGGTTACTTTTTAAGGATTGTACGAGAAATGAAGGTAGAATATTATAATTTAATGTATTATTAAAAAGTTAATACTTAAAAGTCTAATAAAAAGATAAACAGGTTGCCGACTTGACTCGCACACCCATATACCAACCCAAACACGGCCCGCGAAATAAACGAGTTGGCGGGTCAGAAAACTCAACCCAAACCCGTTTATCTTTGTGTTGAATTCGTGTTGTGTTATGTCATGTCGAGAATTGTCATTCCATATGTGATTTTTTACGTTGCCAAAAATAATTTGACAATTTTTTTACATGATTAGATACTATAAATCAAAATTTGGAGAAACACATAAATAAAAAATAAAAGTAAAGATAATAGGAAAAATGATGAAAATTTGATAAAAGTTCAACAAAAAATTTCTAAATGGTAAGGGGATTATATTAAGAAGAGAGGGAAATAAAGTTATGGAAAAAAGGGACATGGGTGTGAAGGTAAAAACACCACCTTGCTTGCCAAAACAATATATGAAATTAAACCATAAAAATAATAAGAAAATTGAACAAATTGTGAGAAAATTACAACAAAAAGTTCTAGGGAATGAGGTGATTATATATAAGATATAGACTTAGGTTTATATGACACCAATATATATACCGAGTGCAAGAACGATTCAAGTCACATTGCTACATTGACACGGAACCCACTCATCTAATCCTAAATTAAAAAACAAACTGTACCATAAAAATATTTGAAGATGACGATTTTGTCTCACTCGTGTTCTAGTTCATTTTCAAGTGAGTATCAGACTTGGCTATAGGTTGCTATTTGCAAGTTTGAGTAGTTACATATTTGGTCCATGTGGTTTACACTTAATTGCACTGTTGGTTCCTCTTTTAAAGTAATTATGGATTTAGTCCCTGTGGTTTACCTTTTCTCACATCTTTGGTCCCTCTATCCTAAAATCATTAACATACTTCTGTTAATTATGTTTACTAAAGGGTATATTGGTCATTTTATAATTTTTATATTTTATAATAAAGTTTTCATGGACAAGAAAATGTAATGAAAAAATAAACCTTTTAACACCCTCACCCCCAACCCCACCGTTGGAACTTGGAACCCCCCTCCACCACACCCAACACACAACACCTCTCTTCTTCTTCTTCCCAAAACACACTAAAATCCTGCAAGATCTTCTTTTCCTCCCCCCACCCCTACCACCACAAAAGCATATACACACATCTATAATCTTTTCTTACCTTTTTTCTCCAATAAAATTTTCTACCAATTTTTTTTTTCTTTTCATTGTAGATTCATATATATACACACACACACATATACATATTTACAGGGCCGATCCTGAGGTTTTGGATGCCCATGGCGAAATCTCCAAAATAATGCCCTTTATAATGCATATAAAACAAAGTAAGGAGTTTGGAACCTAGTCAAACTATTCTCACACTAGTCTTTGTTATATAACGAAGGTTTACCCACGTGTTTTCCTTAACAAATTAATCGTTGAGGTTGAAACTTCATATTAGAGCTTCCATGGGATATACAAGATCCATCAAGTAGTGGTTGCAACATGTCTATCAAAAATCAAACTATGTAGTAGGAAGAATCAAACTTTGGAGAATAATATTATGGAGAAGAAATACCAAGAAACGTGTAAACAACTTATGCAAATGCACTTGAAAATATAACAAAAATCTATCCTACGGCCATGGTCAACCACATAAACACAAATGTGATTTTTAGATCACATAAGCTTAATTTAATATCTAAACAACAAATGATACACACATAGACCTAATCTCAATAGTAACCAAATAAACCTAATCTAAAGTCTAAACAAAAGAACATCGTTAATCTACAAAGGACAAAAACATTGGAATTTTACCGGATGTCTAAAATAGGTTGCTAGCTTTGCTCGGTCACTCCTCCTTTGATTCCAAAATCAGATTGAGTTGATCCGGTTCTATGAAGTTAATTGTTTCAAGAAATCGTGCCCCTAGAATCACTTAATCGTTGACTGGGATTGAGAGTCGAGGGAAATTAAAGGGACAATAGAAGCACAGATCGAGAGTCAAAGAAGGGTTGTAGGAACGCTCCAAAAACTAAGCCTAGTAAAGGTACCATGTAGGTTGAAGATTGATGCTTTATGGGCCTTTGATGCCCATGGCGGTTGCCATGATATGATAGCCATGGGCTAAGGCCGGCCCTGCATATTTATGAACCTCATATCTTCTTCCCAAGGCTTGAAGAAACAAATCGGTCACATTAGAAGATTATGGCATCCTCAACACACCAGAAGACACAAAGACACCCCCTCCCTTTTCAACGACAGAGATCTGGAGATGCAAGTAGAAGACCCATAATGATCTAGCTTCATCTATGTTAAAGATGCAAGAACAAGGGGATTTCTATATAGAATTTATGCAATTTAGGTCTCTATTAAAGTTTGTATTTTCATTAGGTTTTTTTATTAATGATTTTTTTACAATAAAATTCAAGTTTTTGATTGAGATTTTTGGTATCTCCATCTCCACCACTAAAACATTGAACAACCTTGATATTTGATTTTGTGTATTGATATTTTTAACCTAGGTTATGATTTTGATTATTTTATGAGTTTTAGTTTTGATTTTAATCCAAATATGGGTTTTGAACAAATGGACTTAGGTTTTGAATGAAAGAGGATAAAGATTAAGTAAAAAGTTGAATGATGATTATTGTTTTAGGGGTTGTAAAGGATGATGATGGAAAAATGGTGGTTTTGAGATTTTAGGTGGTTTTCAACAGTGGTTTTGATTATTTCAATGTTGGTTTAGATTAATTTAATGGTTTTGGTTGATTCTAGAGTAAATTATGGATTTGGTCCCTGTGGTTTTTAATTTTTTACTACTAAGGTCCTTAAACTTGATAAATTATGGATTTGGTCCCTATGGTATTCAATTTTGCACTACTAGGGTCCCTTAAGTTAACAGATTTTGTTAAGTAGGTTAAATCAAAGATAAAAAGACTAAAATACCCTATTTTGTCTTTTCCCCTTTTGTCTTTTTATACCTACTTTTGACTAAAAGTGATCATTATTTTTTTTAATATATTATACATACATTTATATACAAAATGACATACATATATATACACCCACATATAATATAAAAATACATACATATATATAGACACACACATAAAAAAAACATACACATATACATATTATACAGACACTCTTATATATGGTTGTTGCAAATTAAGATTGGAGGTGGAGATGTGTTTGTTTCCATAAGGAGTTGCCTTCCCTATCCATATATACATAGATGTACACACAAACATATATAAATAATTTATGTATTATATAAAATAATTTTGGGCGAAATTGAAATTGAAATTGAAATGAAAAGGGAGTGAAGGTGGGTGTTAATAAAATCTGGGACGGGGGATGAAGTAAAAAAGGGGAAGGGTTATAATAGTGAATGGGGGGAAGAATCTGGGCATTTGTGATTGGGTGAAATTAGTTGAGTGATTTGAGAAAGAGGGATGTGTTGGCGTGACTCCCCCCATGGACCAACTGCCGGACAACTCAACAGTAACCCAAGACACCTCCACACCCCCTTTCACCACCTTCTTCAGAATATAAAACAATCATACCTAATACTGATATATACATGCATACATACATACATACATTATTTATATATGTTTGTGTGTACATGTATATATGATGGGGAAGGCAACCCCTTATGGAAACAAACACATTTCCACCTCCAATCTTAATTTGCAACAACCATATACAAGAGTGTGTCTTTGTAATATGTATATGTGTGTATTTTTCTTTATATTATATGTGTGTATATATGTGTATGTATTTTTATATTATATGTGGGTGTATATATATGTATGTATAATATATTAAAAAAATAATGATCACTTTTGGTCAAAAGTAGGTATAAAAAGACAAAAGGGGAAAAGACAAAATAGGGTATTTTAGTCTTTTTTATCTTTGATTTAACCTACTTAACAAAATCTGTTAACTTAAGGGACCCTAATAGTGCAAAATTGAATACCATAAGGACCAAATCCATAATTTATCAAGTTTAAGGACCTTAGTAGTAAAAAATTGAAAACCACAGGGACCAAATCCATAATTTACTCTTGATTCTATTTGGTGGTTTTGTGATTGTCCATGTGTGTGTATATATTATTTTTTTACAAAAAATAGAGAACCATATTAAAGGACTAAATTGCCCCTCAAAATAGAATGATTTAACTAATATTTTTAACAGTTTTAGGATAGAGGGACCAAAAGTGTGATAAAATGTAAACCATAGGGACCAAACCCTAATTACTTTAAAAAAGGGACCAATAGTGCAATTAAGTGTAAACCACAGGCACCAAATATGTAATTTACTCCAAAGTTTATTATGTCATTACCATTGTGAATGTTCGTCGTATTAAGATCAAACCCTTGATATTACTATAGATTTCCTTATAAAGGCTTTCCTAATGAACAATTAATCTATATTGATTTCATTAACTTATAATCTTTTAACTTTATTGATATTAATTTATGTAGTCTTGTAATGTTTAAAATCAATAAAAACATAGAGGGAGGTTCAAACGAGAAACATATCAATTTAATAAAACGTGAGGAGCAATCTCATCCACTCATCTCGGTCAATTAAGGCGGCTTTGACCGGTCCCCCCCTCTTAATAATCTCTACCCTCCCACGAATCGCGTCAATCCTCCGTGATCACGTCCACCGTGACCGCAAGATGAGTGCTGAAATTGCTCATCGATCACCTTTTCTTAAATTGACGTTTTTCTCGTTTTATTACTTTATATATATATATATATATATATATATATATAGGGGTGGGTTCAAATGTGAACCACTTTTTGGTTGTAAACGTGAGGGCAACTGAGAGTGCGACACGTAGCGGCTTTGAGTGTGGTCCCCCCTTTAATTCAATGCCCTCCCATGAATCGCGCCTAGTCATCATATATATATATATATATATATAGAGGAAAGTTCAAATGTGAACCACTTTTTGGTTGTGAACGTGAGGACAGTCGAGAGCGTGACACGTGGCGGCTTTGAGTGTGGTCCCCCCTTTAATTCAATGCCCTCCCATGAATCGCGCTTAGTCATCCGCCGTGGACCTGACGTGACACCTAGTCATCCGCCACGTGTCGCGCTCTCGGCTGTCCTCACGTTCACAACCAAAAAGTGGTTCACATTTGAACCCACACACACAAACACACATATATATATAGGGGTGGGTTCAAATGTGAACCACTTTTTGGTTGTGAACGTGAGGACAACCGAGAGCGCGACACGTGGCGGATGACTAGGCGCCACGTCAGATCCACGGCAGATGACTAGGCGCGATTCATGGGAGGGCATTGAATTAAAGAGGGAGACCACACTCAAAGTCGCCACGTGTCGCGCTCTCGGCTGTCCTCACGTTCACAACCAAAAAGTGGTTCACATTTGAACTTTCCTCTATATATATATATATATATATAGAGGGGCCTTCAATTAAAAACCATTTTTTTTTGTAAAAACTTTAGGACTAATCTAAACCCTTGATCTGAAAAGGGCATGATCGTCATTTTAGATTATTCCTCAGGTTTTTACAAAATAAGAGGTTTTTACAAAATATGTGGTTTTTACAAAATATATATATATATATATATTCATTTTTTTGTAAAAACTTGAGGAATAATCTAAGCGCTTGATCTAAAAATCGCAATTTATTCATTATATGAATATCCACCATATAAATATTCATCATATATTCACCATATGAATATTCATATTTCTCATATCATATTCATCATATATTCACCATATGAATATTCATATTCACCATATGAACATTTATATTTCCCATATCATATTCATCATATATTCACCATATGAATATTCATATTCACCGTATGAATATTCATATTCAGCATATGAATATTCATATTTACCATATCATATACATCATATAAATATTCATATTCACCATATGGATATTCATATTCATCTTATGAATTTTAAGATTCATCAGATGAAAATCATAAAAATTCATTCACCATCAGGTGAATATTCACATTATGAATACAAAATAAAATGTTCATTACATTTATATTCATAATTAAATAACAATTAAACGTACACACATACAAACAACCATAGCTCTCATCTCTCACTTTCTGGCCACCACCACCATTAAATCCAACAACATTTTTCTGTGGCATTTCATGTGCATACATCAAATGTCCAGTTTAATATAATCAAAGCATGCTACAGCAGTAATTGAAAACAAACAAAGTAATTTGATACCAAAATTATCAAACAAATTCTGCGACTGTGTATCCATGGATACATCATACATGTGTATAAAACTTGAAAACTAAAAATTAACAATTATAAAACTTGAAAACTAAAAATCTGCGACTGAATTACATTGGAATCCATTTCAATTTTGAATTTTAAACATAATATATAATTTACCTCGAAAATCCATATATGGAAACATAGATTAAGAAATCAAACCATATGGATATCATCAGCAACAATAAAAAGTGTAAATTACCGCTTGTAGAAGACGATGAACATTGAGATTAAGAAATCAAACCATATGGAAATCATCATCAAATGGCAATCCGATCAGAAACCCTAACAGCCTGCAATCACCGTCTCCCATTCTTCCTATTCCAAATCTTGAAATCTCGATTTCCTGCTTGGTTTTGGGTGAGAATGAAAATGAGACTTTTCAATTCTGAAAAATGGCGATTTATTATAGAAATCGGAGTCGGAATCGGATGGATGAAAGATGAAGGTTTGGGTCACCGGAAAAAATGGCGGTGGAGAGGGACGGTGGTTTACGACCTTGATTTAGAGGAAGGTGGCGGCGGCAGGTGGTGCGGTGGTGGCGGTAGGTGGTGGTGTGGATGAATTAGGGTTTCAAAATGAAGGATGATTGGGCTACGGGGAAGATGGGGTGGCTGGAAGATAATGAAGGAGCACAAGTCTAGAAGGAGGGTTTAAAATGTCCAAAGTACCCTTGTGGGTTTATAATCATGTGTGATGCATAAAAATGAATATGGTGTTACAATGGTCCTCTTTTATCATCAACCATTGATTTAAATTAATAGATGGTTAAGATTAGTTCTAAAGTTTTTACAAAAAAAGTGGTTTGTATTTGTTAAAGATCTGTAACGTTTAAAAGTCAATTAAAGAAATATAATATTTTTATTGTAATGTACATTTCATCCAAAATTCACATTTTCTTTTTTCAATAAATAAGGAAAAATGTTATAATTCATGGCCGAACTAGTACTTATACATCTTAATTAAATAATTAATTCAGTTTTAAATATAGAAAGACTACATGAATGCACCAAATTTTTATTGTGATTAATGGATAAATAAACATTTGACATTACACTAAAATAAATCCATTATATGAAAAATTGAAAATGATTATAAATGAAATGGATTGAACCGATCATCCCTGCATTAGTCATTCGCCATTTTTTAATTAAGAATTGAACAACACAATTAGTTGAATATATCCAATATTAACATATTTGATCGATGACTTTGTCATTGTGATAATCTATTCATATGTTATTTTATTATTAATAGTATTTTTTTGTATAAAGCTAGTTTTTTATGCTCTATTGTTTCTACTATAAAAGGATCATGAGGTTGTATACTTCATCTCATATCTCTACTAAAGTTAATCAAAGAGCAATTTCAACTTCTCGATCAACAATGGCATCTCGTTTGTTTTTATTCGTTCTACTTGTGGCAAGTTGCTCGGTTGCTATGGCTTCAGATCCAAGTCCTCTCCAAGACTTTTGTGTCGCTGCACCAAAAAGTAGAGGTAAAACAATAATCTTAAAGTGTTGAAAAATACACCACTGTTAATGATATTAAAACTTGTATTATTAGTTTGGAGATTATGATTAGTTTTTTGCTGTTTTTGTAGTATTTGTGAATGGTGAGGTATGCAAAGATCCAAATCTTGTGAGAGCGGATGATTTCTTTTTTAGAGGGCTCCACGTTATGGGAGATACATCAAATGCGGTTGGGTCTAACGTGACTACCGTGACTGTAGCAGAGTTACCAGGTCTTAATACTTTTGGTATTTCAATGGCTCGTATTGACTTTGCTCCATGGGCATTAATCCTCCACACACGCACCCTAGGGCCACTGAAATCTTGACGGTCCTAGAAGGGAGTATTGAAGTTGGTTTTGTCACATCTAACCCTGAAACTCGTCTCATTACTAAAGGACTTCATAAGGGTGATGTCTTCGTCTTCCCACAAGGTCTAGTTCACTTCCAGAGGAACGTCGGAAACGGTTATGCTGTTGCAATTGCAGCTTTGAGTAGCCAAAATCCTGGTGCCATTACTATTGCAAATGCGGTTTTCGGTTCTAACCCAGATATCAATGCAGACATTCTTGCAAAGGCTTTCCAAGTGGACAAAAATGTGGTTTATCAAATTCAATCTAAATTCTAGACCTCCATCTAACAGTTAAATCTCAATAATATTACTTTATAACATTCTGTTTCTTGATTTTCGTATGTATTCGTATTGTTTTATTTATAATAAATAAAGAACTATAATCTATGTTATCAGTTATTGTTTATCATTTAATTTTTATTGTTAAACTACATCAAGTTATCCGAAATCAGAACCCTAGTAACTCAAGAGACAAAGCTGCATTTTATTTTCAAGAGTTGATCATATAAATTTTGACTAACATATTGAAGTTTCAATGAGACTAATATAACAAACGGAAGCTTGTTTGTGGACGTTTAAAAGATTAAGTTTATTTATTTATTATTTAGGATCCGTTTATTGAACACTTATCCGGGTAAGTGCTTACTGGTAACACTTACCTTATGATCCTTATCATTTGAGAATGGAAAACATCGAGAATCTTACCTGGTAAGAATGATAACAATGACCGAGTGTTACCTGGTAAGTGATGGATATGACTATTGCCCGATAAACAATTACTAGGTTGAAGATGCTTACAAACAATCAATTTTAATGGTCGGGAATGTTATACGATAAGGTAACGAAGGATAGTGTCATTGCCGATAAGCTTCTACCCGGTAGGTGGTAAGCTTTTGGTAAAACACCCCTTAGTTACATAAAAATGCTTTCAGTTAACTTAGTTCAATGGATCGGTTAGGTTGGTCCATAGCCCCCTAAAACCTATCGGTCGAGTTCAGCCATAGGTTGGGTCGCATCGCAGCGAATTAGTGAGATTGCCCGTAAGGAGGCCCGATACCACTGGAACATTTGTGCTTGTTAAGTTACCGTTAAAAAAAAGCATCACACCGGACAATGAGTACTCTTATTAGCAACATCCAGTAAATATATTGTTTGGCACATGATCAACATTTCATTTTACTTTTCCTTGTTTTGGATGAACAAATTAAAGGTTCGTGTTGGCTTCCACTACTAGAAAAAAGGGTATTATCGACGGCCGAAACAGTCGGAAATCGGCTTTACCGATTGTTTTTCGACGAAATGATTGTCGCTAAAAACCTGGTCGGTAAAATTGCCAACGATTTTCCAACTGTTTTTCAGACAACTTATTAAAAAATAAATAAATAATAAAATAATAAAGAACAGTCGGTAAACCATCGAAAAACAGCCGGAAATTTCCGACTGCTTTTACCAGCCGGTAATGGCAATCGGTAATACCGAATTTTTTAGTAGTTTTCATATAGTTCTTCATTTTTTTGATAGTTGATTGTTTTATCTCGTTATGTTTAGTAGTCTAACGCCTAAGCCTGAAGCATGCAACTTGTTTTTCATATTTTTGTGATGTTGTAGTTAGAGTGGGTATAACTTAATTAATTGTATGAGACACTTGAAAATAAATACTCAAGAAATTTAAGTGGTTTTAAAACATGCATAGTGACAACCTATGGTAAGGAGGCTAATGCCTAACTTTTATTTCACTATTAACTTTTAAAGAAGTTTAATGAGTTCAACAGAAATTATCTTAATTAGTCATATAAAAATATTTTTAAACCTTGAAACATTCAAAATAATATCAAAATCAATATCTACTTAATCAACCATTTGAATACACCAACAATATATGTTTCTATGTATTGATAAAAGAAAATTCATATTTGAAACGTTAAAAGTTGTTCCTTTTATCTATGTTGTTAATGCATTAGTCATAATGTATTAGCTATGGATTAAAAAAGAAGGGAAATTCAAACTCATAATGTTTTCCATATTATAATAACGTAACAAACAAAGTCATTATAATATTTAATCTATTTTTTTCATCTATTTATTAATGCATTAGGTAATTTATCAGACATGCAATAATTAGAAAAATGGTTTAAACAAAAAAAAATTGTTGTTTGTTTCCAAGTACGATATATAATATTTATTGTGATCTTGAATTTTCAAATTCGTCATAAAAAGAACGTAATGTTTTATACTAAATCAATGCAAAAATTAAAGAACATATCAATCCATAAAAACAAGTCTAGAATCTGAAAATGATTAAAAATAAAATGCATTGAAATGATCATATATACATTAGACTTGCATCTTTACCAAATTAAAAAGTTAAACAACAGTTGAACATATCTTACCATGACATATTTAATGACTTTATCATTGTGTTGCTCTTTCCACATGGTTATTTTATATTGACATGAATGTCATTTGCTAGTTTTTTATGTTCAATTATTTTGCTATAAAAACATTACAAGGTTGCTTATTTTATCACATAGATTTCCCGAACCACCAGAGTTCATCAAATAACAAGTTCCCACTTCTCAACAATGGCATCTCAATTGCTCTTAATTGGTCTCATCTTGGCGAGTTGTTCGCTCGCATTGGCTTCAGACTCGAGTCCTCTCCAAGACTTTTGTGTTGCTGATCCAAATAGTCAAGGTAAAATAGTTATGAAATGTCGAAATACTTAAACACTAATGATTTGAAAGTATTTAGTACTTTTAAGCGCTTACTAGTTTTCCATTTTTGTTTCTACAGTACTCGTGAATGGTGTGGTGTGTAAAGATCCAGAGCTTGTGCAAGCTGATGATTTCCTTTTTCGTGGGCTCCAACTTATGGGGAATACATCAAATGTAGTTGGGTCGAACGTCACACAAGTGTTTGTAGCACAATTACCAGGACTCAACACTTTCGGTATTTCAATGGCTCGTATTGACTTTGCACCACAGGGTATTAACCCTCCTCATACGCACCCTCGCGCTACTGAAATCTTGGTTGTCATTAGTGGTAGTATTGAGGTTGGGTTTGTAACATCTAACCCTGACAATCGTCTCTTTACCAAAGTACTTGAGATGGGTGATGTTTTTGTTTTTCCACAAGGTCTAATTCACTTCCAAAGGAATGTCGGGCATGGCTATGCTGTAGCGATTGCAGGTTTGAGCAGCCAAAATCCAGGTGCAATTACCATTGCAAATGCTGTTTTTGGATCAAACCCAGATATCAACGGAGATATTCTTGCAAAGGCATTCCAAGTGGACAAGAATGTCGTTTATCAAATTCAATCAAAATTCTAGACGTTTACGTCAACTTTGATTACTGATGTCATTAACTTATATGTTCCAATTTCTTAATATGTGTTTCTTTCATCCTCATGTTATATTTAAAAGTGAATAAAAGTAATATTATTTTAATCTCTCTTTTCATTTACATTCTTTAATGATTGCATATAGTATATAAGATCGAAATTCAAAACCCTAATTATTAATTAGGCAACTATAAATGATCAAACAAAGACTTGGAAAACCTTATAATGTAGTTTTCAATAAAATTCTAGACCTCCATGTAATATTTAAATCTCAATTCTATTAACTTATAATGTTCTATCTATTGACTTTGATACACATTCGTCTTGTTATATTTAAATATACAAAAAAATATAAGCTATGATATTAATTATTTGTTCTCATGTTATTTTTTTATTTAGCTACACAAATTATGTATGATCCAAATTCAAACCCTGATAATTAATCTAGCACCACTACGTTGAGGTCAAAATTGCATATTCAAAAACAAATGGTGACAATAACTAAACCTATACAACTCATGACTAATATATTATTTCAAGGGCAAATTATCGAAAAAAATAATAAAAATGTCTAAAAAATCCAATTGAGGTAACATATATTTTTTTTGCCAAGAAAGGATTATGCATTCGATTTTGTAAAAAATAGGAGACCTTACCTAAAACTCATATTGTTAACATGCTTAAGCCGGTTACCTTTTACATGTATGATTTTTAACCTCAAAGGTAAGTTCCCCTTTTACACGTATTATTTATTTTATTAGTTATATAGAAACGAGCTTTCAATCAACCTAGTGCATGCATTCCCATTTCAAACCGACAAATTGTCTTATAAACGTCTAATAAATTGTTTGGCGCATCAATATATAATTTGTTATACTTTTCCTTGCTTTAGATGAACAAAATGTTCATGTTGGCTCCATATAGTTCTTAATTTTTGGATATTGGATTGTTTTATCTCACTATAAGACATTTAAGTTTAATTTATAGGACACCAAAAAAATAAAATGTCCTAATAGACCACTTTATAGGACTATAAAATAAAACGTCTTATCTATATAAAGGCGTTGTAAAATGCTTATAAGATGTTTTTGGATGCTTTAACAAGTTTTTAAGAACATTTTTAATACAAAGTGTCGCATTAGCCATTTTATAAGACACTTTTGAGAAAATGTCCTATAAACCTATCTTTTCTATGACATTTGTGTGTTTTTTTTTTAAACTTTTTCAAAAAGTATCCTATAAAATAGCTAATATGACGTTTTAAAAAAAGTGTCCTAATACACTTGTTACAATGCCCAAAAGCACATAATAAACCTATTACAAGGCCTTTAGATAGGACACTTTATTTTTTGATGTTCTATAACGATTCAATTTTGTTGTAGCATCTTGTTAGGTTTAGTAGTGTAATGCCTAAGCCCAAAGCATGCAATTTGGTTTTTTTTATAGTTGTAGGTATTTGTGTTGCTTTGCATATAACCCATTGATCGTATCAGGCATTAAAAATAACAATCAATAAAATTTCAGTAGTAACACATATAAACAACGTATGGGGAGGAGGCTAATGCCTAACTTTTGTTTGCTAACGAGGGGGTTTGCTCGCTCTTCGTTGCGATCGAGGAGTTTTGTTAATGTTGTCTTTGCCCGTTATTGTGAACAATATTTTAGAAGAAGTTACCTATTAAGAGCCCGGGATTCGTGACGGGTTATAAACTGTGATAGATTTGATCGTAATTAAGTAGTAGCATGGATTTTTATGAAACATAAAGTTTGTACAAATGTTGTCATACGAAAGGTTTAATAAAATAAATGAAAAGATTTAAAAATCAAGAAATCAAAAAAATTACTTGTAGGAGATTTTAATAATACTAACAATTAGAAAACCAAAAGACTGTTCATTATAAGTTTAAGAGGATAAAATGTAATTTCTCTAGATGTTGGTAGTTGTTGTTCATAAAGAGTGTTTTGGCTTCATATAATCGTATTATATATAGTATATAAGAAAATAATTACATTTAAAAAATATTCAATATTAGGCTCATTTCGAACGTATCGACGGTACAATTATAATGGCATAATTTGTTAAAGGTAAAACGTATTTTTAACATATTCCAACCAATGTACGATATATGACTAAAACATAAAATAAAATATAGAACGCTAAAAGTATAAAATGAATAAATATTATAAGTTTATGGGTTAAAATACAATTTCCACAAATGTCATGGTTTCTTAATGGCGTAATTTGTACAAACGTCATGAATAAATATCTTTTGTAAATTAAAACGTATTTTTTTAACATATTAAATCCAAAATACGATATATGACTAAAACGTAAAATGAAATATTGAAAAGTAAATGATATAAAGTGAATAAATATTATAAGTTTAGTTCTAATATGTAAATTCCATAGTGGGTGTGGGTCGGTTGGAGCATGGGCTTGGGGCAGGTCGGTTGGCGGGCGGGTCGGGTCACCTGCTATTTGTATAGGTTACATAATTTGAACTAATATGGTAGATGATAGCATGGGGTATTACGTTGAATGAAGATGTTATAAAAAAATTAGGAAGTTAAAACTATTCTATACATGTTTATAGTTATTATGTTTGGACAAAAATGAAATATGCTATTGTGAACTCTAATTTGAGGAGAATGGGGAGAGCATATGAAATTATTTAATCTTTGAAGTTTCAAGATAGAAAGTGCATAAATTTTGTCTTGGAGAAATGGCCCGTGTTAATGTGTTATATTTTTCATCTTATTTTTTTTTTTATTTGCTCTATCAATTTTTAATCGTTGCATTTTAAGAAGATTTCAAAAAATATCTCAACTAGCCTTTTTCTAAAATTATATTTTAATGAGTTAAAACGTATAATATTTTATTTGTTATATGAAAATACTTCTAAACCCATGAAACATTCAAAATAATAACATAATCAATATCTACTAAATTAACCTTTGAACACATCAACAACATATGCTTCTATTTATCAATGAAAGAAAAATCATATTTGAAACCTTAGAAAGTTTTTATTTTCATCTACCCGATGATGCATTATTCATAATTTATTAGCCATGAATTTAAAAAGTCATAATAATGTTTAATCTAATTTTTCATCTATTTTTTAATGTATTAGGTAATTTATTAGGTATGTAGAAACTAGAAAAATGATAATGCTTAAACAAAAAAATGTCTTTTTTATTTGTATGAGAAGTACGATATAATGTTTATTGTGATCTTGAATTTTCGAATTCAGTTTAATGAAAACATAAAGTGTTAGACTAAATCAATGCAAAAAGAACATGTACCAATCCTCAAAAATAAGTCTAGAATTTGAAAATAATTAAAAATATAATGCATTGAATCGATCATACCTACGTTAGACTTTCATCTTTACCAAATTAATAATTTAACAACATAGTTGAATGTATCTTACCATGAGATATTTGATGACTTTAACATGAATATGTCATTTGCTAGTTTTTTATGTTCAGTTATTTTGCTATAAAAACGTTACCAAGCTGCATATTTTATCACATACTTTTCTCAATCCACCGTAGTTCATCAAAGAACAAGTTTCCACTTCTCAACAATGGCATCTCAATTGCTTTTAATTGGTCTCTTCGTGGCGAGTTGTTCGCTTGCATTGGCTTCGGACCCAAGTCCTCTTCAGGACTTTTGTGTTGCTGATCCAAATAGTCAAGGTAAAATAGTTATGAAATGTCGAGAAATGCTCTAACACTAATGATTTAAAAATATTTAGTACTTTTAAGATGTCAGGATCTAAGATCTCACTTTCTCTCAAATAACACAACTCAGATTGCTAACAATCACAACTTGTATAAAGTAAATCTCAACACAGAATGAAAGACAATGGAAAGAACAAAAACTTTTTATGTATTGATTACAAACCAAAAGCCTCAATCTGATGATCACAGATCAATCACCAGACATGCACTACTTCTCTAATGCAGGGATTAAGGATCTTGAGGCTAAGAATTCTATGAATACTAATGATCAAAAGTTATATCAACTGCGCGTATCCACTCAGGCTATATACTACTAAGAATTACAGATAAGTGTAAATCAAAACAGAATCAATTCAAACTCTATCATTATCTGCAATCTCAGCATTATCTTCAATCCTTAGCTTGAGCCTGAAGTAATCTTCTCAATCTCGATCATTATCCATTCCAAAACCAGCTTATCTTCTTCAGCAGTACTTTGAGTTATAAGCAGTAGAGTTAAAGACTTAGCAGTAGTTTCACCAACCTGCTGCTAGTTTAATTCAGCAGTAGTTTGACTCTGCTGCTTAAACCCAACAATCTCCCCCTAACTTAACTTCTTTTAAGGAGTTAAGTTTTGGATTTGATTGAGTACTTTTCTCACCAGATCAGCTCCCATTTCAGAACTTCTGCTGCAGCTCAAACCTTTCTCGATCATCTTTTGGAGCTTTACCAAACTGTGATTGTAGTCACCTTCCACCAAATAATATTCACAGTTTGATCCATCACAAACCACAGCATAAACTCCACAACTCTCATACAGCACCCATTGATTGACTATCTCAACTTCTTGTACAACCAAATCTTGTACCCTGTTCACATCAAACAACATACACAGCCACTCAAGAGCTTTCTTGATCTTGTCAACCATAGCATCCTCTACCTCCTCTTCATTCAGCACTTCTCCATACACAGCCATTCCATGCTCAAATATTTCCTTCAAATTTTCTCTTGAGCAATGTTCCAACAGATCAGAGAAAGTTTTCCAGAAATCTTTATATCCTCCATGTCTGTTCAACTTGTAATACAGCCTATTACTTTGGCTGATTACCTCCCAGTTTTCTACCTCCCCAAAAGGATTGTATGCTTCCTCTTCTTGTACAGCTTCACCTGTGATCCTTCTCTTCATTTCCTTCACCCTGGCTACATACTGCTTTTCCAGCTCATTCAACTTCAAATGCTTGTTGCTTTTCTTCAAAATTCCTTCTATTCTTAAGAGATCCAGATTGTACTCTCTTTCAAATAAATGGAATTCATCACTTCCATCTGAGAGTCTAAGCATCACCACCTCAGATTTTGGATATACCCTCCATAAAATTATTCCCAAAGGCCTTTGATTCATAAAGGATGGAGAATAGGTACGGTCCAAACTTTCCATGATCATCTTGACTGTGGTGTTTAGTCTTTGAAGACTTTTTCCAAAGAAATCAGCACCATACAACTCCAGTCCAACCTTGTTAAAATCATCCAAATCCTTTCTTGTACAAACAGAAATGAATTTGTCAAGATTAAAATACACATTTTCTTTGCCATTCCTCCTAATCACCTTCAGATCATCCTTCTGTCCTGCTTTGACAGTCGTCCAATGAATAATTGTGTCATCAGCATCTTCAACTATCTTTCTCTTCTTTGCTACTGGAGTCTTTTTGGCAATAGACTTCTTCCTCTTCATGGAAGACAGTTTTTCATTCATCTCTGCATCCTCCTTTTCATCCTGATCCAAAATCTCTTGGATCTTAGCCGCAGACAATTGTGCATTGACCTCCTCAGAAATTCTTGGAGCTGCTTTCTTCTTTGGCTCTTCAATCAAGATTCCTTTTCCCTTTGGATCTGCTGTAGTTGTATTCTGCTGCTGAGGTTGTGACGTTTGTACTGCTGCTGAGCTCACAACTTTCCTTGCATCAGCCATGAATCCTCTGTTTGGTAAACCAACAAGCAGTACTTCCACAGCTTCTTTCTCCTTCTCTAGTCTCTTTTCTGATTCAGCATCTTCTTTAGCACTCTGCTGCTCATTTACTTTCTCAACTTGCACTTCCTCCTGCTGTGCACCCTGCTGTTGTGCATCCTGCTGCTGCTGATTAGGTTGAGAACTCTCCCCCTTAGCCTGAGAGCTCTCCCCCTTTGAGAAAGTAAATTGAGTAGCTTGAAAGGGATTTCGTTTCTTCTGAGCAACAAAGGAATACAACATTCTTCTGAGGATGGAAAGCTGCATGTTTTGAGACATAATTCTGGAAGCTTGAATGGCCAATCTATTATCATGCTCCTGCAGCAGAGTATCTCCAGCCTGCATCAGTCTCTGCTGCACTTTGACAACCTTTTGCAGATCAGCAATCATGGAAGCTTGAGATTTAGCCAAATTCAAGGCCTCAGTACAATCAGCCGCTATTTTGCCCATTGCTACCATCAATTCATTAGAAGTGTATCTATCCTCACCATGTTCAGGGGTGTTACCCGCCCTAGATGGATCTTTGGAAAAGTTAGTAGAGGTCCTTTGCCTAGCAGAGGCACCAGCTACCCCCATGGTTTCTTGGCACCCGGGTCCTCTAGATGATTGCTCATCTTGAGTTGCCATGGAGAAGGTCTTATTGATATTCAACCTGTCCTGCTCAGCACCTTGTACATGAGCAGTAGGTTGAGCCTTGCAATCCACATGCCCTACCTCCTCCTTAGAGGGCACCTTCTGTGAGTTGGGAGAAACTCTGGGGGACTCCCTTTGAGGAATATCAATTGGAGAGTGCTCCAATGAAGGGCTTAAAGGCTCAGGGATAGAGGGCATTGAGGAGGAAGGAACTCCTGAATGCCTAGTAACATCTTTTGTAAGTGAGGGGGTGGGGGTTGATGAAGAAGGAATCTGAGGGGAATGTGAAGTGGAAGATGTGGGTAGAATCTCAGGGGGTGTGCTTGATTGATTTGGCTGCAAGCCTGAGTTCTCATCTTGTGGGTGGGTTACCCTCCTCATTGTAGAGAACAAGGGGGTAACAGATCCAGAAAATCCTTTATTTGTTTTTCTTAAGAATGCAAACATCTTAGGGGAAGGATCAGCCCCCTTATAGATATCTAAAGGAATTGCCAACCCTGGTAATTCAGCATTAATGAAAACCTGAATGAACCTAGGGTACAAAAACAGCTTCTTGAAAGTTTTGGGAAGAGGAGCTTTGATATGTGCCACAATGTCATCAAAAATCATTTTGGAAAAGTTAAAGCGTTGGTTGTTTGCTAGGCAGATCAATGCATATGCAATGGTACTGCTAAACTCATTCCAACTTGTGGACTTCTTTGAAATAGAGTGAATGAGAGTATGAACCAAAAACTTCCATTGGGGTGAAAATTTTGACTTATCCAACTTTAAATTTCCAATGGTGCCTTCATACCCCATCCTCTGAAGGTTTTCAAAAAGATCAGATATAGAAAAAGAAGTGATACCATTCAGATCATCTAAGTGAAGATGAGCCCTAATCTTGGCTTCTGTGAGTAATAATCGACGACCGCCAACTTTGCTCGAAATGGTTGGAACTCCATTTAGCTCTTCAGATGTGGCATTTGTCCAAAACTGTTGCATATGACCCTTATAGATCGTAGGGTTGATGGTAATAGCAGTAGCAATATGAGAAGAAGTCACAAAATCAATGATTTCATGGAAATCTTCATTGCTGTTATCCTTCGTTAGATACGCCACTCGATTGTGCTCCTCTACAAAGTAATAAGTTGCCATGAGTAAACAGATTGATTGAACAAAGAGATAGCAGTTAGGGTTTGAAAGCACAGAGAAGAAGAAGAGTATTGAAAGGCCGTTGAATGAAATGGCGGTTCATATGGTCCTTTTATACAACGGTTAGAAGCAGTAGGTTCAACGCGTGTCCAGCAGTAGAGACAAGTTCAGCAGTAGAGTTACTAAAAGCAGTATTCTCTATGCTGTGAGCAGCAGAGTCACTGTTTCTCAAACAAAGCAGTAGGTTAATGAAATACAAAGATAAAACATTACATATGAGATAGTCTGAAGTAACAAGAGATATTATTCAGGATTAATCATTCCCACATTGGTGATGAGAAAGATAAATCTTCCTATATCAAAGGATTTTGTGAACAAATCAGCAAGCTGATAATCTGTGTGAACCTTTAATACCTGAATTAATTTCTTCTCATTACAATCTCTAATGAAATGAAACCTAATCTCAATATGTTTTGTTTTTGAATGCTTAACAGGGTTATTCACAATACTTATTGCACTACTATTATCAATGTAAATAGGAGTGTTAAGAAAGGTCAAACCATAGTCCAGCATTTGATTCTGTATCCACAAAACCTGTGAGCAGCAGCTAGCAGCTGCAATATACTCTGCTTCAGCAGTAGAAGTAGAAACAGATGTTTGTTTCTTACACTGCCAAGATACCAATCTTGAGCCTAGGAATTGACATCCTCCAGTTGTGGATTTTCTGTCCATGTTGGCACCTCCATAGTCACTATCTGTATAAGCAATCAAATCAAAAGGTGAGTCATGAGGATACCACAATTCAAATTTAGAATGTCCCTTTAGGTATCTAAAGATCCTTTTTACTGCTTGTAAGTGAGAATCCTTAGGCTGCACTTGAAACCTTGCACATACACACACAGCAAACATTATATCAGGTCTAGAAGCAGTTAAATACATTAAAGAACCTATCATAGACCTATAATGATGCACATCAACTTCCTGTCCTTCTGGATCCACAGTAAGGTGTTTATGTGTCTCCATGGGTGTGCTTGCTGGTTTGACATCTGAAAATCCAAATTTGTGCAAAATGTCCTTCACATATTTGGATTGATGTATGAAGATGCCATCCTCCTTTTGTGCAACCTGTAGTCCAAGAAAGAAAGTTAATTCTCCCATGGCACTCATCTTGAACTTTTTATGCATAAGATCTTCAAATTCCTTGCACATGCTTGATTTAGTAGATCCAAAAATGATGTCATCTACATAAATCTGAACCAATAAAATCTCCTGCTTCTCTCTCTTGATGAACAGAGTTTTGTCAATGACTCCTCTGGTAAAATCATTCTCCAATAGGTATGTTGACAATGTGTCATACCATGCTCTTGGAGCCTGATGTAAACCATAGAGTGCCTTGTTGAGTTTGTAGACTCTGTCAGGATATCTTGGGTCTTCAAATCCTGGTGGTTGGCATACATAAACTTCTTCTTCTATCTTTCCATACAGAAAAGCACTTTTTACATCCATTTGATACACCTTGAAGTTTTTGAAAGAAGCATAGGCTAGAAATAGCCTTATTGCTTCAATTCTTGCAACTGGAGCAAAAACTTCATCATAATCAATGCCTTCTTCTTGTGTATAGCCTTGTGCCACCAATCTAGCTTTGTTTTTGATGACTATCCCTCTTTCATCCTTCTTATTTCTGAAGATCCATTTGGTTCCAATTGCCCTGTGACCACTGGGCAGATCTACCAAATCCCATACATGTTGAAGAACAAAATGCAACAATTCTTCCTGCATTGCCTCTATCCAGCTCGGATCTTTCATTGCATCATGAGCTTTCTTTGGTTCCTCCTGTGACAGAAAACAAGAAATTAGACTTAAATGAGAACTTGAAGGTGCTGCTTGCTTACTCTTGTGTCTAGTAAGCATTGGAGACTCCACATCTCCAATCACCAGTGTAGTGGGATGGTTCTTTTGAGTTCTAGTCTGATAAGGTGCTTCTTCCTGTAATGAATCACTCAAGTTTGTGTCTGCTTGTTCAGGAGTAGATTCATCTTCTTGTGAGGACTGATGTTGAGACAAAGTCTCAACTGTCTGATCACCTGCCTGGGGTGTGATATCACCTTCTTCTTGATTATCATTTGTGCAAAACTCAGCAGGGTCAATGGTTGGAATGGGAAGCATCACAAATTGAGGCTGTACCTCTGATATCTGTTGTGTACTAGGTCCTGTGTAATACTGTTCACTAGTTTTAAAAGAGTTAGTGAAAGAATCAATATCAAATAACCAGTTAGGACCAGTACCTTGAGCATTTGGAGTGTGTTCATTACACTTCACATTTTCACTCTCCTCAATGATTCTGGTAACAGAATTAAAAACTCTGTAACCTTTGCACTGAGTTGCATAACCAACTAGAAATCCTTATTCTGATTTGCTGTCAAACTTACCTAATTGAGATTTGGTATTGAGAATAGTACAAGGGCATCCAAAAGGTTTGAAAAATCCAATAAATGGTTTCTTCTTTTTGAAAATCTCATAAGGTGTTTTCCCTTGTGACTTGACAACCAGAGTTCTATTTTGCACATAACAAGCTGTGTTCACAGCCTCTGCCCAAAAGGTGATTGGTAATTTTGAATCAGCCAATAGAGATCTGGCAGCCTCAATTAGAGTCCTGTTCCTCCTTTCAGCAACACCATTGTGTTGAGGAGTCCTAGGAGCACTATATTGCTTCTCAATACCTTTCTCATCACAAAAAGAGTTTATATCAGAATTCTTGAATTCTGTACCATTATCAGATCTGATGACTTTGACTTTCAGATTAGACTGGTTTTCTACTCTAGTGACAAAAGATTTGATCAGTCCACTTGTCTCATCTTTTGTTTTTAGAAAGTAAACCCAGGTAAATCTGGAGAAGTCATCAACAATAACAAGGCAATAGGATTTCTTTCCAATGCTCATCACATTGGTTGGTCCAAAAAGATCCATATGAATCAACTGAAGAGGTGAAGATATGCTGTTTACTTCCTTAGACTTATGAGAAGATTTGTGTTGTTTTCCCTTGAGACATGCAACACAGTTGTCATTACAGAAAAATTCCTTTCTAGGTAAACCTCTAACAAGATTATTTTTGACCAGTTTGTTCATATTTTTAAAATTCATATGACACATCCTTCTGTGCCATAAGTTTGATTCATCATGAGAAGCTTTTGAGAACAAACAGTTCAGAGATTGATTAGAAGGAATTCTCTCCAAGTCTAAGCAGTATACATTGTCTTTTCTAGGAGATCTCAACAAGATAAGATTTACATCAATTTTGAACCCTGGAGCTAGAATAAGACATTCTGAATCAGTAAAGAACACACCAAATTTCTTATCACATACCTGGGAGACACTCAACAGGTTGTATCTCAGCTGCTCAACATAAAACACATCTTCAAAGGACATTTTATCCTTTGAAATCTTACCTTTACCCTTGATTTTACCTCCTTTGGGATTATCTCCAAATGCAACATGTCCTCCTTCAAAGTGTTTAAAGTTCTGAAGAATGAACTTGTTGCCAGTCATGTGCCTAGAACAACCACTGTCAATATGCCAAATACTTTTTCCAATCTGTTGGTTGTCCTGCACATGAGGTAAAAAGATTAGTTTCTGGATGGAACCCAAGCCAAAATGGTCTTGGGTTCTCCCTTATCATTGATATAATTGACTTCTGTAAGTCTGTTGAGTTTTAAGAGATAATCAGTGCTAGGAATTTCATGACTTGAGTACTTAGTTTTCAAGATAGGTGTGTGTGCATATCTTTTCAAAATAGTTTTCAAAGCAGCTGAATGTTTTGAGTTAGTACTGTCAGCAGTAGGAATACTGCTAGCAATACCTTTCTTTGAGTCAGTACTGTCAGCAGTAGGAATACTACTAGCAGTACTTTTCTTTGATTCTGCTGCTTTTGGCATCCATACCTGTTTAACAGTAGGTTCAGACTTTGAAGTACTTTTAGCAGTAGAATTACCACTGGCAGTACTTTTCTGTGACTCTACTGCTTTTGGTACCCACACCTTTTTGACAGTAGACTTAGACTTTGGCATTCTTGATAAAGATGATTTAGTTTTTGCCAATCTAATTACTTTGGTGTTTTTCAAGTTTAAGTACTTGTCATGACCAGCTTTATCAGAAGAGTTTTGTTTTGAAGAATTTTGTCTATTGGTTCTGAAAGATCCAACAAACTTGTTTTTAGTAAAAGCTCTCTGATTCACTGGATTAAAATAGCAATGTTTGGCCAAATGATTTGGATTACAGCATATAAAACAGGGTTTTGGTTTGTTGATTTTGTTCAAATCAATTCCATGTTTTTGTGCCCATTGCTGATTCCAGTTTCTTTGATTACCTCTTTTAACTTCTTTTTCTCTCTTCTTTGAAGTACCCTCTTGAGATTTAATATCAGGTTTTGTGTTGCAGTCCTTTTGAAGATCATTTTCATGCTTAGGATCAGGCTTATGAGGGTCATCCTTTTTGAATTCAGAGTCATTCAATAAAGGATCTACTTCAAGAGCAGCTTTGGGAAGATCAGATTTATCTAACCTATCTAGAATATCAGTGGTTGGTGGAATGTAGTTGTTGTTGTATGGAGGTGGTGTGTTATGATATCCTATTCCCTTTTTGAGATCATCATGAACCTGAGACTTTAAGAGTTCATCCAAGGCTTTTGAGGACTTAGAATATTTTTCCAAATTTTCATTAGCCTTATTCAGATCCTCTCTAGTCTTTTCTAGTTCTGCTGAAATTCTAGAAATTTTCAGTTCAAGCTCTTTCTTTTCCCAATTCCAGTAGTTCAAGTCATAACCATACTGGACCTCATTAGCCTGATAAGCTTTAATTTGATCTTCTAGATTAGCTATAACCAAAGAGGACTCTCTCCTACTTAGTTCTAGCTTCTTAATGCTGTCACACATAACCTGATTATGATCTCTATACTTCCTTACAGTTTCAAGACAAGATGAAGAACACAGTTTAGATTTTACCTCTTGAGGAATCTCAGAGATTGGTTCTTCTTTGATCTCAGCCATAAAAGCTTGATTCTGCACTTGATCTTCAGCCTGGTCGCTCCAGTCAAATCCAGCTCCTTCTTGTGATACCAGGGCTTGTGAGGATCCTGAGTTAGGATTTCTGTTGTTGTTATTTGCCCTGTTTGAGCTGAAGTGATGCTGATGTTGATTGTGTACATTCTGGTTCTGCTGCTGTTGACCAAACTGCTGCTGATTGTGCTGCAGTGGATTCTGCTGCTGGTTCTGCTGGTTCTGCTGCTGATTATTCTGCTGATTCTGCTGCTGGTTATTGTAGTTTCCTCTGCATTCACGAGCAAAGTGTCCCAATCCATGACACTTATAACATTCCACCTTGGACTTATCAAATCCAAGCCTGTCATCTTTTCTCATACCAAAATTTCTCCTTCCAGTTCTTCTCATGAATCTATTTACCCTTACAGTTATCATGGCCATCTGCCATTTGAGATCCATCTCCTCCAAATCATCAGCATGGATCTGATCAAGGTCTTCATTCACCAATGGTACACCAGCATGACTGGAGAAAAGAGCTTCCATTACAGAATCTCCTTCTGTCTCTTGCTTTGAGATAGGTGTGCTTGAATTGGATTCTCCATTGGTGATAGATTCACCACCTGAGAAAAGTGCTGTATTATGAGAATAGCCAACAGGTTTCTTCTTGGCTTCAACTTCTGCTTCAAAAACCCTTAGATCATTATACAGATCATCAAGTTCTTTGTCTTCCAGATTATCACTCTGTCTAAAAGGAACAGTGTAGATAACCCATTCTTCTCCAAGAGATCTCAGAAACTTTCTATTGAGATCATCATTATCCATCTTTACTCCAACAGTGGCTAGCTCTCCTATGAGTTTATTAAATCTATCAAAAGTTTGAGTCATGGACTCATTCTTTGAAGACATAAAGTTCTCATATTGTTGCTTAAGAACAGCCTTCTGATTTCTCTTAGAACTCTTTGATCCAGCAAATCTCTTTTCTAGTGCTTCCCACAAAACTTTGGCATTCTCACATGTGGCAAACTGATGTTGGTATTCATTGGGAATAGCCAATAAGAGAGTACTCAAGGCTTTCATCTCAGACTGCCTTGTCTTTCTCTCTGCATCAGTTCTTGGTGGAGGCACAACTCCTCCTTCTCCAGCTTCTCTTCTAATAGGACCATTCTCAACAATGTCCCACATAGAGTAATCAGTGAGCAGCATATACTGCTTGATCCGTAGTTTCCACATGTCAAACTCAGTGGGTTTGAGCATGGGAACCTTTGAAACCATCATACTCTCCATTCCTTCCATAGTGTTTGTCAGATCTGAGTTTCTAGCTCTGATACCACTTGTCAGGATCTAAGATCTCACTTTCTCTCAAATAACACAACTCAGATTGCTAACAATCACAACTTGTATAAAGTAAATCTCAACACAGAATGAAAGACAATGGAAAGAACAAAAACTTTTTATGTATTGATTACAAACCAAAAGCCTCAATCTGATGATCACAGATCAATCACCAGACATGCACTACTTCTCTAATGCAGGGATTAAGGATCTTGAGGCTAAGAATTCTATGAATACTAATGATCAAAAGTTATATCAACTGCGCGTATCCACTCAGGCTATATACTACTAAGAATTACAGATAAGTGTAAATCAAAACAGAATCAATTCAAACTCTATCATTATCTGCAATCTCAGCATTATCTTCAATCCTTAGCTTGAGCCTGAAGTAATCTTCTCAATCTCGATCATTATCCATTCCAAAACCAGCTTATCTTCTTCAGCAGTACTTTGAGTTATAAGCAGTAGAGTTAAAGACTTAGCAGTAGTTTCACCAACCTGCTGCTAGTTTAATTCAGCAGTAGTTTGACTCTGCTGCTTAAACCCAACATAAGAGCTTACTAGATTTCCATTTTTGTTTCTACAGTACTCGTGAATGGTGTGGTGTGTAAAGATCCAAAGCTTGTGCAAGCTGATGATTTCCTTTTTCGTGGGCTCCAACTTATGGGAAATACATCAAATGAAGTTGGGTCGAACGTCACTCAAGTGTTTGTAGCACAGTTACCAGGACTCAACACTTTCGGTATTTCAATGGCTCGTATTGACTTTGCACCACAGGGTATTAACCCTCCTCATACGCACCCTCGGGCTACTGAAATCTTGGTTGTCATTAGTGGTAGTATCGAGGTTGGGTTTGTAACATCTAACCCTGAAAACCGACTCTTGACCAAAGTACTTGAGATGGGTGATGTTTTTGTTTTCCCACAAGGTCTAATTCACTTCCAAAGGAACGTTGGGCATGGCTATGCTGTAGCGATTGCAGGTTTGAGCAACCAAAATCCAGGTGCCATTACCATTGCAAATGCCGTTTTTGGATCAAACCCAAATATCAACGGAGATATTCTTGCAAAGGCATTCCAAGTGGACAAGAATGTTGTTTATCAAATTCAATCAAAATTCTAGACATTTACGTCATCTATGATTACTGATGTCATCAACTTATAAGTTCCAATTACTTGATATGTATTTCTTGTCGTTATGTAATATTTAAAACTAAATAAAAGTAATATTATTTAATCTTTCTTTACATTCGCATTCTTTAATAATTGCATATTATGTAAGATCCGAACTTAAAACCCTTATTATTAATAAGGCATCTATAAATGATCAAACAAAGACCTAAAAAAACCATATAACGTAGTTTTCAATATAATAAACATATATAGTTATAACTAAGAAGAAAATAATTTATTTCATAAGTGTTATGAACTTCTCATATATGCATATTTCATTTGACGATTTTCAAATACCTTTGTTTTATTATGCGAGAATTTAAATAAAAAAAAATTAAGTGGAATATGTTTCTTAATTTTCATGTCATGTAAAACTCATTCTCACAAAAGGACGATTCAAGTGACATTGGCACGCATGAATATACAGACACATATATATACATACATATATAAGTGCAACAACCATTTCAAGTGACATTGCCACATTGACACATACCCATCCCATTACTAAAAAAATTGGTATTGTCGACGGCCACTACCAGCAGTCGGAAATTTCTGACTGTTTTTGGATGGTTAACCGACTGTTCTTTATTATTTTATTTTTTATTTATTTTTTATCAAGTCATTGGAAACCGTTGAAAAAACAGTCAAAAAATTGTCGATCGAAAAGCAGTCGGTAAATGAAATAGTCAGAAAACAGTCGTCGGAAAAGTCATCGGTAATTTTCTTGACCAGGTTTTTTGTGACGACTGTTTCGTTAGAAAACAGTCGGTTAAGCCGATTTCCGACTGTTTCGGCCGTCGGTAATATGCTTTTTTTAGTAGTGTCCGTCAATGACTTTCTTTGGTGTTCAAGCATTTTACATGCATAAGGTAATACGTTTTCATGCAAGCTTCTTTAAAAGATCGATGTTCGTCTTTTAACATTGTGGAAAATGCATCACTCTATTTTATATCTTGCATGAAATATAACAATACGTGGAGAATCTATCATAGTTACAACCAAACCTACGTTCAACACATCGACGTTTGTTAAGTAGTTTACATTATTTATCGACCTACATGGTAATCTACCAAAAAAATATCCAAGAATTTTCCTATGATTTTAGAAACTGAAATTTCGATACAGAAGGATCTCCTTATTTCTGAACTAAATAGAACATCAATCCCTAACAATTTTGTTACATGTAGTAATTTGAGTTGGATACCATTAAAAAAATAATGATATTTATTTGTCTTAAAGAAATCAATGTTGTCTTTAATATTTCATTATATTATTAGAATTATTACCACTTTTACAATGTGTAGGTGATTACTTATCCAATATATGGATATGGATATTCTTTATTGAGGAAGGTTCATATAAGAACAACTCCATTTACAAGAATAAAGGAACCATTTTGAGCCACACATTGATGTGAACCCATGTGGGTCCCACATATTAAAAAAATCATATATGATTTAGTGGTGGGACCCATCTGAATCATATATGATTTTTTAATAAGTGGGACCCACATGGACCAACATCATATGTGATCTAGAATTGTTCCTTTGTTCTTGCAAATTGACTTTGTTCTTGTTTGAACCTTTCTCATTCTTTATTATCTCAACTAACATTTTCTTTGAATTATATTTTAATGAATTAAAACGTAAATTATTTTATTTATTATATGAAAATACTTTTAAAACCTTGAAACAATCAAAATAATAACATAATCAATATCTACTAAAAAACCTTTGAACACATCAACAGCATATGTGTTGAGTCTAATACCACTGCTCTCATGAAAGTTAATACTGCTGATTACCACTGCTGGCAATGGAAGGTTACTACTGCTAATGAAGATTAGAGGTTACCACTGCTGGTATGTGATGAAGGAATGAAGATCAAGGTTACCACTGCTGTATCAGATTACTACTGCTCTTGAAGTTAACATTGCTGGTTTTGAAGTTAACACTGCTGGTGCAAAGTTAACCCTGCTTATGTTTTTACCACTGCTATCAGAAGACGATAAGGAAAGGATTGTGATGACTTGAAGATATAGACAAGATACGATATGCTTGGAGATATTTTAGAGATTATCTTGAAAATCTAGTTTCCTTATTGTAATCTGTTATGTCGTATATATAGCTGATAGGTTGGTTATTGTTAGATACGAGTTTTGATAGCTTTGGTGTTAGAATTAAGAGCCTCAAGATTGTTCTTGAAATCCCTGCAATAGAGAAGTATTGCACGTCTGTTTTGAGTCTGTTCAAACAGATTGGGGCTTGTAGTTGTAATCATCAAGCTATTACGATCAATATACACAGTTTGTTTGAATTCATTGTTATTTTTATAATCAAAGTGTTATTCCGCAAACTTCTTTGATTAAGTATTATGTTCTTGATATTGAGATATAGATCCTGTCAAGTGGTATCAGAGCTTGTGTTCAGAATACTTTTTAATCAATGGATTCCCAGGATTCTGTTCTTGTGTCCAAAGTCCCCATGCTCAAACCCAATGAGTTTGAGATGTGGAAAATCAGAATTAAGCAATACATGCTTCTTACTGATTATGCCTTATGGGAAGTTGTTGAACATGGACCCAGTGTCCCTGAACCTGCTGTTGCTGGAGCACCCCCAAAATCTGATGCAGACAAAAAGAGGAAGCAGACTGAGATGAAAGCCTTAAGCACTCTGCTGTTGGCCATTCCAAATGAATACCAACACCAGTTTTGTACCTGCCCTGATGCAAGATCACTGTGGATTGCACTAGAGAAGAGATTATCTGGAACTAAAAGTTCTAAGAGAAATCAGAAAGCCCTATTGAAGCAACAATATGAAAACTTCACTTCTACAAAGAATGAGTCCATGACTCAAACTTTTGACAGGTTCAACAAACTGATTGGAGAACTTGCCAATGTAGATGTGAAGATGGAGAAGGATGAAGTCAATAGAAAATTTCTCAGATCTCTGAGTGAGGAATGGACTATGTACACTGTGTCATTCAGACAAGGAGATGACTTGGAGGATAAGGAGCTTGAAGATCTATACAATGATCTCAGAATTTTTGAAGCTGAAGTAGAGGCCAAAAGAAGACCAACTGGATACTCACATACTATTGCTCTCTATTCCTCTGAAAATCCTTCTTCTAATTTTAATACTGCTAGTACTGCTAATATTAACCCTGCTAATATTAACCATGACAGTACTAATGATAAATCATCTGTGTCACAGGATACTAATGGGGATGCAGTCTTGGAAGCATTCCTTGCCAATCATGTAAGATCTCCTCTGATCAATGATGATCTTGAACAAATCAATGCTGATGATTTGGAGGAGATGGACATCAAGTGGCAGATGGCCATGTTAACTATGAGAATGAAAATATTTATAAGGAGGACTGGCAGGAACAACTTTGATGCCAAAAGAGGAGACCTTGCTGGATTTGACAAATCAAAGGTGAGATGCTACAAGTGCAATGAGCCTGGCCACTTTGCCAGAGAGTGCAAAGGGAGTGGTACTCATCAACAAGCCAACAATGGAGGACAAGCACATGCTCCAAGACCCAACAGAGGCACAAATTCCAACTCTTCTCAAGCCTTGGTGTCACAAGAAGGCATGGGATTTGACTGGAGTGATCAAGCAGAAGAAGCCATTCAGAATCATGCTTTGATGGCCAAAATCACTGAACCTGAACTTCCAGCTGAGGTATCCTCTAAATTATGTTCTGATTCTTGTGTTGAAACTGTTAAGAAGTATAGGGATCACAATCAGACTATGAGTGATACCATCAAGACAATGGAAGTTGATAGAAGAGAGTATAGGATAGTCATTGAGAATCTGGAGGACCAAATCAAATCCTATAAAGAGAATGAACTCCAGTTTGAGTATGACTACAATTACTGGAAGTGGGAGAAAAAGGAGTTTGAGAAGAAGCTAGTAAAGTCTGGTGAGGAATTAGAATCTGTCAAGAAGGAACTAGAAAAGGCTAAGGAAGATCTTGATAAATTCTCTAAGTCCTCTAAAGCCTTAGAAGAAATTCTAAAGGCTCAAGTTCATGATGAACTCAAAAGAGGGATAGGATATCACAATACTCCTCCACCCCGCAATCACACCTATATTCCTCCTACCACAGATATCCTAGATAGACTAAACAGAGAGGAACTAAAAGAAGGAGTGTGTGATATAGATCCCTCAAGTAGTGATGATGAGGAAGAACAAAAGGGAAAGCCTGAAAACAAATCCCAAGAAAAAGTCCCTGAGGAAAATCAAATCCTCACAAATGAAAAAGGAGGTATGCCCTTTGTACCCAGTAAGATTGCTACAGTCTCTAGGAAAGGAAAGGAGAAAATAGTTGACCAGGAACCTGTAACTTCACAACCAAGTGCCAAAGGTGGTAAATTCACTCATAAGAATGACAGTGATCCTGGTACTTCTAAACAGCCTCAAACAAGTGCCAAACCAAGAGGAAACAGAAGGAATTGGAACAACCAGTGGGCTAAAACTCATGGTGTTGATCTGAACAAGATTAACAAACCAAAACCCTGCTTTATATGTTGTAATCTCAACCATCTGGCTAAGGACTGCTACTATAACCCTTTTAATCAAAGAATGACTTTTCAAAATCAAAGGGTTAATTTTCAGAATCAAAAGCAGTTCCAAACTAGGAGGACAGATTATAATAGCAGAAGGTCTGTTCCAAAACCTATTGTTGAAAGACAAATGGCTCAGAAAAGGAAAAGTCAACCTAAAAAGAAAGTCAGTGTTCAAAAGAAAAAGGTTGAAAAGAAAACTGTGAAGATAGTTACAAAATGGGTACCAAAAGCCTCACTAAGCAATACTACTGCTTCCACAAGCAGTGGTAATGAAAGTATTGCTTCTGAAAGTAGTGGAAACAACCAACAAGATATAGAGGTTAACACTGTTGCTAGCAATAGCAGCAGTGGTATCTCAAACACTGTTGCCACTACAAGTTCTTCACTGAGACAACCCATTGTAACTAAGTACTCAAGTCATGAGATTCCTAACAAGGATTATCTTTTAAAGCTTAACAGATTGACAGAGGTCAATTATGTTAATGAAAAGGGAGAACCCAAGACCATATTAGCTTGGGTTCCCTCAAGACACTAACTTATTTCTTTAATGTGCAGGGCAACCCAGACAGGAATGAGAACTTATGGCATGTGGACAGTGGTTGCTCTAGGCACATGACAGGCAATAGATCCTTTCTTGAAGATTTCACTACATTCAATGGAGGATATGTTGCCTTTGGAGATAATCCAAGAGGAGGTAAGGTTTCAGGGAAAGGTAAGGTTAAAGGAGGTAAGTTAACCTTAGAAGATGTATACTATGTGGATCAACTCAGATACAACCTGATGAGTGTGTCTCAGGTGTGTGATAAGAAACTTTTCACTCTGTTCAGTGAAACAGAATGCATGATTCTTTCTCCTAAGTTTGTAGTTGATGAGAGCTTTGTTTTACTGAGAACACCTAGAAAATATAATGTTTATTGTCTGGACTTAAATGGTATGCCATCAGAAGTAGTGAACTGTCTGTTTTCAAAAGCTTCAATGACTGAATCCTCTCTCTGGCATAGAAGGATGGGTCATATGAACATTAAGACCATGAACTTACTTGTCAAAAATCAATTGGTCAGAGGTCTTCCCTCAAAAGAGTTCACACTTGATGATCATTGTGTAGCCTGCCTCAAAGGCAAGCAACACAAGGCTTCTCACAAATCAAAGACAATAAACACTATCTCTGCTCCTCTTCAATTATTGCACATGGATTTATTTGGACCTACCAATGTAATGAGTATAGGCAAGAAATCATACTGTCTTGTGATAATAGATGATTATTCTAGGTTTACTTGGGTTTTCTTTCTAAGAACAAAGGATGAGACAAGTGGACTGATCAAACCCTTTGTAAAGAGAGTTGAGAATCAGGTGAACCTTAGAGTGAAAGTCATTAGATCAGACAATGGAACTGAGTTCAAAAATGCTGATTTGAATTCCTTTTGTGAAGAAAAAGGTATTGAAAGACAATTCAGTGCTCCTAGAACTCCTCAACAAAATGGAGTTGCTGAGAGGAGAAATAGGACACTGATTGAGGCTGCAAGAACCATGTTAGCAGATTCTAAACTACCAATCACTTTTTGGGCAAAAGCAGTTAACACTGCCTGCTATGTGCAAAACAGGGTTCATGTAGTCAAGTCCAAGGGAAAAACACCTTATGAGCTTTTCAAAAACAAAAAGCCTTTTATAGGTTTCTTTGTACCTTTTGGGTGTCCTTGTTCTATCTTAAATACCAAAACTCACCTAGGGAAATTTGACAGTAAATCTGATGATGGTTTCTTTGTGGGATACTCAATACAGAGCAAAGCAGTTAGGGTATTTAACACTGTTTCAAGAACTATTGAGGAAAGTGACAATGTCAAATTCAATGAACACACTCCCAATGTGCATGGGACTGATCCAGACTGGCTATTTGACATTGATTCACTCACTAACTCTTTGAACATGAGCAATGCAGTTAATACAGGTTCTATAATCAAGGAAAAGGAGACAGACACACCTTTTGTTCTGTTTCCTCCATCCACCATCAGTTCAGAAGAGAAAGAATCAGAGACTGAAGTACAAGAGGATGCTTCAGAAGGAGACAAGGAGACTGAGGAGACTCCACAGCCTGAAAGCAATGTGGACCATGAGACTGGGGATACAAGTGAAATCACTCAACCAGATCCCTCAGAATCTGGTCCTGATGATTCAAATCTAGGGGAACTCCTATCTAAAGAACCCCTACACCTGACAAGAACTCAAAAGAATCACCCTGCTTCTCAAGTGATTGGAGATGTGGCATCTCCTATGATTACAAGGAAGCAAAGCAGAGAAGCTGGATATGTGAATACTCATTCTGGGATGTTGTCATGCTTTCTTTCCCAGAATGAACCAAAGAAGGTGTTAGATGCCATGAAGGATCCAAGATGGATAGAAGCTATGCAAGAGGAGTTACTGCAGTTTGTCCTACAACATGTTTGGGATTTGGTAGATCTCCCAAAAGGACACAGAGTAATTGGCACTAAATGGATATTCAGAAACAAGACAGATGAGAGAGGAATTGTGATCAAGAACAAGGCCAGACTAGTGGCACAGGGGTACACTCAGGAAGAAGGAATAGACTATGATGATGTATTTGCACCTGTTGCTAGAATTGAAGCCATCCGGCTATTCTTAGCTTTTACATCTTACAAAGGATTCAAAGTCTATCAGATGGATGTGAAAAGTGCATTCTTGTATGGCACTATTGATGAGGAAGTCTATGTCTGTCAACCACCAGGGTTTGAAGACCCTAAATATCCTGACAGAGTTTGCAAGTTGAGGAAGGCACTGTATGGTCTTCATCAAGCACCTAGAGCTTGGTATGATACCTTGTCCTCATATTTGTTAGAAAACAAATTTGAGAGGGGTGTCATTGATAAGACTTTATTCATCAAGAGAACAAAGACTGATATGCTGTTGGTGCAGATCTATGTAGATGATATCATCTTTGGTTCAACAAAGGAAGACATGTGCAAGGAGTTTGAAGAACTAATGCACAAGAAGTTTAAAATGAGTTCTATGGGAGAACTAACTTTCTTTCTTGGTTTGCAGGTCAAGCAGAAAAGAGATGGTATCTTCATCAATCAATCCAAATATGTCGCAACAATGCTTCAAAAGTTTGGAATGAATGATGCAAAACCAGCAAGCACACCAATGGAAACTCACAAACACCTCACTGCTGATGTTGAGGGGGAGGAAGTTGATGTTCATCAATACAGATCAATGATTGGATCATTAATGTATCTTACAGCTTCTAGACCTGATATTATGTTTGCTGTTTGTGTGTGTGCTAGGTTTCAAGTTAGGCCAAAGGAGTCACATTTACATGCAGTCAAGAGGATATTCAAATATCTCAAGGGTCAACCTAAATTGGGACTTTGGTATCCTTATGACAATTCTTTTGACTTGGTGGCCTACACAGATAGTGATTATGGTGGAGCAAACCTGGATAGGAAGTCAACATCAGGAGGATGTCAGTTCTTAGGAGGAAGATTGGTCTTTGGCAATGCAAGAAACAGACCACTGTTTCACAATCAACAACTGAGGCTGAATACATAGCTGCTTCTCAATGCTGCTCACAAGTCCTATGGATTCAGAATCAGATGCAGGACTATGGTCTTTCTTTCTTACAGACACCTATATACATTGACAACAACAGTGCTATTAGCATTGTGAATAACCCTGTCAAGCATTCCAAGACCAAGCATATAGAGATTAAGTACCATCTTATCAGAGATTGTAATGAAAAGAAGCTAATTCAAGTTCAAAAAGTTCACACTGATGATCAATATGCAGACCTTTTCACAAAAGCCTTTGATGTAGGCAGGTTCATATTCTTGGTCACAAGTGTTGGAATGATGAACTCTGAATAACCCTTCTTCTTGTTACAATTCTTCTTGTACTATCTCTGTATATCTTTTCTTTCTTTTTATCTTTTGTACATGTTGATAAGTTCTTTGATGTGGCAGATGGAGTTTCATAAAGATCACAAGCAGTAAGATGGAGCTTTCACTATAAATTTCAATACAGCAGTCCATGGAGTGAAATGCTTGTTGTTACAAAGTTTTTAACACTGCTAGTCATTCGAACATTACCACTGCTAGCACATTCGCCCATTACTACTGCTAGTCATTCGAACATTACCACTGCTAGCACATTCGCCCATTACTACTGCTAGTCATTCGCCCATTACCACTGCTAGCAAAATCGCCCATTACCACTGCTTATGCATTTGTGTTTTACCCCTGCTCACACACACGCTTGTTAACACTGCTAGTTATTTTGCGGTATTACCACTGCTTTTGATCTAATGCGTGTCATTACCACTGAGGGTATATTTTACCACTGCTTTTAAGATAGTTTAACAAATACCACTGCTAGTGTTAATTACCATTGCTTATTTGACCTAGCCCACCTTGTGTTTGTTAACACTGCTAATGGTAGTTACCCCTGCTCTAAAGTGTACTATATAAGCCCTAACTTGACCGCCTTTTTCATTAACGGCTATTCTACACTTTTGCTCTAAAAAACGTTTGCAATTCTTCGATTGATTCTCTCTCAGTGTTCGTGCATTCGAGATTACGATCCGATTTCACCATCTGTTTAGGTTTTCTTAATCGATTGCTAATGGCTTCATTGACTTTTGTCAAGGATCATAACAAGGTTGGATATATTTCCAAGGGTGGAGATTCTGAAGGTTTCGAAGATATAGTTGATTTCTTGGCATCATCTCACATTGCGCACGCCGCGACAATCACTCCTACTATCTACATTCAACATATGCAAGACTTCTGGATGAATGGAGTTGTCCAGGAAGAAGATGGAGTCAAACGCATTCAAACCACTATCTGTGGTCTGTCTCTCACACTTACCCTGCCAAGATCAGACATCATCTGCAACTAAATGATGAAGGAGGTATATCTATGCTCTCTACTCGAACCATTATGGAAAACCTTTTAAAAATGGGATATACAGGCTCTCAAACATCTTTGAAATATCTTAAGAGTCAATTTTGCCCTCAATGGAGATTCCTGGTGCATACTCTGTTGCACTGCTTTTCAAAGAAATCCACTAGTTTTGGTGAGTTTAGCAGCACTATAGCTTCTGCCTTGGTCTGTCTAGCCACAAAACAGGTGTTTAATTTTTCACAAATGATTTTTGATAGTCTTGTGTACAATCTTGAGAACATTCCAAACTCTAAAGTCAAAACATTTTTCATGTTCCCAAGATTTGTCCAATAAGTGATTACAAACGAATTGACGGCTGTACCTAAACATGGAAACATCTATAAGAGCTCTGCTCTTGGTCATAAGTTGTTCTCCAATATGAAGAGACCTGCAGAAGGCTCCAATGACCAATTCACTCCATTGTTCTCTACAATGATGAGAGTGAACCACCCACAAGGTGAGGCATCAGGCTTGCAGCCTACACAACCAAGCATTCCCTCTGATGACCTAACACAGAAACAATCCCTCAGTCCTTTGACAAAACCCCCACCCCCACACTTCAAAAATATCAGAGAAAGAACAGAGGAGCTCCTTCCTCCTCTGGTTCTAAACCCCTAAAGCCTATAAGCCAACAGTTGGAGCACTCTCCTTCTGATTCTACCCAAAGGGATACCCCTGGAGTGCAGCCCCACTCAAGTATAAAGAAGGTGCCCTCTAAGGAGAAGGATGGGCATGTGGTTGGTGAGGCTCAAACTACTGATGTTGCACAAGGTGTGCATCAGGCCAGTTTGAACATAAGTAAGACCCCCACCACGGCAACTCCTAGTGAGAAATCACATGGAGGACCCAGGTGCCAAGAAACCAAGGGGGCTTCTAGTGCTTCAGCAAGGCTGAAGACTAAAGTCAAAAAGCTCAAAGATTCAGTAATGAAGGTTAACACTTCTAAACCTGGTGAGAGCAGATTTACACATGAGGAATTGATGGAAAATTTTCGTACCATTGCCAAAGATTTGAAGGCCTTTGAGAAGAACTTCTTTGTCCATGATGAGAAACATGGCTCTCATGCAGCCAGACTTGATACATTGGAGGAATTGGCCACTGCACAGCATGATATGCTCAAGCTGCATGAAGCACAGTTGGTGAAGCAAGCAAGGGTCATTCAAGCTCAGGGTGCTTCCATTGCCTCCATGAAGGGTACTATTCGCGCTCTAAGGAAGAAGTATCATACGTTGGTTCAATTCACAAAGGGGGAGAGATCTGGATTTAAGGGGGAGTCTGTGCATGAAGAAGATGTTGTGAATGAACAAGGTGTTGAGATGGAGACTGAAGCCAAGGGGGAGGAACAGAAAGAGACTGGAACAGTGGCTGAGTCTGTGCATGAAGAAGATGTTGTGAATAAAGACACCCAGGTTGCAGATGAACCTGCAATTATTACTGCTGAACCAGAGATCAATGAGGATGATCTAACCATTGCTGAGTTGCTAGTAAAGTTGCCTGAAGTAGTCAAACCTACTAAGGGTGTAGTTATCAAAGAATCAGAGCTGGTGAAAAAGAATGATCTTCCTGTTGTTGATCCTAAAGATAAAGGAAAAGAGAAGATGATTGAAGAAGAAGAGACTGATTCTGATTCTGAAATTGATGAGGCAAAAAGGAAGATTATGGAATATGAAGCTTCAGAGGAACTGGCTAGAAAGTTAAGTTTGGAGGAACAAGAAAGAGTGAACAAGGAGATAGAAGAGAGAAAACAGAAAGCTGATAAGAAGAAGACTGTGAAAAAGCCTCAGAAGAAGTCAATTTCAAAACAGGAAACTGAAAAGAGGAGGACTATGGTGAGATTTTTATTTACTGCTCTTGGAAAGCCATTTCAATTCTTTTCCAGATGGACTCTGGAAGAGATTGAGAAAAAGTACAATGTCACCAGAGAAGCCATGCATTTGGAAGCAATGGAGGAACAACAGGTTAAACTGAAGAGGTGGCATTGGTTCAAAGGAAGAGGAAGAGAGATCAGATTAAAGAACAGGTTACCACTGAAGGTAAGCCTGAACAGAATAAAGAACTTGTGGTGATTCCTGAGCAACAAAGTGTTCAAGAGATTGAGAAGATGGAGGCATCTGTAAAGAAGGATGAGGTAGCTGAGAAAGCTGTTGTGAAGGAGGTTGAGGTGTCTAATCAGAAAGAGGCACAATCATCAAAAGCAATAAGAAAGAAATCTGTTGCTAAAAAGCCTAAGATAAGTAAGGAAGTGGAGGAACCTTCAAACATCTCTATGTGGATATACTTTGATAATAATCAAATAGATTATTTCAAAATATTCAGAAGTGATGGAACAAATGAAGTGTTTGCAAGTGAGATTGGGATCTTCAGAAAGCTGTCCAAAGGTGATTTGAAGAAAATGTATGAGATAGCTTGCACCAAAGAAATTGAAGATTTTGAGGAAGCAAGGATGCTGGTAGAAGACTTGAAGATTATGTTTGCTTTCTCACAAACAAAAGCAGAACTCAAGAAGAACAGAAAAAGAGATCAGGATGATAGCATTGGTGAAGGAAAGGTTATTTCCTGGAACACCTATGAAAATAGGGTGTTTTCAGTGACTTTTGAGAAAGGAAGAATGAGCTTCTTCCTAATGGACAAAAGATATGACTTTGAGCCAATTATGATGGGAAGTATGCTGGAAGTGAAGAAGAAAGCAGAGAATTTGTCTGAATTTGATAAGGAGTTGATTGGAAGATTAAGAGAACAGCTGCTAGAGTTGAATGCTCATTATTTTGATGAAGAAGTAATCGAGCTAAAGCAGAAGAAAGTTGTTGGATGGGGAGTTGATCAAGATCTGAGATATGTTGTCCAGTTTGATGATGGAACAGACTTTTGTGATAATGACTGGGAAAATGTCTTGGATGAGTGCACAAGGGAGAATTTAAAGGAGATGTATGAACAAAGATGCACTGTGATCAAAGTAGCTGTGAATGACAGAGACAATCCTGATCAAGCCAAGAAGAGGAAATTTGCACTAGAATGTTTGTTATGGTTATTTGAACCTTTCAGACTTTTAGGTGTAAAGAATTCGCACTGTGAGGAGATAAAGGAATGGAGATGGTTTGAAAAGTGTAGGGTATACAGCTTGAATGTCAATGATAAAGAAATGGAGTATTATTTTGAAGAGTGTGAAACTGATGCACTTGATATTCAAAGGCTGCAGTGCATGATGAAGGTAAGTCTGAGTACAAAAGGTGAACCTTCAAGAGCTGCAAGGTTGCTGGTGAAGAAGATTGAAACCTATTTGAAGAGAAGACTCAGAAACTTAGCTCCTCATGCTGAGAAGTTAAGTTTAGGGGGAGATTGTTGAGTCTAATACCACTGCTCTCATGAAAGTTAATACTGCTGATTACCACTGCTGGCAATGGAAGGTTACTACTGCTAATGAAGATTAGAGGTTACCACTGCTGGTATGTGATGAAGGAATGAAGATCAAGGTTACCACTGCTGTATCAGATTACTACTGCTCTTGAAGTTAACATTGCTGGTTTTGAAGTTAACACTGCTGGTGCAAAGTTAACCCTGCTTATGTTTTTACCACTGCTATCAGAAGACGATAAGGAAAGGATTGTGATGACTTGAAGATATAGACAAGATACGATATGCTTGGAGATATTTTAGAGATTATCTTGAAAATCTAGTTTCCTTATTGTAATCTGTTATGTCGTATATATAGCTGATAGGTTGGTTATTGTTAGATACGAGTTTTGATAGCTTTGGTGTTAGAATTAAGAGCCTCAAGATTGTTCTTGAAATCCCTGCAATAGAGAAGTATTGCACGTCTGTTTTGAGTCTGTTCAAACAGATTGGGGCTTGTAGTTGTAATCATCAAGCTATTACGATCAATATACACAGTTTGTTTGAATTCATTGTTATTTTTATAATCAAAGTGTTATTCCGCAAACTTCTTTGATTAAGTATTCTGTTCTTGATATTGAGATACAAATCCTGTCAATATGTTTCTATTTATCAACGAAAGAAAATTTTTATTCGAAACGTTAAAAGTTGTTAGTTATATGCATTGGTCATAATTTATTTGATATGGATTAAAAAGGCAAACTCATAATCCTTTTCATTATAATGTTTAATCTATCTTTTTCATCTATTTGTTTATTTGTTAATATATTAGGTAATGTATTAGGTATGCAGAAACTAGAAAGATAGAAGTTCAAAGTCAAGTCTTTTTTTACATCTGAATAGAATAACATACATGCAACCAATTGATTTTGTTAGTATGACAAGTCTCATGTAAATTGTTTTTCTGTGTTGTGACGGATTGGTTATCGTTCGGAGGGTTCATAGCGCCCTAACCGAGTTCGAGCATTCTCGTGCGCATGCTTGTGGACATTTAAGTGGGACCATGTTTAGCCCCTAAAATTGCCGAAAATTAGTCGTGCTTTGGTCCGGACACTCTTAAAAAAAACTGATGTAAATTAACAATTGCTTACCACCATATGTTGTCTTACCAGGGTTGATATCTTAAATAACAAGAACTTTCATTAACCATGTTGGGGTTTTTCATGAGTGCATTAATTTGAGGTCCTTGAGATTAGTAATTTCTACAAGCTGATTTGGGCACCTAACAATTAACAAAATAGAACTTCGTTAAGGGATAATTATGGATCGTGTGAATGTTATTTTGATTACATCTAAGTAGTTATACATTATTACTTTTTTGTTATTTGTATACTAGTAGGATATGATGTTTGGTAGTCGTTCAATGGTTTAGTACTGAAATATTAAGGGGTCATAATGATTAAGAGGCTTTTCTAATACGGTGCAAAATAAAATATGGGGGTTTGGTAATTGTTGAGAATGAAATCATGGCTCTGAATGGTTAAGAGACATCCAGGATACTAAATCATTCAGAGGATTTTGGAACAATTAAGAGGCAGTTCATTTTTTTTGTCAAACAAGATTTACCTCTTAACAATTTAGAAGTTGCCTCTTAATGGAACTGTTAAGATGTAAACAAACAGCCCCAAGTCTAGAATATGAAACTGATTAAAAATAAAATGCATTGAATTGATCAATACCTATATAAGACTTACATCTTGACCAAATTAAGAATTAAACAACATAGTTGAATGTATCTAACTATGAGATACTTGATGACTTTATCAATGTGTTACTCTTTCCTCCTTCCACATTGTTATTTTATATTATTGTCAATATGTCATTTGGTAGTTTTATATGTTCAGTTATTTTGCTATAAAAACATTACCAAGCAGCATATTTTTATCAAATAGATTTCTCGAACCACCAAGTTCATCAAAGAACAAGCTTCCACTTCGCAACAATGGCATCTCAATTACTTTTAATTGGTCTCCTCGTGGTGAGTTGTTCTCTCGCATTGGCTTCTGACCCAAGTCCTCTCCAGGACTTTTGTGTTGCTGATGCAAATAATCAAGGTAAAATAATTATGAAATGTCGAGAACGCTCTAACACCGATGATTTGAAAATATCTAGTGCTTTTAAGAGCTTACTAGTTTTCCATTTATGTTTCTACAGTACTCGTGAATGGTGTGGTGTGTAAAGATCCAAAGCTTGTGCAAGCTGATGATTTCCTATTTCGTGGGCTCCAACTTATGGGAAATACATCAAATGCAGTTGGGTCGAACGTCACTCAAGTGTTTGTAGCACAGTTACCAGGACTCAACACTTTCGGTATTTCAATGGCTCGTATTGACTTTGCACCACATGGTATTAACCCTCCTCATACGCATCCTCGGGCTACTGAAATCTTGGTTGTCATTAGTGGTAGTATTGAGGTCGGGTTTGTAACATCTAACCCTGACAACCGTCTCTTGACCAAAGTACTTGAGATGGGTGATGTTTTTGTTTTCCCACAAGGTCTAATTCACTTCCAAAGGAACGTCGGGCATGGCTATGCTGTAGCGATTGCAGGTTTGAGCAGCCAAAATCCAGGTGCCATTACCATTGCAAATGCAGTTTTTGGATCAAACCCAGATATCAACGGAGATATTCTTGCAAAGGCATTCCAAGTGGACAAGAATATCGTTTATCAAATTCAATCAAAATTCTAGACATTTATGTCATCTTTGAATAGTAAACTCATTAACTTTTAAGTTCCAATTTCTTGATATGTATTTCTTTCGTCTTCCTGTTATATTTGAAAGTGAATAAAAGTAATATTATTTTTAATTTTTATTTACATTTGTATTCCTATTAATTGCGATTATGTAAGATTTAAACTCAAAACCTATAGCACCCTAAAATAGGGGTGAGCAAAGGCGGGTATCCGGCCGAAATTCACGGAACCGGAACCGGCAGTTCCTAGAATGAAGGAACCGAAACCGGAATCGGTTGTACCGGTTCTTTATGTTTGGGAACCGGTTCAGGTTACGAAACCGGGTACGTGGTTTAATTTTTTTTACTGTTTTATTCTTATTAAAACTAATCATTAGTTATTATATAATCCTAACATAACGAAAAAAATACTACAAATGATGAAAATTTATTGGATAAACAAAAAGGCTAATAATTATATAAACTACGAACATTTTTTGAGATGAAAAGAAAACAAAAAATACAACTTGAAATGACAAATACGATATAAAAATATTGGAAAAAGAGAATAAATAAGTTGATTGAAGAAATCGGTCGTAAGTGTATATGTGTAAGTGTGTAACCGTAAAATAATAATTCCAATTAAACATAGTAAACATATAAAATTATTTTTATTAAAATATAGCGGAACCGGTTCCGGCGGGTAACCGACGGTTAGCGGTTCCAAAAATATGAGAACCGGAATCGGAACCGGTCCCGATCGGTTTCGTATTTTAGGAACCGGAACCAATCACATCGTTTTCGGTTCCGGAACCGGCGGTTCCAAAACGGTTCCACTTCCAAATGCGGGTACCGATTACCCGCTTCTGAGTAATCTAACCAAATGCAGAATTCGATCACCGTTGTTCTAAAATCGTTACAAATCTAACATGTCTTAAAATAATCTGGAATAGCTGGGGAAACGGGAGAAATTCAATTTTCATGGTTGAAAACTGAATTGGGCTAAAACCGGGCTGATGTGATCTTTACAAACCATTTGGAAAGGAGACGAGACTAATTAAGCGCAAGGATTTTGAAGCATCATATGTATCTAAATCTGCGAGGATCTAGAGCGCAACTGAAAGTGATCAATCATTTGGGCCAAATTAATCTTCAAAGCCCAATAAAAATGTAAGGCCCAAAACGAATAAAACTTGAAAGCTCGATTGATCGTATAATCTTGAAAAACTTGAAAGCGCATCTGAAGAAAATCTCTGATCTTATACAGAATAAAACTCCAGGGATTGGCTCTGTCACTTTGTCAAAATGTAACATAAAGTTGTAGGGACCAAAAGTGACAGATGCTGCAAACATGTCATTGAATACTCTAGGGACTGGCAGTGTCAACTATCCAAACTTGAACCATTGAAGTGTCGATATCTTCAAAGTTTAGTGGCTGGCAGCATCACAACTTCAAACTTGAAATTTTAAAGAGTAACCAACTTCAAAATCAAGGGCCAAATATGTTAATTTCTTCAAACTTCAAATTAATTCAAGAATGCATGCACGATAGACGTCACACGGAATTGAAAAGAATACCAAATTCACAATTTCAGATTGAAGTCCGTGATGTGGAGTCGGGATTCCAAATTTCCAAAATAGTCCGATTCCAAATTGCGATTTCAAACTTTTTCAGCCACAAAAATCAATTCCAAAATCATGCCATAATTTTCAATTTTCAGCTACATTCGGACAATTTCCAATTAGAAGTCCGACGGGAAATTATGATGCGAACTCTTCGAGAATTTCAATTCCAAAATTTGCTTCCAAATTCGATTCCAAACCTGAGGTCGGGAAACAAAATCTGGAGACGGGAAAAAAGTTTGGGGTCGGGAAACAAAAAGAAAATCAGATCTCAAAAGTTGGGAGACAACTTTTCAAACCCAAAATCCTTTCCAGCTCCAAAAAATCAATGAAACAACTTGTAAAATACACAAAATCAAGCTTAAAGTTGCTAGTTTGTTATTTATATATCATCTAAATATAAATTCATGTTTTCTTTTAACCAATAAATAAGAAAAAAAACTTTAATTCATCCCCAAACCAGTACGTACTTATACATCTTAATAAACTAGCTTATCAGCTACTAGCTAGCTAATAAACTAATCCATCCAAACATGTACCATAAGCTAGCTTTTTAAAACGTTACTTTATGTTGCTTTTTGAGAGCTTTATGTAGGTTTTTCCAACTATACTCTTATTAATATTAATTATTAAATTCAAATATACCCTTTTTGGTCATTTTACATACTCATAGACTAGTTTTTGCCAAACATAATTTGTTTATAAGCTAGCTTATCAGCTATTAGTTTGCTTATCAATCAACAGCTAGCTTATCAGTTAAATAACATTTGACATTACACTAAAATAAATCCATGATACGAAAATGATTGAAAAAGAAATGGATTGAACCAATCCTGCTTTACTCATTCGCCATTATTAAATTAAGAACTGAACAACACAATCAGTTGAATACATCCAATGTTTACATATTTGATGACTTTGTCATTGTGATATATACTCAATTCATATGTTATTTTATTATTAAAAGTATATCTTATCACAAAGCTAGTTTTTTATACTCTATTGTTTCTACTATAAAAGCATCATGAGGTTCTATACTTCATCTCATATCTCTACTAAAGTTAATCAAAGAACAATTTCAACTTCTCGATCAACAATGGCCTCTCGTTTGTCTTTATTCGTTCTCCTTGTGGCAAGTTGCTCGGTTGCTATGGCTTCAGATCCAAGTCCTCTCCAAGACTTTTGTGTCGCTGCACCAAAAAATAGAGGTAAAATAATAATCTTAAAGTGTTGAAAAATACACCAATGTTAATGATATCAAAGTTTGTATTATTCGTTTGGTGTTTATGATCAGTTTTTTGCTTTCCTTTTTGTAGTACTTGTGAATGGTGAGGTATGCAAAGATCCAAATCTTGTGCGAGCGGATGATTTCTTTTTTAGAGGACTCCATGTTATGGGAGATACATCAAATGTGGTTGGGTCTAATGTGACTATCGTGACTGTAGCAGAGTTACCAGGCCTTAACACTTTTGGTATTTCAATGACTCGTATTGATTTTGCTCCATGGGGAATTAATCCTCCACACACGCACCCTAGGGCGACTGAAATGTTGACGGTCCTAGAAGGGAGTATTGAAGTTGGTTTTGTCACATCTAACCCTGAAAATCGTCTCATTACTAAAGGACTTCATAAGGGTGATGTCTTCGTCTTCCCACAAGGTCTAGTTCACTTCCAGAGGAACGTCGGAAACGGTTATGCTGTTGCAATTGCAGCTTTGAGTAGCCAAAATCCTGGTGCCATTACTATTGCAAATGCGGTTTTCGGTTCTAACGTAGATATCAATGTAGACATTCTTGCAAAGGCTTTCCAAGTGGAAAAAAATGTGGTTTATCAAATTCAATCTAAATTCTAGACCTCCATGTGACATTTAAATCTCAATTTTATTACTTTATAATATTCTATTTCTTGACTTTGGTATGTATTCGTATTATTTTATTTATAATAAATAAAGAACTATAATCTATGTTATCAGTTATTGTCATTTAATTTTTATTGTTGAACTACATCGAATTATCCGAAATCAGAACCCTAGTAACTCAAGAGACAAAGCTGCATTTTACTTTCAAGAGTTGATCATATAAATTTGATGACTAACATATTGAAGTTTCAATGAGACCAATATAACAAACGAAAGCTTGTTTGTGGATATGTTTATCTATTTATTATTTAGGATCCGTTTATTGAACACTTACCCGGGTAAGTGTTTACCGGTAACACTTACCTTATGATCCTTATCAATTGAGAATGAAAACCATCGAGAATCTTACCGGGTAAGAGCGATAACAATGACCAACTATTACCTGGTAAGTGATGAATATGACTCTTGCCGGATACACGATTACTGGGTTGAAGATTCTTACAAACAATCAATTTTAATGGTCGGGAATGTTATACGATAAGGTAAGAAAGAATAGTGTCATTGCTGATAAGCGTCTACCCGATAAGCTTTTGGTAAAACACTCCTTGGTTACATAAAAATGCTTCCAATATCACATAGCCGGACAATGAGTCTTATTAACAACATCCAGTAAATTAATATAGGAGATTGCTATTAGGACCCCACCCCCATTCACACAAATATAGTGGATCCCATCACTGGAACCCACCTGTACATTCACATCACCTGCTTGTAAGGGGGTGGGGATAAAATTCACTTTAATATATTGTTTGACACATGATCAACAATTTTTTATTTTTTTTAATTTCCTAGATTGTTAATTTTGGATGAACAAAGGTTCACGTGGGCTCCATATAATTCTTAATTTTTTGATAGTTGACTGTTTTATCTCGTTATGTTTAGTAGTCTTACGCCCTAGGCCTGAAGCATGCAACTTGTTTTGTATATATGTGGTGTTCGACTTAATTAGTTTGGATATAACTCAATTAAGTGTATGAGACGATGAAAATAATAGTCACGAAAGTTTAAGTGGTTTTAAAACACGCCTACTGACAACCTATGGAGAGGAGGCTAATGCCTAACTTTTATTTCACTATTAAAAAACTATGTAATACCGATGGCCCCACTACAAGAAAAATGGTTTTTAGTGTAGAAAGTTTTACAGATGGATTTAGAAGCCTATCTAAACGTGATTTTTAGAGAAGAAATTATATGACAAATGTAAAAAGTGTAATTAAATATAAGTTTGTCCTATCTAAAACCTTCTTAAAACCCTCCCTAATACATCTTCCTACCGTTATATAGGGAATTTTGTTGACGGAAGTAAAAGTTTCTCTAAAACCTTTAGAGAAACTTTTCAAATTTTTAAAAACAAAAGAAAATCTTCGCTAAATGTCATTTTTTTGTAGTGGTCGTTACCAACTGCTAAAAGCAATCAATTTCCGATTGCTTTCTGATTATTCACCGACTATTTCATTTTTATTTATTTTTAATTACTATTCGTCAGAAAACAGTCGGAAAATCTTTGGAAATCCGTTGGTAAATGAAACGGTCGGAAAGCAGTCGGTAGGGCTGTAAACGAACCGAACGTTCGGTGAACCGTTCGTGAACCGTTCGGCGGGAAGTTCGTTTATGTTCGTTTATTTAATAAACGAACGAACATGAACAAGTTTTTTTGTTCGTTTAGTTAAACGAACGGACATGGACAAAGGCACCGTTCGTTCATTTACGTTCGTGAACGTTCGTTCATTTACGTTCGTTTATATCGTTTGTTTACGTTTGTTTATGTCGTTCGTTTACGTTCGTTTATGTTCGTTTGTACTAAAACATTTAATACTTATTTATCTAAGCTATATATTTTTAGAATTCAATTTAGTTTTAAATTTGAATTTGATTATTCTTTTGGTTTTATATTAAGTTTTAAAAAAATGCACCTCCTAATAGTTAATGAAATGACAAGTAAGCTTGTTCGTTTATGTTCGTTTACGTTTGTTCGTTTAACTTTTATGTTCGTTCGTTTATGTTCGTTTAACTTTTACGTTCGTTCGTTTATGTTCGATTAGCATCTTAAACGAACGAACATGAACGAACACGAACACACCAAATACCTAAACGAACGAACACGAACACAAAAATTTTTGTTCGTTTACCGTTCGTGTTCGTTCGTTTGTTCGGTTAAGTTAAACGAACGAACACGAACAAGCCTCCGTTCGTGTTCGTTCGGTTCGTTTACAGCCCTAGCAGTCGGTAAAAATTGTAGAAAGTCGTCGGTAAATGAAACAGCCGAAAAGTGATCGGTAAAAGTCGTAGGAAAAACCATCGGTAACTTTTACCGACCAGCTTTTTAACGACGCTCGTTTCATCTAAAAACCATCGGTAAAACCTATTTTTGATTGTTTCAACGGCCTGTAATACCTTTTTTTAGTAGTGTCTGCTAGTTTGAGCAAATATGGTGGATGGTACCATGGTATGATCTTGAATGAAGATGTGATAAAAAGAAATTAGGAAGTTTAAACTATTCTAGACATCTTTATGTCAATTTTGTTGGGACAAAAGTGAAATATGTTAGCTCAGTTGGTCTTTAAAGGACGGTAACATCCTAGGAGGTTGTGGATGACATCTCACTTTACATAGGTTCAAATATAAGGGAGTCAATTTGAGGGCATGAGGATTACCTAATCATTGGGTTGGTCCAGTCATAGACTAGGATGCGCCCCAGCCCAGTCAAAGACTGTGGTTGGGCTCTAGGTCCAATGTAAGTTAGACCAGGACAACGACGGATTAGTGGGTTATCCGTAAATGCCCGATATCACCGGGAAAGCGTGCATGCGTGTGTGTATTCTAGGTAGTCGTTAATATGTTATATTCTTCATCGTATTCTTATATGTGCTCTATCAATTTTTACTCACTCCATTATAAGAAGATTCTATAAAATATCTCAACTAACGTTTTACTTTACTTTTTATTGAAGTTTAATAAGTTCGACTGAAATTATATTAACTAGTCATATAAAAATACTTTTAAACCTTGAAACATTCAATATCTACTGAATCAACCATTTGAATACATCAACAATATATGTTTCTATGTATTGATAAAAGAAAATTCATATTTGAAACGTTAAAAGTTGTTTCATTCATCTATTTTGTTAATGTATTAGTCATAATTTATTACCTATGAATTAAAAAAGAAAGGAAATTCAAACTCATAAATCTATTATAATAAAGTAACAAACAAAGTCATTATAATATTAAATCTAGGGTTTATGACTTGTAAGGGTAACCAACTATCGGTTTTGTACAAATGTTACCATTAAACTATTTTTTGTACTCAATTGACCATTTAACTCTATTTTTTTGTACACATATAACCATTATGACCGGGAATAGCCGGTTTTTGACGTGGATCTGTACACATTATACCATTGAACTATTTTTTTTTTGTACACAATATACCATTGAACTATTATTTTTTGTACACATTATACCATTAACCTTTGATATGTTTAAAAAAAAAGTGGCAATGACCGCCACCACCACGGTCCACCGCCGCCACCACCACCAAGACACCATCGCCACCACCGCTGCCACCGCTGCCACCACCACGGTCCACCGCCGCCGCCGCCACCAAGACACCATCGCCACCACCATAACCATATGGTGGTGTCTTGGTGGTGGTGTCTTGGTGGTGGTTTGGTGGTGGTGGTTTGCTAAGTACAGAAAAAATACTTCAATGGTAATATGTGTAGAAACCACCACCAAGACACCACCACCACCATCGCCACCACCGCCGCCACCACCGGCGCTGCCACCATATGGTTATGGTGGTGGCGATGGTGTCTTGGTGGTGGTGGCGGCGGTGGACCGTGGGGGTGGCGGTGGTGGCGATGGTATCTTGGTGGTGGTGGCGATGGTGTCTTGGCGGTGGTGGCGGCGGGATGGCGGTGGTGGCGATGGTGTCTTGGTGGTGGTGGCGGCGGTGGACCGTGGTGGTGGCGGTGGTGGCGGTCATTGCCACGTCATTGCCACCTTTTTTGTAAACATATCAAAGGTTAATGGTATAATGTGTACAAAAAAAATAGTTCAATGGTATATTGTGTACAAAAAAAATAGTTCAATGGTATAATGTGTACAGATCCACGTCAAAACCGGCTATTCCCGGTCATAATGGTTATATGTGTACAAAAAAATAGAGTTAAATGGTCAATTGAGTACAAAAAATAGTTTAATGGTAACATTTGTACAAAACGGATAGTTGGTTACCCTTACAAGTCATAAACCCTTAAATCTATGTTTTCCATCTATTTATTAATGAATTAGGTAATTTATGAGGTATGTAGAAAATTGGTTTAAACAAAAAAAATGTTATTTGTATCCAAGTAGGATATATAATGTTTCTTGTGATGTTAGAATTTTCGAAATATTCGTTCTAAAAATAACGTAATGTTTTATACTAAATCAATGCAAAAATTATAGAGCATATCAATCCACAAAAATATGTCAAGAATCTTAAAAATGATTAAAAACAAAATACATTGAATCGATTATATCTACATTAGACTTGCATCTTTATCAAATTAAAAATTGAACAACATAGTTGAACATATCTTACCATGAGATATTTGATGACTTTATCATTGTGTTGCTCTTTCCACATGGTTATTTTATATTGTGGTGAATATGTCATTTGCTAGTTTTTTATGTTCAATTATTTTGGTATAAAAACATTATCAGGTTGCTTATTTTATCACATAGATTTCTCAAACCACCAGAGTTCATCAAATAACAAGTTTCCACTTCTCAACAATGGCATCTCAATTGCTTTTAATTGGTCTCTTCGTGGCGAGTTGTTCGCTTGCATTGGCTTCAGACCCAAGTCCTCTCCAAGACTTTTGTGTTGCTGATCCAAATAGTCAAGGTAAAATAATTATGAAATGTCGAAATACTTAAACACTAACAATTTGAAAGTATTTAGTACTTTTAAGCGCTTACTAGTTTTCCATTTTTGTTTCTATAGTACTCGTGAATGGTGTGGTGTGTAAAGATCCAAAGCTTGTGCAAGCTGATGATTTCCTTTTTCGTGGGCTCCAACTTATGGGAAATACATCAAATGCAGTTGGGTCGAACGTCACTCAAGTGTTTGTAGCACAGTTACCAGGACTCAACACTTTCGGTATTTCAATGGCTCGTATTGACTTTGCACCACATGGTATTAACCCTCCTCATACGCACCCTCGGGCTACTGAAATCTTGGTTGTCATTAGTGGTAGTATTGAGGTTGGGTTTGTAACATCTAACCCTGACAATCGTCTCTTGACCAAAGTACTTGAGATGGGCGATGTTTTTGTTTTCCCACAAGGTCTAATTCACTTCCAAAGGAATGTCGGGCATGGCTATGCTGTAGCGATTGCAGGTTTGAGCAGCCAAAATCCAGGTGCCATTACCATTGCAAATGCTGTTTTTGGATCAAACCCAGATATCAACGGAGATATTCTTGCAAAGGCATTCCAAGTGGACAAGGATGTCGTTTATCAAATTCAATCAAAATTCTAGACGTTTACGTCAACTTTGCTGATGTCATTAACCTATAAGTTCCAATTTCTTAATATGTGTTTCTTTCGTCCTCACGTTATGTTTTTTTTTAATTGAATAAAAGTAATAGTATTTTAATCTTTCTTACATTTACATTGTTTAATCGCATATATATTATATAAGATCCAAACTCAAAACCTTATCATCATGTCGTTTTCAATAGATTTAATATACATATGATAGTTAAACTAAGGAGAAAATAATTTACTTCATTAAAGTGTTATGAACTTCTCATAAATGCATATTTTATTTAACGATTTTCAAATACCTTTTTTTATTATGCGGGAAATAAAATCGAAAAGAAAAAGTGCATTATCTTTCTTAATTGTCATGTCATGTAAACTCATTCACAATATCACATACACGTACATATATATATAAATACAATTTACTAATTTGTCCTTGATTAACACAGTTAAAAAAAAAAGCTTGGTTAACAATCGAATGGAACTCTATATATATAAATTATCAGTGGTGTGTATGTAGAAAAAATATTCAAGTGACATGACTAACATGCATGTTTGGGTGAAAATTTATGATCGCACGATGTACGATGCCTGACTTAAAATCATAAGATATCTTTCAGGATGATAATCCTGTATTAAGATAAGGTCCTAAGATAAGATACGAGTACCTTCGAACGTTAGCAATTAACCATCGAACGATCTTTATACAGAATATCGTACGAGATAACCTAAGAACGCACGATGTCATGCGATATTATACTAACGGCTAAAATCTGTCTTAATTATGATCTTTATAACAGATAAACAACAGGCATTGAAGATGAAATGACCGTTCAAAGACAGAGATACGCTCCTCATTGAATATACGGCAGTTACAACGATCCAAGCTTCGGTTATGACCGTTGCATTTAAACGCACAATTATGAGCATCGGTTACGTTTCAGCAACTATAAAAGGAAGTCGAAGCCATCATTAGAGGACACTTGATTCTTCTGGAATTGACAAATATTCTCTACAACATCTAGATCATTCTTTGTAATTCATATTTTATTCCATTGTAATCGTATGATCAACATTGTAATTCTCGAGGATATCACCCCTTATTGGTGATACTTAGTGCAACGTCGACTATATCCTTTTAGTCGGCCGCAGGTTTTTTCCTCGACCTCGAGGTTTTTCCTGCGTCATCAACTGCCTTGTCTCTTTATTTATTTTATCGCACGATTTATCGAACTAGATTCTTTTCTCTCGACGGATTTGTCTCACAACATCTTACGATATTTAATTGTGTAATTTTTTTACCAAAACAATTTGGCGCCCACCGTGGGGCCCCGTTCTGAGAAAATCTCTTTTGATAAAACGTCCGCTTACTAATCAATTTTTTCGAGTTCTTTTGAGTATTCATTGTAGGATTATGGAGAACAATTTCCAACCAACTCTGCAACAACAACTAGCAGCCGCTCAACAACAAATTCAACAGTTGGCTGATCAAAACATGCAAGCCAATGGAGAAATCGCACGATTACGAGCTTTGAATCTGCAAACTACTCAAACCAATCCTGCGATACCATTGCATCTCCCAAGACCACCTCTCTTTCAACAGAATCAATTCAGAACACCACAAGCACCTCCAATGCCTCAAACATCTCAAATACCATTAATGCCTCAAACATCTCAAAACAACCTACGTCCACCTCAAAATAACAACTCTCAACCCATTTTTCATCCTCTTCCATCGGGACCACCTCCTGCGTTCACCTACGCTCAACCTCATGGTGTACCTCGACCTTTCTATTCAATCCCAGAACCAATACCGCATATACCAACAGTAAATACTACTATAACCCATATCCTAATTCAACCCAACCATCAAGAAGCTGTTGGAATAACATCTACAGAAAACCTCATCGACGTACGCTTAAAGATGTTAGAAGAGCAAAATAAAGCAATGCTCGCATTGCTCGCAAAGCTTCCCGAAGCAGCCGTACCTGTTGAAGTCGAACCCAAAACAGGATTCCAAGCTTCACCTTACGTCGACGAAATCGCTCTCATGGATATACCGAAGAAATACAACATTCCCGCCTTTACAACCAAGTACTCAGGGATAACGGATCCAGTGGAACATGTCGCACAATACAAACAGCTTATGTGGACTGCATCGATCCCATCCCAATATCAGGAGGCATGCATGTGTAAAAGCTTTGGATCTACTCTTACAGGAGCTGCGTTACAATGGCTTATCAACTTAAAGCCAAAAAGTATCGAATCATTCGCTGAATTGGTAAACCAATTCACTCGACAGTTCGCGAGTAGTCGCAAGATGGAGAAACAAACGAGCGACCTATACTACGTCGTACAAAAAGCTGGAGAAACAATACGTGATTATTTTAACAGGTTTAATGCAGAAATGATCGAAGTTAAGAATTGCGACATAAAAACCGCAATTGAAGCATACAAGCGTGGGCTCGATAATTCTTCGGAATTATATACGGACCTCACAAAATATCCACCGGAGAACTTCGATGACGTACGAGCTCGAACGTTAGCCCACATGAGAATTGAAGACGATGCCATCTTCAGACGGAAACACTCGAACGAAAAGAAAAGCCTGGGCGCACAAAAGCATGACTTTAAACCTAAGAGAGTCAATAAAATTGGAAACTCTCGACAAGAGTCTAAACCCCGCTCGAGCAAAAGTACAGGGAGAATTAGATATCCCGATTTATCTACTTACAATTTTGCAGGTACATCCAAAGAATTGGTGGATTCTCTGCGGAAGATCGATGCAAACGTACGATGGCCCAAGAAGCCGGAAAATCCTAGCAAAGACAAGGATCAAACTAAATGGTGCGAGTTCCATGGTGACCATGGGCACACGACGGACGAGGGCATCAGCCTCAAAAAGGAGATTGCTTACCTCAAATCGAATGGGCACCTGAAAGGTATTATCAACGATGAAGCAAAAAGACCAGCATCTCCGATCCATACCAAAGTGGTCAATTGCATCACTGGTGGATCAGAAGTATGTGGCTTGACGTATTCCGCAGCAAAACGACACGCACGAGAAGGACCCGAAGGATATCCTATCCCTAAAGAATCCAAGACTGCAGCTGAAAAAGAACTCGATGCAGCAAAATTGACGTTCGATCAAGATGACCTCTCAGGACTTAACCAAAAACACCACGATGCTCTAGTCATACAGTTAACTATAGGAAACTGTTTGACTAAAAGAGTATTGGTTGATGGTGGAAGCTCAGCAAATGTCATATTTTCAGACACTCTCAAGATCATGGGCATCGACAGATCAAACATCGTACGACGAACTACCACATTGGTGGGATTCAACGGAGATGCGACGAATACTCTTGGAGAAATAATGCTGCCAGTCTTCGCTAAAGGAATCAACAAGCAAACCAAATTCAATGTCATAGATTGTCCGTCAGCATACAATGCGATACTCGGAAGACCCTAGATCCATGATATGAAAGCCGTACCATCAACTTATCATCAAAAGATCAAATTTTCATCTCCTTGGGGCGTACAAGAAATTATCAGTGAAAAGAAGATTGCTCGCGAATGCTACAAGATCACAATGAAGACTAAACCCCAGGATATCTAACAATTACATAGCCAGGATGGAGTACGATCGTACGATGACCTTCAACTTGAAGAAGTCGTGCTAGATCAAAAACATCCTGATCGAAAGGTCTTCGTGGGAGCAACACTAAACCCTGACATAAAAAAACGAAATAATATCTTTTTTGCAGGAACACTCAGATTGCTTCGCATGGTCACACGAAGACATGGTTGGAATTGATCCTGACATTATATCTCACAAGCTAAACGTAGATCCATCTTTCAAGCCTGTGAAAAAAAAACGCAAGTTTGCACCAGAACGCAACAAAGTTATTAACGACGAGGTTGATAACTTGCTAAAAACAGGAAAGATCAGGGAAGTAAAGTATCCAGATTGGCTAGCAAACGTGGTTGTCGTACAAAAGAAGAATGGAAAGTGGCGAGTCTGTATCGACTTTACGGATCTAAACAAAGCATGTCCAAAAGACCCGTTTCCACTACCTCACATCGATGCGATGATTGATGCAACAGCAGGTCATGAATTACTCACGTTCATGGATGCTTATTCTGGATACAACCAAAATTTGATGCACACGGACGATCAAGAGAAGACAGCTTTCATGACAGACAAAGGAATATACTGCTACAAGGTGATGCCTTTCGGTCTCAAGAACGCAGGATCGACGTATCAGAGACTCGTGAACATGATGTTCAAGGAACACCTTGGACGTACGATGGAAGTCTATATCGATGATATGCTAGTAAAGTCTGAGCGATCGCACGATCATATACACCATCTAAAGCAATCATTCGATATCCTACGACAATACAAGATGAAGCTTAATCCAACGAAATGTTCTTTTGGAGTACGTGCTGGGAAGTTCCTTGGATATAAGGTAACCCAACGTGGAATAGAGGCGAGTCCAGAACAAATCAAGGCCATAACAGAAATACAATCCCCAAGGAACGTGAAAGAAGTACAGAAGCTTACTGGATGAGTAGCGGCATTAAACAGGTTTATCTCACGATCGTCCGATAAGTGTCATCTATTCTATCACGTATTACGCAAGAATCAAGGTTTCAACTGGACCGAGGTGCATGAAAAAGCACTACAGGATTTAAAACAGTATATGGCATCTCCTCCATTGTTGCCAAAACCAATCGAGGGTGAAAGCTTACAGTTATACTTAGCTGTTAGCAATAACGCAGTTAGCGCAGTCCTCGTACGAGAGGACGATCAACAGCAACATCCGATTTACTATGTAAGTAAATCCTTTCTTAATGCCGAGACCAGATATACGTCAATGGAAAAACTACTCTTAGGTCTCGTGACGGCAGCCAAAAAGTTAAGACATTATTTTGAGTCACATCATATAATTGTCGTAACTAACTATCCTCTTAAGACTGTGCTTCGTAAGCCTGAACTTACAGGACGATTAGCTAAATGGAGCATCTATCTCAGTGGATTTGATCTCACATATAAATCCAGAACAGCAATAAAGTCGCAAGCACTAGCAGATTTTGTGGCAGAATTCAGTCCAGGAATAGAGCAACCATCGCACGATGAAATCAATAATGTGATGATCCAAGACAACCAGCTTTGGACCTTGCATGTCGATGGATCCTCCAACATAAGAGGATCAGGATTAGGAGTTGTCTTGAAATAATCACACGGGGGGAACATGGTGTACTCGATAAGGTGTGAATTTAAAACTACCAACAACGAAGCAGAGTACGAGGCTTTGATCGCTGGATTGGATATAGCTTACAACTCGAGGGCACGACGCTTGCACGTACGAAGCGATTCATTACTAGTGGTGAATCAAGTTAACGGTGACTTTCAAGCAAAGGATTCGAAAATGATGACATATCTCGAGATCGTTAAAGAAAGCATCGCACGATTCGAAGAGTTCATGATAGAACAAATCCCGCGAGATTTAAATGTCCAAGCTGATGCTCTAGCTAACATGGGGTCTGCATTCAGTGAACCTACTTTGGACAACATTCCAATAATTCATCTTATGACATCCTCCATCGAAGCAAAAGAGAAAGTACAGATTATCGAAGAAGTTTACAATTGGTCGCTCGATGTATGGAACTATCTCAAATATGATAGACTTCCTGACGATAAGATGGAAGCAAGAAAAACCAGATCGAAAGCCTCACGATATACGATCTTTGAAGGAAAATTATATCGCAGATCCACATCTGGATTGTGAGTCCGATAATCTCTAAGGATGTGATAATAGGACCACTACAAGCAATCACAAGACTTAATGATGCTCAAATAGCGGTAATCAAGCAATAAATGTACAGATAAAGAACACGACAAAACATATAACAAAAGTTGTCAGTTACTTGATTCTTATAAAACGTTAACTAACGACCCATATTTATAGAGTCGAAGTTACATAAAGCACCCCTAGAGTCTATGACTCTTTTGAGAGGCGCACAAAAGTATTGTTCAAACTAACTATTACAAAATGTTCAAAATACGCCCCTGACTTCTTTACAACTAAACTAGTCAGGTTCTAACAATCTCCCCCTTTGGGAAGAAGTCAGAAAGGCGGCGGATACTTCAACGCTGGTTCCCACTGCGAGAGCTGCAAGTACTCGTCCCATTCGCGGATCGATCTTGTACGGAGCTCCATCGCAGTCTCAACTCTTCTCAGCATCAATCTCTCCTTCAGCTTGTTCTCGATCAGATCCATAGCCTCGATCAGATTACTCTTCCAGTTAGTTCCCTTGTACGCAGGCATGTAGTTCTCTAACAGACGACGCTTCATCCCGTTGTATACGTATAGAAGGGTGCCGTCACAGAAGCTAGACAGCTCACTGAAACGCATGAACCTTCGCTGGTTCTTCCTGAAGGTGAGGTACACAACACCATGCACTGGAACTCTCGTCAGAAAGTAGGGCAGGTATTGGTCAAGTAGATTGGCCTCCAGGTTGGGACGCAGCAGATTTACCTTCTGCTGTTTGCTTTCGATCGCCATCTGATAGTCAGTGAGATGCGCGAGGTTGATCGAGTGCCGTACGTACCTCTTGAGGACTTCCAGACCGTCTCTGAAGTAGTTTGGTTTCAGAATCGGGCCCTCAAGATGTCTGATGAGTGTGAGGAGATCGTCGAGATCAATGCTGTCCAGATCAGCTTCCGTGAACATGAAGTCTCGGAGGTTCCCGTCGGGCTTGCCAGGGTTGTACATACACACATGGAACTCAAGGAATAGTTGGTGTCCGAATCGGTAAGGACGGACATCAGTTACCTTGGTGAACCGGTGCTTCTTTCTGATCTGTCCGTGCTCGTTCCAGCTGAGCTTCCTCTGGTAGATGTACGCGGTTCGACGGCGGCGCTTCTTGATATGAGAAAGCCCGAAAAAGACCTTCTTGGACCACGTGAAGAGACGTTCCTGTTGGAAAATCCGAGTGAAGGATTCCTCCAGGAAGGGCCTAAAAATGACGGTGTGGTTCCAACCCAGTCTGATCGGCTGCTGAGCTGTAAATGCCTCGGGCGTCTGTACCGTAGGGAGAAAGGTGTCGTACTCCGCGCTTGAAACTATGTCGTCCGATCGTTTCCAAAACCGAAGACTCTGGGCATGTTGGTTCAGGATCTTTCTTGCCTCGTCAGAGATGCAAAGCTCGGAAGGATCTATCGGCGTGGTGTTTGGATCGATCAGGTCAATGGCGGGAGTCACCTTCTCGTGAGGAAACTGGACAGGCACATCCTTTGGGATAGCCTCATACTTCCAGTTCGCTGCATCAGCCGGAAGGTCGTCATCGTCAGAATCGAAGTCCCAAACATCCGTGGGACGACCTTCCGGACTTGCCGGATCGGCAGGCTGATCTGCTGGAGGGGCCGTGTCGGCTGCTGTATCATCGGCTGCGGTTCCAGAGCCGGAGGGAAGGTCAAGGCGAAGCCTCTTCGACGGTACCTCCCCCTTATGAAGATTCGCGGCATCGTCCGGATCATCATGGGGTCGCTTGGAGGGATGAGCCTGAGACCTGCAAGATGCCTCAAGCTCGCGGACCCTCCGCAACACAATCTCTAGCTGAAGGTCCCTGGTGGCCACGAGCTGCTTGTACTGGTTCACTTCGCTCTGTAGAGCATCTATCTGAGTGGTGAGCGAAGTGATGACCATCTGGTGCTCGGCTTCTGAAACGTAGCCGGGGACGGCTTCAGCGAGTGGTGGTGGTTGTAGACGGAGGACGGGAGTAGGAGAGCGGCTCGAGTCGCCAAAAGACGGGCGCTCCCTGTTTGTGTAAAAATTTACTCAAGTTATTATCGTAAGATGTCATGAGGCAAAATCGTCAAAAGAAAGAACTCTTGTTCGATAAAACGTGCGATAAATGAAAATAAATGGACAAAAGATTGATGACGCAGGAAAAACCTCAGAATCGAGGAAAAAAACCTGCGGCCGACTAAATAGGATAGTCGACGTTGCACTATAATCACCAATAAGGGGTGATATCCTCGATGTTACAATTGTATCGTACGATTACAATAAAGAAAAGAATGATATCGAATATGAATACAGAGAATAATGTTGATATTGCTATTTTTCTCTTAGAATCAGTTGTCTTGAGTTTAGGATCTCGAATCTCTTTTATAGCTGCTTGGATCGTAACCGTTATCTCATAATTGAGCTATAAATGCAACGGTCATAACTGAAGCTGAATTCTCGATCATAACGTCTGAGTCTTTAATGAGGGCATATCTCTGTTCAAACGGACACATAACGGTTGATGCTTGATCGATGAGACCAATCGTACGATTATATATATATATCGTACGATATACTTCAATGCTCATTGTAATGATGAACTCCTCATAGCATAGTACTCAATTTCAGATTTCCTCAAAGGTGGACAATTGTTGGATATGATGATCGATCTTATCCTGCAATAAAGATGAACTTTACAGGTATATTGCTTGTTAGTAACATCGTATAATTTGTCATATATCGTTCGATAATAACTTATCTATGTTCGAGGGTATCCATATCTTCATTTCAGGACCTTATCTTAATACAGGAATATCATCCTGGAAGATATCTTACGATTCCAATCGTTCGATCGTTCGATGATAAAATTTCACCTAAACAGTTTGCCCCAAGATTTAGAAAATAAGTTACAGATTTTCTGAATCTTATACCTGTAAAATCAAATCGTTAGTACATCGATTTTATCGTGATTAATTTGTCGAATATGAACCGGTTTTCACGTTAACGGCGTTACAACTTGGTTATTTTGCTAGCTGTCAATGCAACGGTTATATGGGACAGGTGTCGATGCTCGATTCGACCTCAATTACTTGGGGAAGAGTTTAATTTCATATAAAGATAAGATTTCATCCATAATTATCATAAAAATCTTTTCCAATTTCGAATTCAAATCACATTCCAACCGAATCTTTCTAATCTTTAAGAAGATTTAGATCCAATTCGCCTATAAGGTATCTTTCTTTCCCTTGTTTCAATTCAGTTCATGCGTTTGAAAGTTAGGGCTGAGAAGAATCCTAGGAATTTCGATTTATTGCGTTTCGACAGATTACATAGGAGTTTAGCTCGTCTAAGTTTTAGAGAAATCATGGAGGTTAAGAGTACAATCCAGGGAGAAATCGACTTAATCCACCTTAGGAAACTTGCTAAGATGCCTAAGGATGCCGTAATCAAATCACCTGGCGAGGTTAGACCCGCCGATGCTCCGGCAGGTTTCTTTGCCTTGTTCGAATACCCTTTTAAGATTGGATTCACCTGGCCTTACAGTCCTCTATCTCGTGCATTCATGACACGATTTAGTCTTTCTCCTGGACAACTCATGCCCCAATTCTGGAGGGTCGTGAGCGTTATCGAACGAGTGACTGAAAACTGGGGTAGAGCCCCTTTCACCGTCGATGACCTTCTCACGGCGTATACCGTGAAAGTTTCTGATTATGATAGGTATGGGATTTATCCCAAGGGTAGGGGTGATGCCATGTTAGTACATGGTACTCAAGTGTTTGATCGAGGGTGGAAGGCTCGATATGCGTTCGTGCGATCCTCATCGGTCTTGGAGGAAGGTGGATGGGTGGCTCCAGAATGGAACCCACTAGGTATAGGATGTTTTTTGTATTTTGCTTCGTTTGTTTTTATTGCATAATTCCTTATCGTATGTTTCTTTTTGCAGAGATCGAGTTTTCTTTCGAGGAATCCACCGAGGCTGTTAATCGTTTCTTAGAGTACGGTGTTCAAGAAAGATCGTACGCCAAATCGAAGGGAAAAAGTCCGAGAGAGGATAGTGACGAAGAGCTTGAAGTTCAGGTGTTGAGCGAAGAAGAAGTAGAAGAAGAAGAAGAGATGGAAGGTAAATCCTCTTTTTAATCTTACGTTTTCTTTTTAGTTTATCGTGCGATATTAACGTACATTTTCTACTTATTTCAGGCCAAAAGAAATCTTCGAAGAAGTTGGCAAACATGGCGGCGGCCAAGAGGGCTCTGCAGAAGAAGAAGGGAGTAAGTGGTATGGAGCCACCACTCAAGAAGACGAGGTCTTCTTCGGGTGTTTCGATCTCATCGAAGGATGCCACACGACAGGCGGACGATGTGGTTGATGCAACCCCGATTCATAGCGTTCCTCCTCCTACGATGTTTCCCACGATGCCAAAGGAGAAGAGAGCTCCAGTCAAATCTTCGAAGGGGAAGGAGGGTGAGACATCGATCAACATATCCTTGCCCTCGAACTTCCTCGATGGTGACGTCATCAACCAAGATGACCTTTTCCCTGCCATCGAACAATACTTGCTTCCATCGCAGAAGGCTCACATGGATACACGCCGGATCAGCGAGCTTGACGCTGGTGCAGTTGGATATTCCTTCATGGTAAGGTTTTCTTTATCTTACGATGCTTTATCTTACGTTTTTATAATCGTGTGTTCTAACCATCTTACGTTTATGTAGGCCTTCCAGGCGTGTCTCGGTCTTCATCAAAGATTGGAGACTGTTCAGAGGGACATGAAGATGAAGATGTCCAGCGAAAGGGCTGCGGTGAACGAGGCTAAGAAGGCTAAGGAGAAGGCATCAAAGATGGCTGCTGATCTGGAGGCCAAACGGGTTGAGGCGGATGATCTGATGGCTAAGTTGGATGAGGCTGAGCATGTTCGATCGGACCAACGTGCAAGGCTCACAGCGGCCAACAATCGTATCGCTAAGCTGGAGGAGGATCTTGCTGCATTGCGTGTGGAGATGGCAGATCGCGAGAAGGCCTCATCATCTGAGATCCAGGATCTCAAAGATGAGATGGTGTTGTCTAGGATGGTGGCCCGTGCAACCTTAATACGCCAATTTATTGGTGGCACGTACACCACCGAGGCTGCTAAGGGTGAGCTGGGGGCCTTCCGTGATGCGATGGGATCTGACGAGCTCCTGGATGCTGATGATGCCAAGGATGCTGATGAAGAGGAGGAGGGTGCTGAAAAGAGCAAGGAGGCTGAAGTCACGATGATCGAGGAGGAGGATATAAACGAAGATGCCTCTGGATCCGGCATCGTGGACAAGGCTGCTGAAGACATTCCTCCTATCGTAGAAGTTAGTGTAGGAGAGGGTGTTGGTGTAGAGGCCACCCCTGAAGCTTAAATTATCACTCGATGTAATCGCAGTATTTTTAAGTACTTTTTTAATGAAATTATCTACTTTTGCAATCGTGCGATGTCTCAGTACTTTTTTATTTTTGTCTTAAGTACTTTTAATAATCGTGCGTTTTAGCTGATTCTGTGTTCAAGGCCTTAATTAATCGTGCGTTTTGACCTGCGATTTTTATCATGAGTCTAAGGCACTTGAAGAATTTTTAGAAACGTTTCTGTTAATCATGCGTCTGGCGTTTTGACTTGCGCTCTTGCGATTTAAAATTGATGCATCTTTTAAGTTCTATGCGTTTTGAGCATGTTGTTTTATCGGGCGATGTTTGCCATAGATCGTGCGATGTCTTGCGAGAATCATGCGTTACCTGCGAATAAAATTGGCTAAGGGGTGGCCGTTGGATTGACCAACGGCGCTCCGATGCCTCAGTCAGTAATCGTTCGATAGAATAATAGTTAAGAAAATGAAAAGGGTTTTAGAAGTAATACCTCTTTAGATGAGTTGCATTCCAACTACGTGGGACATCATTACCTTCGATGGTTGAAATCTTATAGGCACCTTTCCCAACGATCTTAGTAATGATGTAAGGTCCTTCCCATTTGATGGAAAGTTTTCCAGCGTTCGATTCCTGTGTATTTGGAAAGACACATCGTAAGACATGATCTCCAACTTGAAATACCTTGATCTTCACCTTTTTATTGAAGTAACGTTCGACCATGGCTTTCTGCGATGTCATTTTTTGAAAGGCTTTCTCTCTTAGTTCTTCCAAAGCATCGATATCGTAACACAAGTCTATCGAGTTTTGTTCAATCATACGATGTCGAGCAACAGGAACTTGTGATTCGATCGGAAGGACTGCTTCACATCCGTATACTAGGGAAAAGGGAGTTTGTCCAGTTGAGGTTCTAGGTGTCGTGCGATTTGCCCACAAAACAGATGGTAACTCTTCGACCCATCGACCCTTTGCAGCTTTCAACCTCTTTCGAATGGAATTAATAATGGTCTTATTGCTAGATTCAGCCAAGCCGTTGGATTGTGGATATCTTGGGGTCGATGTAATGAGTTTTATCCCACGTTCATCGCAGAACTTTCGAGTTCTCTCACTTATAAATTGGGACCCATTATCGCACGTTATTTCTGATGGCACTCCAAACCTGTAAATAATGTTAGTTTGGATAAAGGAGATAACTTCTTTATCCCTAACCTGCGAGAAAGCTGCGGCTTCAATCCATTTAGAGAAATAATCGGTAAAAACAAGTAAAAACACTTTTTGACCTGGAGCAGGTGGTAATTTTCCTACGATGTCCATCCCCCATCGCATGAATGGCCATGGGATTAAGACAGAGTGTAGGGGTTCAGAAGGTAAATGTGACGTACCTGAATGTCTTTGACAAGCATCGCACCTTTGAACATATCTTATCGAGTCCTCTCGAAGAGTAGGCCAATAGTACCCTTGCCTCGAGATTCTGTTAGCAAGGCTTCTGCCCCCAGAATGGTTTCCACATTCTCCATCGTGCATCTCTTGAAGGGTTTGACCGATTTGTTGCCTGTTTACCACGCATCGTAAGATTAGACCCGTCGTGGACCTTCGATACAGCTGATCATCGAAGATCGTGTATCGAGAGCTTTTAAGTCTGACTTTCCGGGCTTCTAACTTGTCTTCAGGGAGTTGGTCATTCTTGAGGTAGTTCCATATATCATTCGACCAATCGTGGTTTTCTTCGATCATTTGAACTTCTTCGATTGTTGGTGACATAAGATGTATTATCGGAACACTTTCTAGAGTTGGTTCGTTGAATGCGGACCCCAAGTTAGCTAAGGCATCGGCTTGCATGTTCAGATCTCTTGGGATTTGTTCTATTGGGAACTTATCAAATCGTGCGATCTTATCTTTTGCTATCTTGAGATACAATATCATCTTTGAATCTTTTGCTTGGAATTCACCATTGATTTGGTTCACAACTAATAGCGAATCACTTCGTACGTGTAACCATCGTAATCCCAAGTTATAGGCCATATCCAATCCAGCGATCAAGGCTTCATATTCTGCTTCGTTATTGGTAGTTTTGAACTCGCATCGTATCGAATACACCATATTGCCCCCATGTGATGATTTCAGGACAACTCCCAATCCTGATCCTCGTGCGTTAGAAGCTCCGTCAACGTGCATGGTCCATGGTTCGTTGTCGTGAATCATCACATTACTGATTTCATGGTACGACGGCTCTTTGATCCCAGGACTGAATTCAGCTACAAAATCTGCTAACGCTTGAGATTTTATTGCTGTTCTTGGTTGGTACGTTAGATCGAAGCTGCTAAGATAAATACTCCACTTTGCTAATCGTCCCGTAAGTTCAGGCTTACGAAGTACGATCTTAAGAGGATAGTTAGTAACAACGATTATATGATGCGATTCGAAATAATGCCTTAACTTTTTAGCTGCAGTCACGAGGCCAAGCAAGAGTTTTTCCATAGACGTGTACCTTGTTTCGGCATCGAGGAAAGACTTACTTACATAATAGATAGGTTGCTGTTGTTGGTCACCTTCCCGTACGAGCACTGCGCTAACAGCGTTGTTGCTTACAGCGAGGTATAATTGCAAGCTCTCTCCTTCGATTGGTTTCGTCAATAGTGGAGGATTGGACATGTACTTTTTTAAACTTTGTAGTGCTTCCTCGTGTGCCTCTGTCCAATCGAAGCCTTTGTTCTTTCGAAGCACGTTATAGAACAAGTGACATTTATCGGATGATCGTGAGGTGAACCTGTTCAGGGCCGCTACTCGTCCAGTCAGCTTTTGTACTTCTTTTACATTCCTTGGTGACTGGATCTCCAGGATTGCTTTGATCTGTTCTGGACTCGCTTCGATCCCTCGTCGCGTAACCATGTATCCAAGGAACTTACCCGCACGCACTCCGAAAGAGCACTTGGTTGGGTTGAGTTTCATCTTATATTCTCGTAATATATCGAACGATTGCTCTAGATGCTGGATGTGATCTTGCGATCGTTCCGATTTCACGAGCATATCGTCGATATATACTTCCATCGTACGTCCGAGGTGATCTTTGAACATCCTGTTTACGAGCCTTTGGTACGTTGATCCAGCATTCTTGAGACCAAATGGCATTACTTTGTAACAGTATATGCCCTTATCGGTCTTAAATGCAGTCTTCTCTTGATCGTCTTTATGCATTAAAATCTGGTTATATCCGGAATAAGCGTCCATGAATGTCAGTAACTCGTGCCCCGCTGTTGCATCGACCATTGCATCGATGTGTGGCAAAGGAAAGGGATCCTTCGGACAAGCTTTGTTCAGGTCTGTGAAGTCGATGCATACTCGCCACTTTCCATTCTTCTTTTGTACTACCACCACGTTGGCGAGCCAATCTGGATACTTTACTTCTCGAATTTTTCCTGTTTTGAGTAGATTTTCTACTTCCTCGTTGATCACCTTGTTGCGTTCTGGTGCAAACTTGCGTCTTTTTTGCTTAACGGGTTTAAACGTAGGATCCACGTTCAACTTGTGCGATATGATGTTAGGATCTATCCCCACCATATCCTCGTGTGACCACGCAAAACAATCCGAGTGTTCCTGCAAAAAAGAAATTATACTATTCTTTATATCGGGGGTTAGAGTTGCACCTACGAAGACCTTACGATCAGGATGTTTGTGATCCAACACGACTTCTTCCAATAGAAGATCATCGTACGATCGTACTCCATCCTGGCTCTGTAATTGCTAGATATCGTGTGGTTTGGCCTTCATCGTGATCTTGTAACATTCCCGTGCGATTTTCTTTTCGCTGACTATCTCTTGCACGCCCCACGGAGATGGGAATTTGATCTTTTGATGATACGTTGATGGTACGGCCTTCATATCATGGATCCAAGGTCTTCCGAGTATAGCGTTGTAAGCAGAAGGGCAATCAATGACGTTGAACTTGGTTTGCTTGTTTATGCCTTTAGCGAAGACTGGTAGTATGATCTCTCCAAGAGTACTAGTTGCATCTCCGTTGAATCCAATTAGTGTTGTTGTTCGTCGTACGATGTTGGATCGGTCGATACCCATAATCTTCAACGTTTCTGCGAATACCACGTTTGCTGAACTGCCTCCGTCGATTAGTACTCTCTTGGTTAGACAGTTACCGATTGTCAACTGAATAACCAATGCATCATGGTGTTTCTGATAAGTGTCAGTCATGTCTTCTATATCGAACGTTATCTTTGTTGCATCGAGCTCTTTTTCTTCCGTGGATCTGGATTCATTTGGGATGGGATGTCCTTCAGGCCCTTCTCGTGCGTGCCTTTTTGCCGCAGAATAAGTGAGGCCACACACTTCTGACCCACTTGTAATGCAGTTTACAACCTTCGTTGGAACGGGTGACGTTGGTCTTTTCGAATCATCGCCTAGAAGGTTCTTGAGATGTCCATTTGATTTGAGGTACGCGATTTCCTTCTTCAAGCTAATACAATCATCTGTATTGTGTCTGTGGTCGCTGTGGAAGTCGCACCATTTTGTTTGATCTTTGTCCTTGCTAGGATTCTCTGGTTTTTTGGGCCATCGTACGTTAACTTCCAAGTTCCGCAGAGAATCCACCAAGTCTTTCGTTGTACCTGCAAAATGGTAAGTTGACAAATCCGGATATCTTACTTTACCTGTACCTTGGTTCGAACGTTTATTCGGATCGCGTCGGGAATTATCAATCTTGTTTACTCATTTAGGTTTGAAATCATGTTTCTGTGCTCCAAGATTCTTCTTATCGTTCGAGTGTTTACGCTGGAAAATGGCGTCATCTTCGATCCTCATGTGGGCCAACGTACGAGCTCGTACATCATCGAAGTTTTCTGGTGGATACTTCGTTAGATCTGTATATAACTCCGAGGATGTATCTAACCCACGTTTGTATGCTTCGATCGCCGTCCGCACATCGCAGTTCTTAACTTCGATCATCTCTGCATTGAACCTGTTAAAATATTCACAAATGGTTTCACCTGTTTTTTGCATGACATAGTAGAGATCGCTTGTTTGTTTCTCCATCTTGCGACTGCTTGCAAACTGTCGAGTAAACTGGTTTACTAATTCAGACCACGATGCGATGCTCTTAGGTTTCAAATTGATTAACCATTGCAACGCAGCTCCGGTAAGCGTTGATCCAAAGCCTTTGCACATCCGAATTTCTTGAAACTGGGTTGGAATAGGAACTGTCCACACTAGTTGCTTGTATTGTGCGATGTGTTCCACAGGATCAGAGACTCCAGAGTATTTTGGTGTGAAGGCTGGGATATTGTATTTTTTGGGAATATCAACAAGAGCAATCTCATCGATATAGGGTGAGGCTTGGAATCCAGTTTTAGGTTCAACTTCGATGGGTACAGCAGCTCCAGGAAGTTTGGTTAACAATGCGAGCATTGCTTTGTTTTGTTCTTCTAGCATTTTCAGTCGAACATCTACGATGTCAGTGATAGGTGGATTACTGGAGATTCCCGAGACGTTCGATAAGTTTGGAATATGAGTTATGGGGGTAGTTGCAGTGGGAACGTGCGATATAGGTTCTGGAATAGGTACAAAGGGACGAGGCCCTGTTTGAGGTTGGTTATAAGTGAACGTGGTTGCTCCTGGGTAAGGACCTGATGGTAATGGAGGGAAGATAGGACGCGGGTTGTTGACTGGAGGTGGCGGTGGTAAGCTAACTTGTGACACTTGCGGTTGGATAAAAGGTTGTGATATTTGTGGCTGGACAAATGGTTGTTGGGGAACATAGGGTTGATTTTGAGGGAAGAATGGCCTCGGTTGATGAGTGGAAACTGGAATGTGAGAAGTTTGTGGATTCGATGCTCTCAATCTAGACAGTTCACCATTCATTTGTAAATTCTGATTGTTCAACCATTGGATTTGTTCCTGTGCTGCTGCCAATTGTTGTTGCAAGGTTGGTTGAGAATTGCTTGCCATGTTCCTGCACTTAGTTCACAAAGAAGCTCGAAGAAATAGGTTAGTAAGCTGACGCCTTATCGAACAAGATTTTCTCAAAACGGGCCCCACGGTGGGCGCCAAACTGTTTGTGTAAAAATTTACTCAAGTTATTATCGTAAGATGTCGTGAGGCAAAATCGTCAAAAGAAAGAACTCTTGTTCGATAAAACATGCGATAAATGAAAATAAATGGACAAAAGATTGATGACGCAGGAAAAACCTCAGAATCGTGGAAAAAAAACCTGCGGCCGACTAAATAGGATAGTCGACGTTGCACTATAATCACCAATAAGGGGTGATATCCTCGATGTTACAATTGTATCGTACGATTACAATAAAGAAAAGAATGCTATCGAATATGAATACAGAGAATAATGTTGATATTGCTATTTTTCTCTTAGAATCAGTTGTCTTGAGTTTAGGATCTCGAATCTCTTTTATAGCTGCTTGGATCGTAACCGTTATCTCATAATTGAGCTATAAATGCAACGGTCATAACTGAAGCTGAATTCTCGATCATAACGTCCGAGTCTTTAATGAGGGCATATCTCTGTTCAAACGGTCACATAACGGTTGATGCTTGATCGATGAGACCAATCGTACGATTATATATATATATATATATATCGTACGATATACTTCAATGCTCATTGTAATGATGAACTCCTCATAGCATAGTACTCAATTTCAGATTTCCTCAAAGGTGGACAATTGTTGGATATGATGATCGATCTTATCCTGCAATAAAGATGAACTTTACAGGTATATTGCTTGTTAGTAACATCGTATAATTTGTCATATATCGTTCGATAATAACTTATCTATGTTCGAGGGTATCCATATCTTCATTTCAGGACCTTATCTTAATACAGGAATATCATCCTGGAAGATATCTTACGATTCCAATCGTTCGATCGTTCGATGATAAAATTTCACCTAAACACTCCCCTTCCTGGAATTTGCCCTTAATAAGGCGTCTGGCTTCATCCAGCTCCTTCTGTCGGTCCTCGTCAGCTTTCCGAAGCGCTTCGATCTCGGCTCGGCGGGATCTGTCTTCTTGTTCTTTGACTGCTAAGGCCTTCTCAATGGCCTCGAGTCTCTTGTTCTTTGCCTCGTCTGCCTTCTCGATCGCCTCTAACCTGCTTTGGACAACTTTAAGGATGCCGTCCGAATCCCTGGATTCCAGTCCCGACAGGGTCAACAACGGTTCATTTGCGAAACCGGTTGATAGGGAAAGCCCCGCAAAGGTGCTTCCCTGGCCCGCGCTGACGACTGGTGTAGCGTCTAGTGCAGCGGGGCTTCGGGTGGAAGTCGCCAGATGTGTACCTAGGGGCTCTAGGACTCCGTGTGTCATGAAGGATGGCGAGTGCTGGGGATGAGCAACTCTGGTTTCAACACCGATCGACTCCAAACGAGTGAACGATGGAATAGGTGGTAAAGCCCCGTGTTCTGATGAAACGACCACCTGTTGTCAGGTGGTCGAGTGGATGGCTTGGGTGTGCAATTGCGTTGGTTGGCTGCCAACGACTTGACTACTCGGCATCGGCCGAGTAGCATCTGTTTAGGTGAAATTTTATCATCGAACGATCGAACGATTAAAATCATAAGATACCTTTCAGGATGATATTCCTGTATTAAGATAAGGTCCTGAAATAAAGATATAACTACCTTCCAACAAAGATAGGCGATCATCGAAGAAGATCGTACGATATCATCATATGATCGTACGATTGAACTAACAATATACATGTTCAAGTTTGCTCTTATTGCAGGAAAGCTTATCCAAGATAACCTCGAAGCATAGTTAGCACCTATCAAGCCTGATATGACCGTTCGAACAAGATACGCTCGTCTTAAAGAACTTAGGCGTTACGATCGCAAAACCAGCTTCAGTTATATCCGTTGCATTTATTGCTCAATAATGGATGAACAGTTACAAGATCAACAACTATAAAAAGAGAATCAAGACAACACATTCGGGACAACTGATTCTGAGAGAAAAGGAGCAATACGAATATTATTTCTCTGTGTTTACGTTCGATAGTATTCATTTTCTTTATTGTAATCGTACGATACAACTGTAACATCAAGGATATCACCCCTTATTGGTGATCTATAGTGCAACGTCGACTATCTCATTTAGTCGGCCGCAGGTTTTTTCCTCGATTTAGAGGTTTTTCCTGCGTCATCAATCTTTTTGTCAATTTATTCTTATTTATCGTACGTTTTATCGAACGAGAATTCTTTCTTTTGACGATTTTGCCTCACGACATCTTACGATAACAATTTAATCAAATTTTTACACAAACAGCATCTGTGTGGGATGCCTCTGTGAAGGATAGACTCTTGGCTGGTTGGGTTCCGGTTTCTGGTTGCCTAGGTTGGGCCACTTCTACTTCGGCCTCTTTTGGGGCTTCTACCTCCGCTTCTTCCTGGCGGGCCTCTTCTTCTTCGGCCTCTTGTAGTACCGGACCCTGGCTCTCTCCCTCGAACCCTTCACTACCCGCTCCAATCTGCATCCAAGACTCGCTTTCAGCTCTTTCGGCAACCTTAGTGTTCAACGTGCGCTCTTCAGTCCCGGAGTAGTCAAGGAGTTGTACGGAGTCGCTTTCGTTGAAGGAGGAAGTGGAGACGTCATCATCAAATACCTTCCCTTTCCCCTTGCCTTTTCCTTTACCTTTGCCTTTGCCCTTGCCTTCTCCCGGGCCCTCCTGTGGATCCGAATCTGGTGGCGTCGTATCGGACGAGCTACTATCAGGATCACCAGATGGATCCGTCGGGAGTCTCAATGTGGTGGCCTGAGGAGGCGGTGAAGTACGGGCTTGTTCTTCTGGCGAGGCAGCCGTGACATCTTTAGCTGAGCTAGAAGGTGTAGATCCCGAGGCGTCAGTAGGAGTGGACGGTTCCGGAACCTCCTCGATCGTCGAAAAACGAGGAGCGGTTTGTCTGTGAGGAATATACTCCTTGACCCTCGGAGTGGGCAACTGTGGATCATCATGCATGCGTTGGCGAAGACGGCTCAATCGCTCTTCACGAGTCCTCGGAAGGTCGGTAGATGTAGAAGCAGCGTGAGCGGTGGCGGATCTGCGAATGATGCTACCCAAGTTTTCCCTCACGTCCACACTCATCACACTACCCGAGCCAGAGGCCCCCCCAGTGGGACCCCGGCGCCTCGGACGTAAGGCCCGAGGACTAGAAGGGACGGGTTGCACACCTTGGGTTGGACCTTCCGGTTCTGGACGGTCCATAAGTGCGGCTCCTAGACCTAAGTGAATCCTATATCTTACCACACTCGGTGCCCGCTAGTCTAGTGCGTTGAGGACGTGTGGAGGAATCGGCATCTCGTACTGGCCGTCGGTGTAGTCTCGCTTGGCCACCCAGCTGATCTTCTTTGGCTCGATTACAGGATGACCGGAACGGCGTCTGATCTCCGGATTGCGTTCCATATGGTCCCGAATGATAAGACCATAGAACCGCAACCACGGGATAGAGTGATGTCTGGTGCGTTCCCGGGTAGTCAGATCTTTGGTGATGTCAAGCCACAGCTGGGAAGCGATGTCTATGCGGCGTCCGTAAGCGACCGAATGGTAGATATGCCAGAAAGAGGTCGTCGCTCTATCAATGCCTTTCGTCTTGGAGGAGAGGCACCTGTTCATTATGTTGAACAGTTGTGCCTAGATCGGTGGTAGGTGGCTCGTAGTGATCTGTGACACGCCGTTCACCACTTCGGTAACCCCAAGAGCTAGGATTTCGCTCAGTAGTATGGGGCCCGCAACCAGTTCGTCAAACTCCTGGTGGCCGCCATCAGTAGCGGCAGGGAGGCGGAGGATGCGGCGGACGTCCTCCATAGAGATGACCAGTTCGGTTTGGTCCACCCGACCAATGATCGAGAAGACTCCGAACCGGGTGTCCAGAATGGCTGAGTTCCAGAACTGCTGTAGGTAGATCCCCGGTACCTCGGCAGTGGCCGTCAAGGCGTATGAAATAGGATGAGCTCGAAGGATCTCCCTCACGATGGTGTGATGCACCCGGACAGAGGATAGGTTCACATACTCGTCGTTCTGGAGTATGGGAACGATGTCCGTGGGATCAATCAGAGCTCTGTCAGCCTCTGGATCGATCGGAGAAGAAGGGCGTTGTCTTTGGTTTGCCATTTCTGACATAGACAGGTAAAATTTTAACAGTTAGTCCCTTCTTAACTCTAATCATGTGTTCTGACGAAAATTCGGCAGAGTTTCGGCTAGGCGCGAGTCAGTTTATCGAAGATTCCCGAGGGAATCTTTTAAAACTGAGTCGAACTTTGTAAAATGGTTTTCCCGCGAAACTCATGTCAAGATAAAAACGACCCGAACTGGATTTGAAAGCACAGATCCAGCACTGGCTTAAACCGTGAACCGGTCTATGGACAAATCCCGTGAGGTGATTTGTTAAGAACGATTCTCGAGAAAAAGCCGAGTCCCGAATCGGGGGGTACAAAGTCCCGAATCGGGGGTGTCAACAACACACAATCATACACTAATGTCCCGAATCGGGACATATAATTGATATTTTAAGAGTCCCGAATCGGGACATGTAATCAACCCACATAAAGCAGAAGTCCCGTATCGGGGATTTCTAAAGCATATAATACAAAAGGTTCCGATTCGGGGAAATCAACATACGAATCAATTTATACGAGCAAAGTCCCGAATCGGGAGATTGAAATTCCCGAATCGGGAAATCCAAAAGTCCCGATACAAGAACTCGAAAGTCCCGCATCCAGAACATTCGAAGAGTCCCGATTCGGGACTCGACGAACACGACAACTGTTCGACTTTTCGGACTCCAAATCGATCAAAAACACTTCAAATCAATCCTAAAACTTGTTCTATGAAGTACATTAACGATTTAAACAAGTTTAGGAAGAAGAATGGATCGATCTAACGTCCCGAAACTCGAATCCAAGGATTTTGGAGTTTCGGGTTTACCCGAAAACTTTAGGCTTCAATTCGATCGATAAACGATGTTGTTTAGATGAATCTGAATACACTAAGTCGTTAGAAATCTTACCAGGATCGTAAAGATGTAGTCGGATCGTCGAACGGATCGATAACGAACGCTCGGGGAAGCCGGGAAGTCATTGGGTCGAACGGGGTGTTCTTGGTGTTCTTGATCGTCAGAGAGAAAACTGATAAGTGGTTTTGAAATTTGAAAGTGATAACTGAATTCAGTTATCAACTCCCGCTTTTATATTTTGTGATAACTTATCAGGTATTTTAAAAATTTTTTCAGATAACTTCTCTCTCAGATCACGACTAACACGAAATTACCGAATGAACCCCGAACTTAAAGTTTGAAAGAATTTCAAAACTTCCCCTGAACTTGTGGTTTTGAAAATTTTGCAAAAACAGTCCCTGAACTTGAAGTTTTGGAGACTGGCAGAACTGGTCCCTGAACTAGTCAGAATTGGAACCTGTCACTTCCAGTCCCTTAACTCAACAAGTTCATAGACTGTACAAGTTCAGCCCCTTGACGTTTATTGAAACGACTAACCTGGAAATTTCCAAGATCGGATTTATCACCGGTTCTGACACCAACTGTCAGAAGATTTATGTTTTAACAACGGGTCCTGAACAGAAGTATTCAGAAGCCGTACTTCGGTTCTACAACCTGCAAGTAAGGTATGAATGGTATCCATTGCAGATTGGATCCAACAGAGTTAGTGATAAACAACACATATATATATATATAAGCTCCCCCTAGATATGTGCGACACAGGAGCTCCCCCTACACACATGCATATATTTAAACGACTGGCTCCCCCTAGAAATCTGCCGGGGGATCTAACATGCCCAGTTTACTAAGTAAATAGTAATGGCGCTTCTCGTCAAAAGCTTTTGTAAACAGGTCAGCTATCTGACGTTACTTTCAACGAAGAACAGTTCAACGTTACCTTTCTCGACGTGATCTTTGATGAAGTGATATCGGATATCGATATGTTTCGTCCGAGAGTGTTGAACTGGATTTGCCGCAATCTGAATGGCACTGCTAGAATCACAGTAAATCGGAATCCGATGCATGGTATAGCCATAGTCTGCCAGTTGAATTTTCATCCAAAGAACCTGTGAACAACAACACGCAGCAGCGACATATTTTGCCTGAGCTGTTGAAAGGGAAACACAGTTCTGTTTTCTCGAGGACCAACTTACTAACTTGTCCCCTAGAAACTGGCAGGCTCCTGACGTGCTCTTCCTGTTTAACTTACAGCCTGCATGATCTGAATCTGTAAAAGCTGTTAGTTCAAAACCAGAATCCTTAGGGTACCAAAGGCCAAAATTTGGTGTGCCCTTCAGGTACTTAAGGATTCTCCTGACAGCCCCGAGATGTGATTCTCGAGGGTCGCACTGAAAACGAGCACATACACACGTGGCAAACATAATGTCGGGTCTACTTTCCGTGAGATAAAGCAAAGATCCAATGATCGCACGATACACCTTTTGGTCAACTGGATTACCAGACGTATCTGCATCCAGTTGGAATGACGTGGACATTGGTGTTGGGGCAGATTTAGGTCCAGTGAAGTCAAAATGTTTTAAAATGTCAAGAGTATATTTGGACTGATTTATAAAAATCCCTTGCGGGGTTTGACGGACTTGAAGTCCCAAGAAAAACGTGAGTTCGCCCATCATACTCATTTGAAATCTGGACTTCATTATCTGCTCAAACTCAGTGCAAGACTCAGGGTTTGTAGATGCAAAGATGATATCATCCACGTATATCTGCACTACAGTTAAATGATTACCTGACCTTCGAAGAAACAGGGTAGGATCGATAGTACCCTTTTTATATCCGGATTCAAGCAAGTAAATGGTAAGAGTTTCATACCAGGCACGAGGTGCTTGCTTCAAGCCGTAAAGTGCTTTGTCGAGCACGTAAACGTGTTCCGGGTACTTGGGATCAACAAATCCCTCAGGTTGCTCAACATACACTACTTCTTGAAGTTCTCCGTTCAGGAACGCGCACTTGACGTCCATCTGGAAGACCTTCATGTTCTTGTGAGCTGCATACGCGAGAAAAATCCTGATGGCCTCGATTCTAGCCACCGGAGCGAATGTCTCGTCGTAGTCGATGCCTTCCTGTTGACGATATCCCTTGGCGACCAAACGAGCTTTATTGCGGATAATAAGATCGTTTTCATCTTTCTTGTTGCGGAAGATCCACCATAAGTCAATGATTCTTATTTTTCTTGGTCTTTCAACAAGGCGCCAAACTCTGTTTCGCTCGAATTCGGCAAGTTCATCCTGCATGGCCCTTACCCAATCAGGATCAGAAAGAGCGTCCTGGGTCTTGGTTGGTTCAAATTGACTCGGGAAGCCGCCGAAAAGGATTAGGTTTTCATCTTTCTTTGAAGAGCGAGTGGTTACTGGAGCAGATGGACTACCGATGATGTTGGTAGTGGAATGGCTTCTGGTCCACTTTCTAGAATGGGGAATAGGATCGTATTCCATGTTGTTTCTTGAGTCATTCTCATCCCGAATGGCGGAGGAGAGAAGACTAGCATCTGTATCAGTATTCAACACGGTCTCCGGACAGGGTTCCCGGACCACTTCAGCATAAGTTCTGGATGGAGAAGGTGGCGGAACAACTTCAGGAATTGGTGCAAGAACACTGGACACTGTCTGTTCTCGGACCGCTTCAACTGCAGTTTCAGGAGAGGGTTGTGTTGAAGAGAGCTGAAAGGGGGAGAGAACAGTTTCCTCATTCACAGTGTTAGAAGAGGATTCTGTTTCTGCGATCGGGTTAAGTACAGACACCGGTTCTATAGAGTCAGAAGAGGTTTCTCCTACAGCGGTAGAACAGGATGTGCTCTCATTCACGAATGCATCTGCGGATATGGAAGTTGATGAAGGAATGGAATGATCTGATGGAGCAGGAACAATGATTGGACCAACGAGGGTCGTTAGATCAAATTCTGCTAAGTCAATAAAGTCAAATCCAAACGAGTCAGTAGGAACAGTTGTGCTCGGTGGTGAAACAGTGTGCAATTTAGGGAAGACTGAACTAGCTGTTCTAGGGCTGGCATTAGAATACATCTCAGTCTCAGAGAAATCAACGTACCGACTCTCAAAGATAGATCGGGTCCGTTTGTTGTATACACGGTAAGTCGCTGAGTTATGTGTTTGGGTGAAATTTTATCATCGAACGATCGAACGAATAGAATCGTAAGATATCTTCCAGGATAATATTCCTGTATTAAGATAAGGTCCTGAAGTAAAGATATAATTACCATCAAACAAAGACAAATGGTCATCGAAGATAATCGTACGATATCATCATATGATCGTATGATTAAACTAACAATATACATGTATAAGTTTGCTCTTATTGCAGGAAAGCTTATCCAAGATAACCACGAAGCACAGCCATAGTCCATCGAGCTTAAATCCGACCGTTTAAACAAGATACGCTTCTCATTAAAAACTCAGACGTTACGATCGAGAATTCAGCTTCAGTTATGACCGTTGCATTTATAGCTCAATTATGGGATGACAGTTACGATCCAAGCAGCTATAAAAGAGATTCAAGATCCTACACTCGAGACAACTGATTCTGAGAGAAAAATAGCAATAACAACATTATTCTCTGTATTCACATTCGATAGCATTCTTTTCTTTATTGTAATCGTACGATACAACTGTAACATCGAGGATATCACCCCTTGTTGGTGATCAATAGTGCAACGTCGGCTACCCTATTTAGTCGGCCGCAGGTTTTTTCCTCGATTCAGAGGTTTTTCCTGCGTCATCAATCTTTCTGTCAACTTATTTTCATTTATCGCACGTTTTATCGAACGAGACTTCTTTCTTTTGACGATTCTGTCATCTTACGATAATAACTTAAGTAAATTTTTACACAAACAGTTTGGCGCCCACCGTGGGGCCCGTTTTGAGAAAATCTTGTTCGATAAGGCGTCAGCTTACTAACCTATTTCTTCGAGCTTCTTTGTGAATTAAGTGCAGGAACATGGCAAGCAGTTCTCAACCAGCCTTGCAACAACAATTGGCAGCAGTACAAGAACAGATCCAATGGTTGAATGAGCAGAATTTACAAATGAATGGCGAACTGTCTAGATTGAGAGCATCGAATCCGCAAACTTCTCACATTCCAGTTTCCACTCATCAACCGAGGCCATTCTTCCCTCAAAATCAACCCCATGTTTCCCAACAACCATTTGTCCAGCCACAAATATCACAACCATTTGTCCAGCCACAAATATCACAACCTTTCATCCAACCGCAAGTGTCACAAGTTAGCTTACCACCGCCACTTCCAGTCAACAACTCACGTCCTATCTTCCCTCCGTTACCATCAGGTCCTTACCCAGGAGCAACCACGTTCACTTACAACCAACCTCAAACAGGGCCTCGTCCCTTTATACCTATTCCAGAACCTATATCGCACGTTCCCACCGCAGCTACCCCCATAACTCATATTCCAAACCTATCGAACGTTCCAGGAACCTCCAGCAATCCACCTATCGCTGACATCATGGACGTTCGACTGAAAATGTTAGAAGAACAAAACAAAGCAATGCTCGCATTATTAACCAAACTTCCTGGAGCTGCCGTACCCATCGAAGTTGAACCTAAGACCGGATTCCAAGCCTCACCTTATATCGATGAGATTGCTCTCGTGGATATACCCAAAAAATATAATATCCCAGCCTTTACACCAAAATACTCTGGAATCTCTGATCCTGTGGAACACATCGCACAATACAAGCAACTAGTGTGGACAGTTCCTATTCCAACCCAGTTTCAAGAAATATGCATGTGCAAGGGCTTTGGATCAACACTTACCGGAGCTGCGTTGCAATGGTTAATCAATTTGAAACCCAAGAGCATCGCATCGTGGTCTGAGTTAGTAAAC